>CM061142.1:368592458-368634630 GCA_030789695.1 Scilla litardierei
TCGACTTATTAGTAAGTTAAAGAAAGAAAGATGATGTCATGAATGATAGGGATGATTTACGGAAAGATGAGGCACTCTGTGAAGATTAAGATCCACCGTCAAGTCGCAACTATATTGAACTAAGGTAACTAATATGTAAAGGTCGATACATGTGATACATATCATTCAATATGTTAGATATAGCAGATATCAATGCTACAAACTGTTGAGTACCAAGACGGAAACCGAGATTTCAAACCTTGGCATGTTCTCAAAATTTTGCTATTTCTCTGTGCACATTTGAATGAGTTGGCATGACATAAACGTGAATGGGATAGCATAATATAGCTTGTGGATTAGTATGATACCTGATGGATCAGTACCCCGACCCATAGTTCCAGGTCCGCATAGGCTCTAGGCCATGCTTTGGCCTCGTTAATGGTGTGTGAGACCTGCCCAGGCTTGGCCAGTCATGGCACAACCCACCTCCAACCCCAAAATCTAGAATTATTCATGGTGGGTCAGACTATTGCTCTGAGAGCGATTTCGCTTTTGGACATTGCTTTTCTTTCAGTCTATGCATACCCTTTCCATTGAGATAACAACCTGTAGGTTTGCTTACTCTATTGGAGGCTACTTGCATAATTAGCGAGGCATCAGCAGTAGTGCACACTTCGGTCATAAACCATAAAGCTCATGCCAGCTGGTAGATATGCATATCATCTTTTTTTATCTTTTTCCCCTTTTGTTTTTCCTTTTCCATTTGTTCTTTCTCGTTCTCTTTTTCTTTTCATTTTCCTTTTACCTCTTCATATTCTTCCCTCTTTGTTTCAATGACTTTATTCGTCAGGCTAACTTTGATATTTTCTGGATGCACGTTTACAAATTTATTTAAAGTGTGTACCCCAGCATTTGAAACATACGTCTTTGCAGGAATATGACATGGAAGAAGATTGCGGATGGTGGATGGATGCAGCAAAGGTTGCGTCTCAAGTCGAAGAACAGATTAGCTGATCAAGTGAAGGATAGCCTCATCCTGAACATCTACTGGATGGAGTGTTCTCTATAATTAATAATAATTCATCGCTAGGACTAGTGAGCATACAGGCCTAAGGTTTGGTCTATCTTTATTATGTATGTGAAACCCCGTATGTGTGAGCTGTTCTTATTCTGTATGTAGGTCTCCATAGGCAAAGAAGCCATGTTCAGCTTCATATATATGAGATGGACAATTATTGGTGTATCAGGAATATGCATCCTAAGTTTTCCCCCACCAACCAATCATTTAGCAATTTTTTCACCTAGCCATGACTTACGTATCCTCTTAGAGAGTTGCTTTATACACTTCCTGAAATGCGGTGTATGAAAATTTTTTTTTGCCAAAAAGGAAAAACTATCACACCAGACGGAGTGATGGGACAAACGATGTGACCGTTTTTTTTTTCTTTTTTGGCAAAAAAATTGCATACACCACATTTCATGGGGGTATATGGCAGTCGTCATCCTCATACTTGGAATGAAAGATTTTTCTTTTGTACGTGTTTGTTTGACAGGTTTTTTTGTACGGGTTTGATCCGACTTGCATAGGGGGGTTCATTTTCGCTGTGCAGTACCGCAACATGACTAGTAGAAGGTAAGCTTATAGTGGGGTTACTGTGGATTCTGCTTCAATGCAGTCATCCTATCATTTCCATTTTTTTAGCCTGCTACGGCTAATTTGTATTTCTTTCATAAGTTTTTTTTTTAATGCATGATGAACTGATGCACGAGGTATTGAGGACACGTTTATATCTTGCATATGCAATGTCCGAGTATGTTTAGAGGAACAATGTGGGATATACATCTTTTGTTTGCTCCGAGGGACAAGGAATCGCAGTTTTGTATTTCATTTTCTTTTCCATGATCGCAATTTGTTGACGTCAAGCAGTTAAATTAATCTGTAGTAGAAATTCCTCGTAAGGCCCTGCTAGCGCTTTATGCAACGTGGCTACTGTTTACCTTGGACGTTCAACAATTATTCCCAGGAGGGATCTAAAACGCGATGGGAGCTTTGCATGCATCGTCTGTTGAAGGGACTGAGGAAAAATTATATGTTCGTCCCTGCTCGTTAAAAACTTCAAGCGCCATTACCAAATAGAGCCCAGTTATCTGTTGTTTTTTTCTAGGTTTAAACATCTTGGATTTGGGCTGTACTTTGGTAAGCTATTGTCCGTTCTATGCCCGCACCGGTACCCGCACGGTTTTAGGACCACATCATGAGCCTCCCTCGAACGATCATCCATCCGCCGCCCTAACTGAGCTTCGATCAAGCCTACTCCATTTGGTTGCCTTCTCGTGGCTAGGAACAAGGGCAGAGCCATGAATTTTTCCTGTCCTGTGCTATCGATAAATTGTGATTTGCAGATGAATGCGATGATGTGATGGTCATAGATGAAGGCGATGGTTGCAGCCAGTGGTCCAGGAAACGAACGTGATAGACGCTGTTGAGAGTCGTGACAGCGAAAGCTATGATTTTTTTGGCGACTTGTTAAGGGTTCAATCGCACATAGCAACTCTGCTCTTCCTCTATCTTAATTTAGGGATTTTTTACACTGCACTTTGGTTTGGGACTTGGGATTTTGACTTAAAGTCTTGAACTTATACATATAAAAAAATTATATCCAAACTTACCTCATCAGTAACCCGGGTAAGCCCAAGAGTGGCTTCACCACTGGTCGGTGCTCAAGAAGCCAACAAGTGCACCAAGAGGTTGTTATGTTTAATGTTGAATTATTTAGTTCTTAATATCTACCATTAAGAACTATTTAAGCGTCAAAATAATGAAACCATACCCTGGCCCTGTGTATGCTGGCAGGAAGATCGCATCAAGCATAGGTTTTGGAAACACTTGCAATCATGATATATAGCTATATTGTGAGTTAGCTGAGCTGCATGTCAGGTTATCTTTCGGCTCCGTCCCATGCTTCCCTTGTTCTGATCATTGTTTTGTCCTTGCAACCCAGATTACTTATAAGTGACCCTTACAATCTGAGTTGCTTGGAATTCCTAGCTCCATCCATGCTTGCAATAATTCCTCTTCCCACCAGTAAATACAAAAATCTTAGCTTCTCTCTATAAGACTCATAATCACCACTTAAATTGTATTTTTCTAAAAAGTAGTGGCTTCAACATGAAAGTGAATCCATAATTAAGCTTGCCCTAATTAGAAATTCTTCGATGCTAGAACATACTTTAGGAACAAATTTTTATGGGTAACAATGGTACATGATTAAAATCATTTATTAATTTCAGCATAAAAAGGTACTTGATTTTGATTTGAAGAAGAAGACCCATATATATTTAATCTGGGCCAAGTACTATAAAACGATTCGGAATAAATCAAGTAATCAGTGCCCAACTTGTTTATGAAATTGGGTCTGAATCGAATTTAAAACCTTATATCTTTTGGCCAAAATAAATTTATGTTGTCTTTAGGATTTGATCTTATCCTTTGACCTTAGGGAAGGATTTAAAGGTACTAATCAATTTTTCATAACAGTTTTTGTAATTAATCCTTTTTGTTGTAAACGTGGTGGCTATGGAATCCATAGCCTTGTATTTATAGTGGTAGGGTTACATAATGGGTGGATACCCACTAACGGGTAGGCCCACCAAAAGCCCGTTTATAACATTTCCCCTTATCCATCCATTGTTGTAAGTCGTGATGAACGCTTGAGGGTTCATGGAGCTTATCTGATCATGGGTCTATGGATACTTCTGGATCCTTAAGTTTAAGAGTACTTGCCTCGTTAAAACCTTTGCCAAGGAAAACCCAGTGGGAAAAACCAGTGGCTAAGGGAAAAGAGTACAAGTCTCTGTAACTTCCCCTGATCGATGGATAACATCAGAGGTGGATACTTCTGGATCCAGAGTTGATGTGGCTGCCTCGTTAAAACCTTTGGCTATGGAAAACCCAGTGGAAAAAACCAGTAGCCAAGGAAAAAGAGTACAGCACAACATTAACTCCCCATGATAAGCACAAGCTTCAGGCTTGTAAATCTCTCAACTGTCTCATCTCAATTCCTAGTACAAGTTTTCTAAAGGTGCTGCGAGGCAAAGCTTTAGTAAACAGGTCTGCCAGGTTGTCGCAAGACTGGATCTGCTGGATGTCGATCTGGTTGTCCACTTGCTGTTCATGCGTCCAGAAGAGCTTGGGGGATATGTGCTTCGTCCTGTCACCATTGATGTAGCCACCTTGTAGTTGAGCGATGCAGGCAGCATTGTCTTCATACATGGTGGTAGGTCCAAGATCTTCCGTCTTCAGGCCGGTGGTCTTGATGATGTGGTTGATGACTGATCGAAGCCAAAAGCATTCTCTGCTAGCTTCGTGGATCGTAATGAGCTCGGAGTGGTTGGATGAGGTTGCTGTCGATGTCTGCTTCACGGATCTCCATGAGATGGCTGTCCCACCGTATGTGAACACAAAACCGGTCTGGGACTTTGCGGTATGTGGGTCGGACCTGTATCCTGCATCTGCATAACCGACCAAGTCGGAGGCTACACCTTTCTTGAAGTATAGTCCCATGTCCACAGACCCTTGGAGGTAGCGCAGAAGTTGCTTAACTCCGTTCCAGTGGCGCTTTGAGGGTGCAGAACTGTATCTGGCTAGTAAGTTAACTGCGAACGCTATATCGGGACGCGTGCAGTTTGCCAGGTATAGGAGTGCTCCAATTGCGCTTAAGTAGGGTACTTCAGGACCCAGTGTTTCCTCCCCCTCTTCCAGCGGTCGGAAGGGGTCTGTGTCGACCTCCAATGATCGAACGACCATTGGTGTGCTAAGCGGATGACATTTGTCCATAAGAAAGTTTTTCAGCACTTTCTTTGTGTATGTCGATTGGTGTAACAGGATTCCTCCGCTTAAGTGTTCAATTTGTAGGCCTAGGCAGAACTTCGTTTTGCCAAGGTCCTTCATCTCAAAAGTCTGTGTGAGACTTTTGGATATCTCGCCTATCTCTTCAGGAGATTCGATGATGTTCAGGTCGTCTACGTAGACGGCAATAATCACGAATCATGTTCCATTTGCTCTTATAAAGATGCAAGGGCAGACTTTATTTGTTGTGAATCCTTGTTGCACTAGGAATTCACTGAGTCTGTTGTACCACATTCTACCTGACTGTTTTAGAACATACAGTGATCTCTGGAGTTTGACAGAGTAGACATCCTGAGGTCTTTCTGTCATTTTTGTCGGTAGTTTGTATCCATCTGGGATTTTCATATAGATGTCCTTATCTATATTTCCATATAGGTATGCAGTCACAACGTCCATGAGCTGCATATCCAAACCTTCCTTTGTGGATAGGCCTATAATGAAACGGAAAGTGATCGCGTCCATGACCGGGGAATAGGTATCGTCATAGTCTATTCCTGGTCGTTGGGAAAAGCCTTGTGCAACAAGGCGCGCTTTGTAACGCACGATCTCGTTATTCTCGTTTCTTTTTCTCACGAATACCCATTTATATCCCACAGGTTTAACACCCTTTGGTATTAGGACTACAGGTCCAAAAACTTTGCGCTTCGAGAGTGAGTCCAGCTCTACTCCTATTGCCTCGTTCCACTTTGGCCAATCCTCTCTGCGTTTACATTCTGCTAGAGAGCGTGGATCGGTTTCATCGTCGTATTCAGTGACGTGAGTTGCAATAATGAGCGCGAAGTTATCATCGATGATTGTGCTTTTTCTGTCCAGTACCTCCCCAGTACGTACATAATTTAATGATATTTCTCCTATATTTTCCTCTTCAGGGGTTGTTAGGAGGGGAGAGGTAGCTGGGCTGAGCTCAGCATCCTGTGGTGGTATCGTTATTGTTGCTCCAGGATTTTTCCTATTTCGAGGGTTCTTGTCTTTGGAGCCTGGGGGTCGTCCTCTTTTTTGTTGAGGTACGGTCGCTTCTGCTGTAGGTGAATTGCATCCATCTTTGGGTGTGTCAGTCCTAGCTGGCGTATTTGCAGCAGGGACGTGTGATCTGACAATCTTCTGGTTGTCAGTGAATTTGTCTGGTAAAATGTGAACTGTGTTTTGAATTTGAAGGATCTTTAGGATCTCTTCTTCACATTGATTTGTACGTGGATCAAAATGGGATAGAGTCTTTGTGTCCCATGTAATGGTCTTTGAAGCTTCTGGCTTCTGTGTGTTAATGCCTAGTTTTGAAAAAGTGCTTTCATCAAACTCACAATCTGCTAGACGTGCTTTAAAGGCGTCCCCTGTAAGGGGTTTAAGGTATCTAATGATCGATGGTGAGTCGAAACCAATATAGATACCAAGACGCCGTTGAGGACCCATCTTGGTTCTCTGCGGTGGTGCTATGGGGACATAGACAGCACATCCGAATATCCTCAAGTGAGAGATATCGGGTGGGTTCCCATATGCAAGTTGCATCGGGGAATAAGATTGACTACCTAACGGTCGTAATCTTATCAGCGATGCAGCATGCAATATGGCATGTCCCTATGCACTTACCGGCAACTGGCATTGCATCAACAATGGTCAAGCGATCCATTGTAGTCTCTTTATAAGAGATTCGGCTAACCCGTTTTGGATGTGAACATGAGCTACAGGATGTTCAACTTCTATGCCGGTTGCTTGGCAGTAGTCTAGGAAGACTTGTGATGTGAATTCCCCAGCATTGTCCAGACGAAATTTCTTGATCTGGTTGTCTGGGAAATGTGCCCGCAACTTTATAATTTGTGCAAGTAGCTTTGCAAAGGCTACGTTGCGGGTGGACAGGAGGCACACATACGACCATTTTGAAGATGCGTCGATCAGTACCATGTAGTACCGAAATGGTCCACTTGCGGGGTGAATAGGCCCGCAAATGTCTCCATGTATTCTCTCTAGGAAACTTGGAGACTCAGAGTCCACCTTCAGGGTGGATGGTCTCGAAATCAATTTCCCTTTATAACAAGGGAGACCAGGATTTGCACCCTTCCGAAGTAACGTCAGGCTTTTCGGGTCAATTCCACGGGATTGGGATATGATGCGACGCATCATATTCCTCCCAGGGTGTCCTAGTCTATCGTGCCAGAGTTTGAATTCTGGTTGATTATGGCACTTCTGGTGCTCTAGTGTGTTTGTTTCCATTGCTCTGATCCTTGTGTGGTAGAGACCCGACGGGAGTCCCTCAAAACGCTCGACGGTGTTTTTAGCACCGTTTTTATGAGACGTTACATCAAGGTATTCTCTGTTTAGTTTGCTCACCGTTTCAAGGTGGTATCCGTTTAAGCGGATATCTTTAAAGCTTAACAGGTTTCTATGCGAGCTAGGGGAGAGAAGTGCATCTTTTATAAGTAGTTTTGTTTTGTTGGGGAGCATAAATTGTGCTTCCCCTGATCCTTCAATGATACCTGATGGACCGGAAATTGTATTTACGGTGCCATCGTATTTATTAATGCTTTGAAAAAAGCAGATGTCTTGGAGGATCGTGTGCGTAGAGGCACTGTCTACTAGGCATTTAAAGTCCATCTATTTTAAAAGAAAATATCGCAGTATAAGGCACACACAGAAAGATATATTACAGATAATCAATTTAATGTCTGAAAAGTACTTCAACATGCTAGAGAAGAAAAAACAAGCAGATAAATAGTTTCTCAAAAAGGAAAGATACAATGCATAGAAAATGGATAATGTCCTCAGTCGAGCAGGTCATCGTTTGAGAAGTCCTCAGCGATGAACCTGATTGGTGTCAGGTCTTCTTGAATCACCAAGTTTGTTTCAGCTTGCTTCTGGCTCGCTTTGTACAAGTCCTGCAGGTGGCGTGGAGTCCGACAATTCCTGGACCAGTGTCCAGTCATGCCACACATGTGGCACTTATCTTCCCAGTCCTTTCTGGGGGCAGATGTCTGGCCGTTGTCCTTTCTTTTCCACACATTATTCTTCTTCCTCCCCTCATTGTTGCTTCTGGGAGGGGGTCCTCTAGCCTACTTCTTCATCGCTTTGCCCTTCTGGGGGTTGCCTTTGAAGTTGCTCCTCTTCTTCTGGGAGGAGCTGTGATGCGCTTCAGGCGCAGGAGCAGTGCCGGTAGGGCGTGAGTTATGGGTGGCTAGAAGAAGGTCACGATTCTGCTTTGCCATCAAAAGGCATGAGAGAAGCTCTGAGTATTTCGTGAACTTGCGTTCACGATACTGTTGCATTAGTATGACATCCTTCTCATGGAAGGATGTATACATCTTCTCTAACATGCGCTCCTCCGTCACCTTTTCACCACACAACTTCAGGCGTGAGGTGATGCTAAAGAGTACCGAGTTGTACTCGGCAATAGACTTAAAGTCTTGGAGACAGAGGTTTTCCCATTCATATCGCACTCGGGGAAGTATAACATCTCTTTGATGTTTATATCTATCCTCGAGGGCGGTCCATAACTCATATGAATCTTCCAACGTGAGGTACTGATCGCTCCTGAATGTAACCCAAAAGGGCGACCGTGTAGTTTTACCGCAAGCGCATGGTGTAGCGGTGAGCGGGTTATCGAACACATGGAGGACGAATGACATTGCCTGCTCCGAACAACCTGGCTATAGGAACAGAAAAGAGGGCATTTGCCTTTTGGCGATCCTGTCACAATCGTCAGTCAAAGTATGGAGATATAAAATCAAATAAGGACGCCTAGGGAATGGGGAATCCCCGCTACTCACCGTATCTCGTCAATGTGATTCATTGGTATCACAATTGCTAGGGTAGAATTTCGGATGAACTAGTTGCAACTGAATGTAAAACCTAGCTCACGCTCTCGCGCTGTTGCCGGTCTATAGCTATCCTAGGTTTGGGTCCAATCTCTTGCAAACCCTAGCCTAGGCAAGCTAGCATTAGGATCAACATCATCGTTCAATCGCGTCCCAAGCCCACTCTCGTGCAAACTCGGGCCGCGACCTAGGTTGGGATAGTTCCTACCCGTCCAATCTCTTGCAAACGAGTATCGGTATGGAATTGCAACCGAGAACCCTAGTATCGGTCCAATCTCTTGCAAACCGATACTACGGAAACTCAATTTCAACCCAATTCGGATTTCTAGGGTTTCCTATCGAATTGGGATCCAATCTCTTGCAAATCCCAATCGATATGAACACCTAGCTATCCGTAGTAAATCGATCCCAAACTAACCCTAATAGCAGTTCTAGCAATATTTCTACCAAATCATCACAAATCAGAAATTGGGCTCGTAGGGTTCATCCCCACGCCCCAAGACGTATAGACTACTCACAATTCATATCACAAACGCAAAAATAATCAATAGAAATAACAATAGAATTCGTCACAATATGCAAATAAGCAATAAAAATGAGATTTTTAATGGAGAGGGAGACAAACCAATAGAGTTCTCCAAGAATCTAACAAAAATAAACTTTTCTCTCCTCTCCAATCACAAGAATCAAAAGCTAAAAAGTTTAATCTAAAAAGCTGCAAAAAGTAAAGGAAAAAGCTCCCTAACCTAGGTTAAAAACTGGGGTTAAATACCCCCCAAAATCGTCCAAAAAACTGTGACCAAAATGCCCCTGCGCAGCCTGAAAATCGCAATTTACGCTACAGGCAGCGCGGCTCACTCGGCCGAGTGACAAAAGTCGCTCGGCCGAGTAAGAAACCCTGAGAATTTCCAGTAAGTCTGGGTCTTCGGGGGTCTTCACATTGGGGGTCGCTCGGCCGAGTGAGTTGTCGTCACTCGGCCGATGGCTTCTATTCACTCGGGCGGTCGTCAATTTCCACTCGGCCGAGTGGATCTTCTAAAGCTCAGGCAGACGAAAAACAATAAGTTGGCTCTTTTTGATGGGCGTCGTCTGAGTGCCACTCGGGCGGACGGAGTTTCGTCACTCGGCCGATGTGGCTTCTGATGCTCGGCCGAGTGCACACATGAAGCGTGTCCGATCTGGTCGGCCGAGCGGGGTCTCGCTGGTCGGCCGAGTGACTCCTTCACTCGGCCGAGTGAGACACCAAAAATGCCCAAACAGCTTCTTTTTGCCTCCTCGTCGCTCCTACGACGTTCTTTCTTCTTCCGCTCCTCTCCAATAGCAAAATACCCCTCGGGGAAGTCATCGGTGACACTCTGGAGTAGGCGTATCTCGGGATCACTCCAAATCGCTCCAAATCTCCTGAAATACGACAAAAACAACAAATCGTGAAAAGTATCGCAATATTGTCGATAAATTGTGAAAAGCGTGATTTGGGCGATCTAAATGGCATGCAATCATGCGAAAAAAGGTGTAAAATAAGGAGTGATCAAAATCCCCCAAGCTTACCTCTTACTCGTCCTCGAGGAAGATAAGTAAAAGGCGAACCCGGTGGATTCGGAAAACGAAAAAAAAAAACGACGAAAAATGAAAAACGAAAAACGAAGAAGAAAGAAGAAAGCTAAGAGGGAAGCTGCTAGATCATTTTCTCAGGACGTGGGTTTTGCTTACTCATATTGCATGCACCGAATGTAAAACACATGTCAAAGAATTTTATTTCGATATCATAGTATAATGGTGCAAATAGAGATAGAAAACCCAAGAATATTGATATAGCATGAAAAACGGAATAATTTTAGAATTAACATCGTCTGAATCATTTAAAGCGGTATACAATATCGCAGATCACACACTTTTCAATTGAATGCTTTCTAAGAGGAGTATAAGAATATCACGCAATAGAATAGAAAGAATAGAAAAGCGTGGATTTCATGAAATGAGTGCTAGGCATAGATTTCTGGATTTCGTAAAGCTAAAACGATCTTACCGAGTATAGAATATTACTTAGCCTAGGTTGTCGTGCACCGTCAAGTAGTCACTCTCTCACACATCATTGGATTCCCTCCCCCAAGCTTATCTATAAGCGTGGTGGCATAAAAACAATATTTACATCCCCATTTTTATGAAGCTCCAAAAGTAATGAAAATAAAAACAAAAAGAGAGAAGAAAGAGAGAACATGAGATGTGATCGTTTATTGAGATTCTTTTCTCTTTTCTTTTCTTTTTCTTTCTTTTTTTTCTCTTTTTTTTCAAATAGCATATACACAATGATCCCAACTCAAAGAGAAATAAGGATATACAAGAGTTTTTCTTTTTCTTTCTTTGGGTTTGGAAAATTTGGAGCTAGGAATTAATAGCGGGGGAAATGCCATATATTAGAGTCGCTAAGGGAAGATTCACCAATGATTTTAAAATAGAGAATTGATGTTCAAGATATGTGGAGAAAGAAATAAATATGTCCCTCAGTTCACTCTATAAGACGTGCACGACAACTTCAGCAGGGTAATCTAATCTACTCAGTTTTGATCACAAAAAAACTAAACTAATCCAGATTTATCATAGCTAACATCATTCAATCATCCTGAAGTGAAATGTACAAATCATGCATATAGAAGTGATATAGGAAAAGAAAACGATACTCCAGATATAAGCATTCAATGCGTGAATCTTGGTGTGTTTTCTGCGATAGCATACATATGAATAATCAGACTCAGCTAATAATAAAATTTCATCCATTTTCATGCGGAAAAAGTGTGGGTTACTATCTCTAAATGCAAAGCAAATCACATCATATGATATCAGCAATAAAATCTAAGACATGACAAATATAGCATGCATATAGAGAAGGTGAACTCCACGTCATCATCATCACAGAAAAGTCATCTCTAGCATGAGATGAAAAAGAAATAAAGATAAAGAGAGAAAATGAAACTATTTACAATGCAGCACACACAGAAAATAAGAAAAACGTGATGCATGGTAAAAAAGAAGAAAAAGTGATGAAAGTGAGTGCAAAAGCGGAAAATGGCGTGAAAAACTAAAAATAAAGGTGGTAAAGAGAAAAGAACGTGAGAACTCACTCCCCCAAGCTAGAGTGCACAGTGTCCTCAATGTGCGAAGTGTGGCACACCGAGAGACGTGTAATGTGAGGGGTAGGTGAGGATGCATGCATGAAGAAAAAGAAAATAAAACAATGAAATGAAAAATATGATGCGGACATGATGCATGCAGATACAGGAGTGAAACAGATATAAATGTGGGACACCAAAAACGCTCCCTCTCTCCCAAAAAAGATATATAAAGATATGAACAAAATGTGGACCCAAAAACAGTGAGGGGAGGGGGGGTGGGCAAAAATAATCAGGACCCAACAGAGACGGGCAGCACAACGGCAAAAAGGATCAATGGCATCAAGGGTGCCTACGAGGGTGGGGCTGCGCCGTCTCCGTCCTGAGGCGGAGGAGGAGGAGGTGGTGGCTGGGGAACAGGCTGCTGAGCGGGTGTGGGTGTGGGTGTGGAAGCAGGCTGGGTGTGTGTGGTAGTGGGGGTGGGTACCTGCTGGGTGGGTGTGGGCACGCGAGGAAGCCGCTCGAGAACCTGGGTGAGGCAATAGTGAATGTGCGGAAGTAGGTCGAAGCGGCGAGCCATATCGGTGACGGTGGCGGACAGGGTCCTAAGGTCACCTCTGAGGCCACTCACCGCCCCCTCGAGAGCACGAATGCTCTGAAGTACAGTGTCGGGGGGAGGTGGTGCAGGGGGACGCACCTGTCTGTGCTGTGCAGGACGAGGCTGGCGTACTCGGGTGGCGTAGGTGATGGGCTCAGCAGGTAGGTGGAGGAAAGGTGCTGTGCTCGCAAGTGTGGGCCTAGCCTCAGTGTGAGGCCGGGGCGCAGGCTGGTAAGAGGTGGAGGCAGCAGCAGTGGAAGTGGAGTATAGAAGTGGCAACGAGGCGGCCAGAGAGGTCGGTGACACAGACGTGTGGACAGACGCCACGACACTCTCAGAAAAAACGGCTATGGTGGAGACAGAGGCGGAAACGACGGTCTCCACGACGGTAGCAAAAGAGGGCTCTCCGCTCTCAACTATAGTCGGTGGGCGCTCGGGTAGGGCAGAGGAAACGGGCTCAACGGACAGAGGGCCAGCTGTGGTGGTGGGCGTGGAAGTAGTGGAGGTGGGCTCAGCGAGGGTACTCCCGACACCGGCAGAAGTGTGGACAGAGGCGTCGGGAGCAGCAGAAATATCGGGCTGCTGAGGGGCCACAGGGTCAGCAGGAGCAGCGGGGTCAGCGGGTGCAGCGTGGGCAGCGTGGGCCTGCTCAGCCGGCTCAGCCTGCTCAGCCTCCTCGGCCTCAAGCACATAGGCGGCGTGGATCAGGAGATCCATCGCCGGAAGCCAGTCCACCTGTGCTGGTGCTATCTGAGTCCGAGCTGGGCTCGGAAGGATCATGTAATCCGCACCGAATGGACCGTGCAACCAAACCCAGTGCCGCTGACCATGCGGACGAAGCATCTTCATCCGGGCCATAACATATATGGACAGTGAAGTGGGGCCCGGGGCTCGTCGCAGGTCGGCAGGAAGGTCCTCGCCGGTCATAAGAGTGAGCAGGGTGATCAGGCCGCTGCAGCATATCGGTGAGCGAGCGCCCACCGATACGATGATGCGATCCAAAAACCAGCTCGCGATATCGATCACGACGGCGGGGACCAACTCGTCACCCTCCCTAGATAGAGCTCTGGGGCGCGTCATCGCGTAGAGCATATAAAGCTCCGGCGTGGACATCGTCCCAGGCTCATATCTCGCCAAAAAGGTAGTCGCCATAAGGCGCTGAGCTATGCGGAGGCAAGGGTGGACGATGGCCGAGGCCTTGGCCCTACTAGGGTCGAAGGCAGCAGGTAGACCGGTGATCCGGGCCCAGAAAGCGCCGGCATCAAAGGAAGGTGGGGGAATGTGAGTGGGGGCATAACCACGGTCGGCCCCAGGGACATCGGGCCACGAAAAGAAAGCTCTCATCATACTGAGAGTGGCCTGGCACTCTCGGTCCATGAACCTGAACGAGCATCCCTCATCGGTCCGGGCGATGGAACTAAGCACCTCAAGTGTTGGACGGACGAACATGTCCGCCGACACCTGGAAGAAATCTCGCCAACCCACGTTGTCATACAACGTGAGCATCCCCTCGAGTACCCCCAGGCGTCCTAGGTCTGCAAGGTGCGCGAACCTGGAGGGTACGATCGAGCGCTGGGAAATGCGCTCGAAAACGACGCGGTGTGCGTCGTCCCGGAACGTAATCCCCAGCGACCCGATAAGTGGAGCCGGTGGTGGTGGCTGTGGGACGGCAGGGAGTGGCTGTGCGGGCTGTGCGGGCTCTGCAGGCTGTGCGGGGTGTGCGGGGTGAACAGGGTGTGGCGGTGTAGGCGGAGGAGAGTCTTCCACCTCGTGGGAGGGGCCGGGCTTATCCGACCGCTTCCGCTTGGCGGAAGCTCTCCGGGTGCGTGGCCGTGTCCGGGGCGGCATGTGGGCCCCAGGTGCTCACCAAAAGCAATAAAAATACGGCGTGCGCAAAATAAAGGAAAGAGTATACCGCGACACGCCGCGAGAGCAAAGTAATGGAAGCGTGCGAAGACGACGCCTCCACGTGGCCCAAAACGATCCCCGGAAGCTCCACTGGGCTCCCCTAAGCTCCCCAATTTAACCTGCGCATCAAACGAAGAGATTATCATGTAATATTCAAAACGTATGGGGGGTTAGGGGTATAATAGATAGAAATCGAATTTAATTTGGGTTTGGGGTTCGTTAGACACATGGATCATCGAAAAATACGCAAAAGAGGAGGAAAAAGGCGAAATAAGCGCTACCGGAGCTCGGCCGGCGAAGTGGTCGCTGGCGACGACTCGGGCGAGGCGGAGGTGCGGTCGGCCGGCGGTGGGTGGCCGAGCGCCGCGGCGAGGAGCGAGGTCGGGCGAGTGAGGAGGAGCAGCGGGCGAGGGAATACGATCGGACGCGATTTCTGGGAATTTTTTCGTTTCGAAAACCGCGCCGTCCCGCTCCCCCTTTTATAGAAAAAGTTACGACTCGGCCGAGTGATTAAGTCGCTCGGCCGAGTGATATATTTTGAAAAATTCCTCCCCGCTTATGATTCGGCCGAGTGGCCTTGCCACCCTCGGCCGAGTGGAGTAAGTCCATTCGATCGAGTGGCTCAAGCTACTCGGCAAGACTCGCCCTAGGAGCGTATCAGTTTTACTCGGCCGAGTGGGTATATATACTCGACCGAGTAGCAATTATTCTGAAATCAAGAAAAGAAACAGAGAGTTGGGTACAGCAGACTTCCCTCGTTCGTGAGCCGCTTAGGCGGACGAACTTATGTGCTCGGCCGAGTGACTAGTATACTCGGCCGAGTGAACCCTGTTTTCTGCTGTTTGACTTCGTTTGGGCTCTAAACTCTGTTTTTCTTCCTCCAGTTGATTTCATCTTCCTCCTAAGCATCGAGCGCCTTCCTAGAGCGCTCCTCGTCGCCTTGTTCATCCTCCTAATGATAGGTACCTCGTTCTCCTCTCCTGTCAAAGAAAAATAGGACCCGTTATCACGAAATTTTTGGGCGAACGACTCAAAACACTAATAATTTCTAAAACAAAAATAAAGAAAAAGTAAAAATAAAGCGATAACCGTCGGGTTGCCTCCCGAAAAGCGCTCGTTTAAGGTCGTGAGCTCGACCCCCTTTGATTTTCAATTAATTCGGGATATTGGGTGCATTGAGATGCACCCGTCAAATTTTCCGGGGAGAACGCTTGGATTCGGATGTTACGGCGGCGTGTTCTCCCTCGGTGATCTCTCGTCTTGGGTAGTGTTGGGGGGTGGCTCCCCCAAGCTAGCGCTTGCTCTGGTCCTCGGCTTCACCGGTGACACCGATTTCCGTATCGGCAGAGCTTTCTTTGGAGACTTCAATTTTGAGAGCTTGCAGAGCTCTCGAATCCTTGCGACATCAGCGTCGCCTTCATCAATTTCCATGAAGAAGTCATGGGAATGCTCCATCTTTTCTTCTTGGCCCAAGTCCGGCTCTTCCTCAAAATCTTCATTGAATAGAGCGCCGATCGAATGGGGGATCGTCTCCTCAATAACCTCGTCAAGGAGGTCCATATAGTCCAGCTCCTCGTGATAAGGCATGTGTTTCATTGCCTTGGGAATATGAAGCTTCACCTCGATGTTGTCGACATTCAATGTCAGAGTTCCTTCACGTACGTCGACAATGACACCGGCGGTGGCGAGGAACGGGCGTCCTAGTATTAGCGACGTGTCTCCCTCCTCCTTGACATCCATGATCACGAAGTCACATGGCAAACATATGCCCCTCGGGACTTGTAACGGGATATCCTCTGCGATCCCTACCGGTCTTGTGATCCGACCATCGGCTAGTTGTATCCGCATGTCGGTAGGTTTCAATTTCGTGCCTGTATTTAGCCTTAGGAACATAGAGAGAGGCATGAGGCTAACACTAGCCCCTAAGTCCACCAATGCCTTTTGTAGAGGGACGCCGCCCAAGGTGCAAGGAATTCGAAAACTCCCCGGGTCTTTGAATTTGGCGGTCTCCTTCTCTCTCTTGGTGAACCAAGAGCCCTCCTCGGCGAGCATGATTTTCTCCTTCCTCTTTCTTCCCGTAATCAAATCTTTCAGGAACTTGGCGTATGTCGGGATTTCCACGATAGCGTCGAGGAAAGGAATGTTGAGGCTTACCCCTCTTAAATACTCGAGAAACTTTGCTAGCCGTTTCTCCATTTTTGCTCTAGCAAGCCTCTGAGGGAATGGGACCGGTGGCATAAAACGCCTCTCTTCAATCAATTGCTCCGCTCTAGATTTTTCTTCCCTTTGCGGCTCTTTCTCCATCTCAACTTCAACGACCGGCTCAGTTGGCTCTACATTCTCCTCCACGGGCTCCTCGGTTGGAATCATGACGGGAGTGGTATCCTTCCTGTCTCTAGTTGTAACGGCAACCACGGCATTGATGTGGCCGGTGTTGCCCCATGGGTTTTGCTCGGGTTGAGCCGGCAATTGTTGAGTATTTCGATTGAGCAACGCCAATTGCTCCGAGATTTGGGCTACAACGGTTGTAAGTGAGTCTTGGCCCGCCTTCAAGGAAGCATTGATCTTCTTTTGCTCGACCATAAACTCCTCCACCTTAGCTTCAAATTCGGATCGTTGTTGAGCTTGTGGAGGGTTTGGATTTCTCCACCCTTGATTGTATCTGGGCGGCCTATAGGGTCCAACTTGTTGCTTTGGCGGGAAATTTTGTTGCGGAGGCCCCCTCGGTGGATAGTGTTGTTGTTGTTGTGGTCGAGCTTGTTGAGGTAGTTGTTGCGGCGGGTTCAATGCTCCATCATTGTTTGCATAGGAGAAACCGGGATGGTTTCTAGTGGCCGGATTGGCCCAATATCCTTGGTTCCCCGCGACGTATTGGACTTGCTCCAAAGATCCCTCTCCTTGTTCTCCTCCCAAATACATAGCTTGAGATTGGTCTTGCCAATCACACATTTGATTTGTTGGTGCGGATGTGGAAGGGGTTCCTTGGGGCTCCGTGATATACTTCTCCAGTCTCTCCACCACCTTGTGGAGAGAATCGAACTTGTTTGTCAGCTCCGCTACGGCCTTTGCCTCATAGATGCTAGATGGATTCAAGGAGGACGAAGAATGTCCTCGCTCGTCGCCCCATTGTTGATTGTTCGAGGCCATCTCCTCAATTAGGGCCGTAGCTTCGTTGGGAGTCTTTGATAAGATGGCACCATTCGCCGCGGCATCAATAATCTGCTTGGTCCCCGGTTGGAGACCATTGTAGAAGCTATGGACTAGCTCCCAATCTTCGATGCTATGGTGTGGGCATTGATGCTGCAGATCTTTGAAGCGCTCCCAAGCCTCGTAGAGTGTCTCTTAGGGTCCTTGCTTGAAGGACATGAGAGCACTCCTAATCTTTACCGTCTTGGAGGGCGGATAGAACTTGTCAATGAACGCGCTCGCCAACTCGTCCCATGTGGTAAAGACTCCCTCAGCTTGCATCCTCAACCAATAAAGAGCTTTATCCTTTAATGTGAAGGGGAAGAGGCGCAGTCTGATGGCATCGATGGAGACCCCCGTCATCTGAAATGTGGCGCACTTCGACAAAAATAGCTGGATGTGGTAGTGAGGATTTTCATGGGCATTCCCATGAAATGGATCCTGCTGCATCAGAACCACTAGTCCGGTCTTCAGCTCAAAATTCTTGTCGGCCGCCAACTCCGGCATGGCAATGGACGAGGTCGTAGAAGAGGTCTTAGGCCGAAGCCTATCGCGAATGGAAATGATCCTCGCCATTCTTGTCGCCAATTGTTCCGCAGTTTCCGGGTTGGTCATAAACCTCCATTCCGGATCTTGTCTCCTCTCCGCTCTGATTCTCCGCACATTACGTTCAATCTCGGGATCAAATAATATAGCTTCAGGGTCCGCAGTGGATCTCGTGTACATGCACGGGAGAACAAAGTTTCAAAGAAGTGATTAGCACAATGGAAGGGTTAGATAAAAATAAAGAAATAAAACAAAAAGAAAGAAATAGCTTGGGTGATAAGATCAAACAATATCGCCTCCCCGGTAATGGCGCCAAAAACTTGATCGCTCCTGAATGTAACCCAAAAGGGCGACCGTGTAGTTTTACCGCAAGCGCACGGTGTAGCGGCGAGCGGGTTATCGAACACAGGGAGGACGAATGACAGTGCCTGCTCCGAACAACCTGGCTATAGGAACAGAAAAGAGGGAATTTGCCTTTTGGCGATCCTGTCACAATCGTCAGACAAAGTATGGAGATATAAAATCAAATAAGGACGCCTAGGGAATGGGGAATCCCCGCTACTCACCGTATCTCGTCAATGTGATTCATTGGTATCACAATTGCTAGGGTAGAATTTCGGATGAACTAGTTGCAACTGAATGTAAAACCTAGCTCACGCTCTCGTGCTGTTGCCGGTCTATAGCTATCCTAGGTTTGGGTCCAATCTCTTGCAAACCCTAGCCTAGGCAAGCTAGCATTAGGATCAACATCATCGTTCAATCGCGCCCCGAGCCCACTCTCGTGCAAACTCGGGCCGCGACCTAGGTTGGGATAGTTCCTACCCGTCCAATCTCTTGCAAACGAGTATCGGTATGGAATTGCAACCGAGAACCCTAGTATCGGTCCAATCTCTTGCAAACCGATACTACGGAAACTCAATTTCAACCCAATTCGGATTTCTAGGGTTTCCTATCGAATTGGGATCCAATCTCTTGCAAATCCCAATCGATATGAACACCTAGCTATCCGTAGTAAATCGATCCCAAACTAACCCTAATAGCAGTTCTAGCAATATTTCTACCAAATCATCACAAATCAGAAATTGGGCTCGTAGGGTTCATCCCCACGCCCCAAGACGTATAGACTACTCACAATTCATATCACAAACGCAAAAATAATCAATAGAAATAACAATAGAATTCGTCACAATATGCAAATAAGCAATAAAAATGAGATTTTTAATGGAGAGGGAGACAAACCAATAGAGTTCTCCAAGAATCTAACAAAAATAAACTTTTCTCTCCTCTCCAATCACAAGAATCAAAAGCTAAAAAGTTTAATCTAAAAAGCTGCAAAAAGTAAAGGAAAAAGCTCCCTAACCTAGGTTAAAAACTGGGGTTAAATACCCCCCAAAATCGTCCAAAAAACTGTGACCAAAATGCCCCTGCGCAGCCTGAAAATCGTAATTTACGCTACAGGCAGCGCGGCTCACTCGGCCGAGTGACAAAAGTCGCTCGGCCGAGTAAGAAACCCTGAGAATTTCCAGTAAGTCTGGGTCTTCGGGGGTCTTCACTTCGGGGGTCGCTCGGCCGAGTGAGTTGTCGTCACTCGGCCGATGGCTTCTATTCACTCGGGCGGTCGGTAATTTCCACTCGGCCGAGTGGATCTTCTGAAGCTCAGGCAGACGAAAAACAGTAAGTTGGCTCTTTTTGATGGGCATCGTCTGAGTGCCACTCGGGCGGACGGAGTTTCGTCACTCGGCCGATGTGGCTTCTGATGCTCTGCCGAGTGCACACATGAAGCGTGTCTGATCTGGTCGGTCGAGCGGGGTCTCGCTGGTCGGCCGAGTGACTCCTTCACTCGGCCGAGTGAGACACCAAAAATGCTCAAACAGCTTCTTTTTGCCTCATCGTCGCTCCTACGACGTTCTTTCTTCTTCCGCTCCTCTCCAATAGCAAAATACCCCTCGGGGAAGCCATCGGTGACACTCTGGAGTAGGCGTATCTCGGGATCACTCCAAATCGCTCCAAATCTCCTGAAATACAACAAAAACAACAAATCGTGAAAAGTATCGCAATATTGTCGATAAATTGTGAAAAGCGTGATTTGGGCGATCTAAATGGCATGCAATCATGCGGAAAAAAGATGTAAAATAAGGAGTGATCAGGTACTCGGCCTTCATGGTCCGATCGATATGGCGTCTGATATAGATAATTGCTTTCACTTTATCTATATCAGAAACCTTATCGCCTACAACGATGGCGTGGCTCAATCCCTGCGCTCGCAGATGGAATTTTATGTCCAACTGCCAGCTTAAGTAGTTCTTGCCTGAAGCATCCAAAACGTCGAAATCGACGCTCGCAATTTTGGCCATTTATCACTCTAGCATGTTAAAAGATAGGCAATAATTAGATATTTTCACAGAGAAATAAATAATTAAGCATTTCAGACACAGATATTTGCTGCGTGGATCGGCTAATCACTAAATTAATTACAGTCCATACAGTCCCATAAAGAAAATGAAAGTACAACTCGGGAACCCCCGTGGGGCCCCTATTCTTCGGGAATGGTCCTTCATCTTCTTGAGGCGTCCGCCGGGCTTGTAATATTACAAAATTATCCTCACTACATTTTTCTCTCAAAAAGAAAATAATGCATGAAAAAGAAAATGGTGATAACTAGCCGATCCAAAACCACAGCAAATATTTAACATTCTTCGCAGGCAGGTATAATGCAGCAGGCATCATCACATGCAGTTTATACATTGTATGTAATTTAATCATCGCAGACAGTTTATAGTGAAAAATTCAGATCTTTCGTTTAAAAATTATTGGACCACTAGGCAACGTCATGCACTGTTAGGTTAGCTGACTAACGGCAGAGCGGTCGCAGGATCTTCCTAATTTTTAAACTTGTAAAAATCATATAATCCGAATAAAAACGTGTTGAATTAAATCACATGTAATCAGATTATAGCGAAGGAAATTCGAATTTAAATCTGAAAAATCGTTTGAAAATAGTGAATTTTCGGGGTGAAACCCTAGTTAGGGTTTTTGGTCGCGCGGATTGCCGCTTCAGGCGGCTAGGGTTTTCGGACATGAGCGTGCATCGGGGGGGGGGGGCCGATACGAGCGGCCGCCGGGGGGGCCGCCGCTGCCGGCGGTGGGGGTGGCTCCCGCCACTGCAGGCGGCAGGTCGAGCCCGTCGCTGCGGCGGCGGGTCGAGCCCGCCGTCGCTGGCGGCGGGGCCGCCCGCCGTTGCAGGCGGCGGGTCGAGCCCGCCGTTAGCAACGGCGGGGTGGGGCGCCCGCCGCTTCGGGCGGCGGGCGGGGGGTTTTGGCACGAGTTTTGGGGGGATTCGCGTTCCGGCGAGAAGATCCCCTAGGGTTTGATGGTTTTTGGGGATAAAAATTCAATTTTTAGTAAAAAAAGCGTTTTTTGATCTCCAAAAAAATCGTTTTTTATTGTAAAAGGTTGATTTTAACAATAAAAACGATAAGAATTTAATTGATTGATCCAGAAAATTGGATCTCAACATATGCGCATATGAAATTTTAGATCTAGGGATTCAGGATTACCTCTAGATCCTACCCACCGGATCTAGCGACGTTCAGTGAAGGAAGCCCGTTCGCGTCGCATTCGTCCGTCGGCAGGGGTTCGGCTCAGCTTCGAGCGTGCTGATAACGTGTTGTAAACGTGGTGGCTATGGAATCCATAGCCCTGTATTTATAGTGGTAGGGTTACATAATGGGTGGATACCCACTAACGGGTAGGCCCACCAAAAGCCCGTTTATAACACTTTTTAAATATTTATTAGTTTTAATAATAAAACTAAAAAAAAGTAATTAATACATTTTAATGGTAGGAATTGAAGCTGCAACCACTTCAAGAGAGAACTCTTAGTCAAACCACCAGGCTATGTTAAGGGTTTCATTCGTGTTAAATAACAAAAAATATATACAAAATTTAAAACCCAAAATCTTACCCGGGCTATAGCCCGTGTTAGCCCAAAAGTAGCTCCGCCCATGGCTAGGAAGGTCCATCCTTCTTGATGGCGTCGAGCCACTTCCACTTGCATCGAGCTTCTTCTTCGAGCTGAGAGTTCTCCTCCATCAGCGACAGGCCGTGACCGAGCTCTCCTTCAGCTCGGCACATGAGTCCGCTCCGCCCTGAGCATTGGGGACTCCCATACGCCGGCATCCCACTGTGGATCCGACTCGGGCTCGCCACGGTGGGCATCACTCTGTTCGGCATTTGGAGTGCTCCGTCCTTCTATTCGGAAAAGCTGAGCTCCCCGCCGCTTGGAAACACGCCGACTCTCATACGCCGACACCAGAGGATCAAACACTTCGACAGATCTGGGGTCCGGCTCTGATACCACTTGTTGGATCCCTGTGCACCTCCCAACACCTAGGCTAAGAACACAATGGCGCACAAAATGATCCCAAGCCCAAATTCCACTGAGGCGTCACCTAGGCATAAAACCAAACACCTCACGGGTACAAGAGAGAGTTGTCACCAACAACCAACCCCATCAACAATCTTGCGATAGACAATGTAAGCACGAAAATATAATACGAAAGTAAGAGCAACACAAAAGAGATAGAGATTTACCATGGTTCGGTTGCGAACAACCTAACTCCAGCATCCAATACACCCGGTTGCACTAATGATCAAGCAATGCATACACCGACCCCGTCATCTTCTTCTTCCTCCACCACAATGAGAGAATAGCTCCAAGCAACCAGACCTAACCCTAGATCTCTCACCAAGCTCACACACACTCTCAAACAAGTGGGAATCCTTGATAACAAAGCTTCTACAACATGTAGAGCTCCTCAGGGGACCAATCCCACATCTAGCTAGATCACTCTTTGGTAATATAGCTCCAAACTAGGACAGCTACCCAAGGGACTCAAGATCTAGAAGCTAGAGGAAGAAGCAAGACACTCAACATGGATCTCATACAAGAAGAAGCTCCCTAGCTTTCTTCCCCTCCAATTTCAGATCCAAGCATCTCTAGTTTCCGCTCAAAAATGAATGGCAGCAGCTCCAGAAGAAAACACATGCTGCCCTTCTCTTTCTAGCTCTGTTTCCAGCTCTCGGCTCTTTGGCAAAAAAGAGCTAGCATCGCATGCTGTCAATTGCAAAGGAAAATAAAACCCAAGGGTTAGCAAACATCCTTTAAGTCCCAACAAGCCAAATTATGAGAGGGCCCCATGGAACTGTGCACGCATGTGGATTTTTTAGCACATCATAAAAACAACACTCTACCCTGCTGATAAATCCACTCTCTCTTCAGCACAGCTCCAGCTCCAGTAACCTGCACCCGTCGTGTATGAACTCACCTTGCCTTGACCATCAGACATGTGAACCTACATCATGTGCATCAGAAATCATGCCCTCTGGCACCTTAATCCTCTGAGAGACATGCCAAGCTCAGAGGTCGTCTGAGCCTAGCCTCACGCATCTCCGCCTCGTCCACTGCCATGTCTGCGATGAAGTCATCTGTCTCTGTGGATAACCCTGCGAGCTCAGACTCCATGAATGAATAAAATGACGCCGTGCCAGCATCCAATGAGCCCTATGTCTATCCATGAACATCCATATCATCACCCCACAGGTCTGCGAGCAACTCATGCTTGCCATGGCAATCATCTATGAGAAACATGTAGTCTTCCCCGTTGCTCTACAGACTGACCCCAGCTAGGTCACATCAATACGCCATCCGTATCCGCTCTGTTTTTTGATGCATGTCATTAAGACTCGTCGTCCACCGGCTACGCACCTCAACTGACTGTGCCGACGACTCAAGACACGAATGCGCACACACACATGCCAAACTATCCGCCGCACCAACATCTAGCCTATGGTGATCATCCTCACCTGCCATGCCTTGTAATGAACTCGCCGAAGGTGAGAGATGATCGCTCACTGAAGAAGCTCCACTTAGCTCTGCCTCCTCCCTATATCGAACAAGAACACACTCGATACGTGGCCTCCTAACTCTCAGCTCCATGTCCCTAGTGGCAACTCCACCTGGGACTACCATCGCAGTCTCCACACTGTTGTGGGAGTCTCCATGCTCCACCACGCTATCAGGTTCCCTGCTCCTTTGCATCTCCGCCGGTCTGGCCTCTGAAGTATCAGAAGATGCGCCTGATAAATTACCCCTAGTCAAACGAGAGCCATATCGCCTGTGCCCATACTGTGAAGACTGATCCACCATGCACAGCGAATGCTCTACCCTGATGTTAAGCTCCTCAGAAGACCTCTCTACCTTGAAGCTGAAGCTGCACACCTCAACACGCTGGTCCTCCTCAGAAACAACCAACTCATGCATGCTAGAAACGTGAGAGACCTCTGTATCCTCACCCACTGCAACATCTGGCATCGACGCAAAAACCAACTGCCATACTCCTCCGTAGATATACGGCTCTACCTTGAAGCTAAAGCTGCACACCTCAATATGCTAGGTCTCCTTAAGAGCACCCGCAATGTGCCCACTGGAACTGTGAGAGAAATCTATCTCCTCACACACTGCAACTAACTGCATCGATACGACGACCGACTGCAACGCCTCCTCGTAGACCGCTGTCCTTTGCACCTCCAACTGAACTGAACCTGGAGCTACATCGTGAGATGTTGGCTAATCAGTGACACTGATCACATCAGATGAACTCTGCACCTTGTTCGTCTGCACACGTGTCTGATCACCTACCTGAGTATGAATCTGAATCACCCATCCTCTCTATGGACTGGGCTGTCCTCTGTTCTCTGCACAACGTCATGAGTCTACTCCACCCTAAGCACTGCAGACTCGTCAATCATGACGTGTCGTCTGACAATCACCTCGCGGGTACTAGGGCACCATAACATGTACCCTCTCGCACCTACACCAGTGTACCCGAGTAGGACACAATCATGTGCACATTGTCCTACCTCGACATCGTCCCTCTCGTGTGGCTGCACAGGATAACCAAACATACGCAAGTGCGAGAATTCAACGACTATGCATGTCCATAACTCCTCGGGAATAGTACTACATGCGGTTAGTGACTGTGTTCGGTTGATGAGGTATGTCGCAGTAGCAAGGGTCTTCACCCATAATTCCCTAGGAAGGCCAGATGGTCTGAGTAGCCCCCGTGTCTTCTCTACCAACATCCTAATCATGATGTCTGCTACACCACCGTGAGGGTCTCCATCAGGAATGGTGTATCGACACGTGATCCCCTCTAACTTGCAAACATCCTGTATCTCAACGTCGTTGATACAGATCTCGCCTATAGGTCTACCCATCCGCCTCTTGACTTTGCTTCTCCATAGCCGCACCTTCTCATGGATCTCCTCCCGAGATCCCATGAGAGTAACCATGACTCTCCTTGAGAAGTCATCTATGAAGGCCGTGAAGTACCTCGCGCCTTCCAGGGAAGAAACTGGACATGGACCCCATACACCTACGTAGACGCACTCTAGGGACTCCCTCATGTGTCTGACAGTTGTCCCAAATTGCACTTGCATCGGCCGCTCTGCACCACAGTCAATGCAAGGCTCAAGCCCACGATCACCTTCGAACACACTCCTCCTCCGAAGAATGTCAAGGCTCTGCTCATCAGCATTCCCCAATCTGAGATGACATAGTCTCGCTGGATCTCCACTCTCGGACTCATGTAATCTGTCGGTCTCGCCCACTACTGTTTACCCATCGAGTGCATACAAGTTACCACGCCTCTTTCCCCTCATGACAACCAGGCATCCTCGAAAAATACACAATCGATCCTCCTCGATCACTGCCCGGTAGCCCATCCCAGTCAAAGCACTTATCGATATCAGGCCACTGCAAAAATCAGCAACATATCTGACGCTATCAAACACACAGATGATGCCACCGTGCATCCTGACTCTGACCGTGCCACTCCCAACCTGCTCGCACTCCATACCATTCCCCATGAGAATCTGCTTTCCAATGCATGGAATGTATGATTCAAACGCACTCTGATCTAGAGTCATATGGAATGAGCACCCCCGAGTCCAATAGCCACGAACATTGTGCTTCTCCTACGGAGTATGCCGCAAATAACGAGCAATCATCCTTGTCAGAAAACATCATGTCGCGTGCTCCAACATGAGTCGAATTCTGAGCAACATCTTCCACAATGCCAATCGACGTCCTCTCTTTCAACCTCAAGCAATCCCTCTTCCAATGCCTTCTTTCCTTACATAGGAAGCATTTGTTATCATTGCGGCCTCGTGACTTGGACCGCCGTCGATTCCTGCTCTTGGAACGTCCCGTCTTGGATCTTGGAGTGGGTCCGTCCTCCTGGCGACCCCGGATGACATTGGATTCACAAGCATCGGTGTCATATAACACCAACTTTGGAGATTCTCCATATGAAATGCAAACTTCACCTCATCCAACGTGAGTGAGTCTCGGCCATTGAACATCGAGCCTACAAACTTGGAATACACCGGAGCAAGAGAACACAATAGCGACATGGCATGTTGCTCGTCCTCTATCACACTCCCCAATTTCCGTAGGTCTATTACTATACGGTCCATCTCACCAACATAGTTCCACAACGAGATTCCACTTTTCATCCTGTGAGTATAGAAGCGTTGCCACAATTGCAACCTTCGTCCAATTGGTTGATGGGGATTGAATTCCACCCCAAGTGATTTTGATGATGAGCACACCAAATGAAGCTTAGTGTACTAACTACACTACAATTAAGTGTGCAGGATATGCGAAGCTTTACTCATACTCAAAGAAGCGCAATCTACGCTCAAAGACAAGGACGAACGTGGCTAAAGATCAAATGATGAAGCTCAAAGCTCAAATAGAACAAGAAGCTCAAGTGAAGCTCACATTTACTTCATCAAACTGATCAAGCTTCCGAAGATGTGTCCTAAGTCTATAGTGAGTGTGTTGTGTCTTTTTAGGGTATTTTTAAAGCCAAATCATATAGACAAACACACACAAACACAAACACAAACAATTTGAAAATGTTTTTGAATATCCTTTAAAACATCTTCAAAAATGTTTTTGAGAGCTTTCTCTAGTCATTTTATAAATTTCGTAGTGAAACTCCACACACCCTAGAGTTAGCTACTTGTCTGACTAGCCGTGTCGCAGGAAAAACTTCTCTGGGAGTCGACTACCAAAGGTAGGGAGTCGACTACCATCTGAGATCAAGATTTCCTGAAACACACTGGGAGTCGACTACCACTCCTAGGGAGTCGACTACCAGCTGTCAAAGTTTGACGTTTTTGACTTGAATTTTGAAATATCGTTGAGCGATTTTATACATAATTTTTGGGACAAAAGTAAAAGTATTTTTGAAATTCGAATTCTCAGTTTTGTCCTATAAATAGAGGACCGTTTTCATTGAGGAAAAAACACAACAACTATCGAATTCAAAATCTCTCGTGCAAACGCTCTAAAGTTCTAAGTTCTCATTCTTTCTTTAGCTAATTCTATTTTTTGTGATCTTGCAAAATTCTGTTATTATTTTTAAAGATCATATTCTCGTTTTATTGGCTAACTGTTTTTCAAATCCGTATTACTTTTCTCTTGATTTATTGTTTAAAGGATTTTTGAAAAACATTAGATCTAGATCACAAAGAATTCATTCGTATCTTTGTGTGATCTAGAATCTTATTCTATCAAGCCACTACACGCAATTTTGTTTATCATTGTTTGGCTATAGAATCTGGGTGTAAAACCAATCTCCACCAATTTATTATGGTGAATTGGATATCGATTTTTTATTGTGTTGTTGTTGGAACACTAGACAAGTCTAGGTGTTGCCAGTTAGAAATCCTGGTCAAGACTATGTCGTTGGAAATCCTAACGAGTGGAGTTAGGTACTTGTATTTGCCAAGGCAAATAGTGAAAAATCTCGTACCGGATTGGTCGGGGACTGGACGTACCCAAGAGTTGTGGGGAACCAGGATAAAAATCCTTGTGTCTGCGATTGCTTATCTGTGTTTGTTTATCTTTGCTCTTACTTTACTATTCGCTAATTGTTATTCATCTATTGCAAAGATCAACTTACTTTTATCCACTGTGAATATAATATTTGTATTACTTGCAATCTTATATGTGCTTATAAATACTCTGGGAGTCGACTACTGTTCATAAGGAGTCGACTACCTGCTGTGAAATTACTCTGTGTATTTTAAGATTATTTTATTGATTAAGAACCAAAGCGTAGATCGCTCTACTTGGTTTCTTAGGCAACATTAGAAGGACGTTTATTAACAATCGAAAAAGTTTACTATTTGAACAACACTATTCAACCCCCCTTCTAGTGTTGTTTGCCATCCACAGGATCCAACACTTGGTATCAGAGCAAGGCTACAAAGGTGATGGCGTCAACATCTTTTCACTCTGAAGGACTGAATACCATGCGACCACCACTGTTCAATGGAACCAACTACGCTAGCTGGAAGATCCGAATGAAGACTCACCTAGAGTCATTAGACATTGAAGCTTGGACCGTTACTAAAGTCCCGTACATCGCTCCTACCGACGTTGATTTTGGAAAATGGTCTGTCGACGACAAGAAGAGAGCTAATCTCAATGCAAAAGCAATGAATGCACTATTTTGCGCCGTTACAGGAAATGAGTTCAATCGATTCTCCCAATGTGAGACAGCACACCAAATATGACATACTCTTCAGGTAAGTCATGAAGGAACCAAAAAGGTAAAAGAATCCCGCATAAATGTTTTACATTCAACATTCGAATCTTTTAAAATGGAAGAAGGAGATAGTATCACCGATGTGAATACTCGTTTTACTAATATTACAAATGAGCTCGCAGGATTAGGAAAGAAACTTTCCGAATATGAGCAGGTAATGAAGATACTAAGATCCCTCCGACCCGAGTGGAAGGGAAAGACAACTGCCATTCGAGAAGCTCATAATGTAAAAGACCTCGCCATCGAAGAACTAATGGGAAATCTCATGGCATATGAGATTGAGCTTGAAGAAGACAAGAAGATCGAAGAAAAACCAAAGAAGAAGAATCTCGCGTTCAAAGCCCAAGAAGAAGATTCCGATTACACAGACAAAGAAGACCATATCGCATTCATATCAAAGAACTTTAAAGAGTTCATCACAAGTAAGTATGGAAAACGATCTTTTAGACCCACCAACGGTATTATTTGTTTTGGTTGCAATAAACCAGGGCACGTCAAGAGAGACTGTCCATTGGAGAGAAACAATCGTGATTCCAGAGATCGTGGGAAGAACAAAGACAATAATGAAAAGCGAAACAATGGAAGAAACAAATTCCGACGACCAAAGAAGGAAGCTTACGCAGCCTTCGACCAGAGCGACAATTCCTCATCCGATGAATCCTCAGAAGAAGATAACGATGAAAGAAGAGAAACGGCACACATGTGCTTCATGGCATCCACATCCTCCAAGGTAAGCTCGCATCATGATTCATCTAGCGACAATGATTCATCATCAAGCGATGATGAAGACATGGATTATAGGGGAGCATATAAGGAGCTATGCAAAATGCATGAAAAGCTCATAAAAGAACATAGAAGAACACTTATAAGTATTAAAAAGGATACTAAAGAAAAAGAAGAAATCATTAAAGAAAATAGTCTCATTAAAAAATGATTTTCTGCAAAAAGATATTCATTGGTAAATGAAAAAGTTGAGAATCTGAATAATCTTCTCGTATCTGTCAAAAATAAATACGACGTTACGATGAAAATTATTGAGAATTTCAACAAAGGAAAAGGGAAGCTAGATAGTATAATAAAAGATCAAAAAGCCTCATCTAGCAAAACCGGACTCGATTATTGTAACGACTGGTTTTCTTGTATCTGAATTTATTATAATATAATATATGTTTTGGTGGATTTTCTCCTCTTGTGTGGTTTTCGTCTCCGTAGCTTTCAATTTCGATCGGTTCGTCGTATTTTCTCGTTTCTTCCTTAGGATCGTCGATTTCGAAGTACGTCGTTTGTGACGGGCTTCATAACGGTCATATCTAACTATTAGATCAAGCCTAGGAGTCTTAGGAATCGATACCGGGGCCTCGCGCTCCGTATCGGTACTTTTCTGTGCTCATTAGCCGGTGTAAGAAGGGCCACCGACCGACTAGATGACGATCCAGTCGGTCGGCAATCCTTCTTGGACCGACTAGTGAGCTTTCTAAATTTTCTCAGGAGTTACTGTTTATCGTTAGTCGGTCTAAGAAGAGTTGTTGACCGACTAGGTTGCAAACTAGTCGGTCGGCAATGCTTCTTTAACCGACTAACTCTTCATCTAAATTTTTGTATAGTTACTGTTTACACTTAGTCGGTCAGAGTTGGTCGACCGACCGACTAGTTGCCAAACTAGTCGGTCAGTGGTTGTTCTTTGACCGACTAGTCTGTGTTAAAACCCTAATTTCTGGGCAGCCGCCAGCCCAACCTATAAATACCCAACCCATTCGTTTTCTTCTTCTCCAACACGATCCAAAACCCTAGAAACTTCCCCTTTGAGCCCCCATCTTCCTCCAAGCTTCAATCCTTCATTCCAAACCCTAAACCCATCATCCAATCCATCCAATCACTCATTCCACCTTTCATCTTCCCCAAATCTCCATCAAAACCCACCAAATCCCCAAAATCCCCCTAAACCCTAGTTTCCCCAAGCTTCCCCAATCATTTCCAGATCTGGTCCTAGGGTTCCCCGGAGTGTTCCTTCCGCCTCCTCTCGGTAAGAAGTCGATCTACCGTTGTTTTCATATCTTATTGTAATTTTTATGAAACCCTAATAATAATTCATGTTGTTTGTTGATTGGTCCCCCAAAACAGCGATTCCCCGTAGCCTAGCATTCGCGGAAACAAACTTTCGTAACCGTTCTCCCCGGTGAGAGGCAAGTGAAACTTGCATCTCTTGATTTGGGCCATGTCTTAGGCCATTACCTTGTTTTAGCGTAAAAGAGACTAAACGGTGAAAGGATAGCCGTTTAGACGCCATTGACCTAGCTTGACAACGAAGCTTGGTCCGTCACCCTCATCATGCTTGTATGTCACGTTTAAATTCAATTAACGGTACGCAATCATTTGTTCATGTCATTGCATAGTAATAAATTATTGTGATTGTGTAGCACACGCTACAACATTATATTCCTGGCTCGTGTTCCAGAAGCGAGCCCTGTAGTTGGAAACCCCAACGCTCGGATACCGGCTAGGCACCCACGTTTCGTGGGCACAACCCTATGCCAATTACACTTCCTGGCCCGTGATCCAGAAGCGAGCAAATGCTCGACACACGTAGGGGTGGGGTAAGAGATATGCGTCACCAGAGCACGAGATGGCCTGATCCGCCACTCCAGCCTGCAGGTGAAATCTCTAGTGTTTAAGTGAGTAAGAGATATGCGTCACCAGAGCACGAGATGGCCTGATCCGCCACTCCAGCCTGTAGGCGAAATCTCTAGCGTTTAAGTGATTATCAGTGATAAGTGAAAACAGTGATAAGTGATTCGTGAACTAGTGAGTTGGTAGCCTTGGCTACATTGTGCATGCTTGTCTCTCTTTTAAACTGTTGCATCATATTCAACTGCCATGCCATTGTTTAACATTTAAATGCTAGGTTGTTAGTCACTTTCAGTTTCCTTGCCCAAGTCTTTTCAGACTTGCTGACATGTGCCCCTTTCTCTTTTGGGTGACGCATGTTAGACCCTGAGCCTGAGTTGCCCGTTGAGGGTGAGGTGTTTGCGGACGCCGAGCTTGAGCCCGTGTTAGACGGGGAGTACGTGGACACTGAGGACCAGTCCTAGTGTCTCCGTTGTGTTTTAAATTTTGTTAAACAGTTGTTTTGTTATCGGTGCGTGGCACCTATACTTATTTATGTCGTGCTTTTGTTTGGCCTTGTTCTGGGCCTTAGACTCTTTTTTTTAGCCTGGTGGCTTTTCTGTGATGTTGAATATTTTGTGGACAACCCTTGGGATTGGTGTTTCTTTTCCGTCTCATATTATTATTATTGTTGTTTCGATTGCAATTACAGGGACCTGCTTATACTAAATTGACGCTTATCGGGTTTGGGGCTTCACCGCTCCACTCCCGTGCGGACCTTTTCACGCCTCGCCTCCATTTTAGGGAAGCGGGTCGTGACAGGTTTTAGTGGTGGCCCATGCAGGTCCTCTGTAACTGCGATTATCGGGATAACGATAATAATGCAAGATTGTCCTACAAATAATTTCGACCCCTGAGCCCTAAGCTATGAGTCTAATTGTTTCGTTTTCTGCGTCATTAGATGGCAGGAAGACGGATCACCCGAGGTGGTGGTAGTGGTGCGCCCCCTCATGACGAGGAGCCTGAGCGGGAGCCCACTAATGGGGAGATGATGAGGATGATGTTGCAAATGATGCAGGTTCAGCAGGGTGTGCTTCTGTAGGTGCAGAATGCTCCGGTGACTCGAGCTGCTCGGGTGGTGTAAACCCCTCGCTCTGAGCCCGGGGCGAAGCAGTTCAGAGAGCTGGGTCCTGCGTATTTTGATGGAACCGAAGGTCCCTTAGCTGCTGATGAGTGGATGAGGAATATTGAGGACAATCTGAAGATGTCCAAGGTCAACGAAGTGAGTTGGGTTGACTTGGCGAAGCGCCAGCTGAAGGATAACGCCAGGAATTGGTGGGATGCTGAGGAAAGGATGTTGGTAGAGCCGATCGTCTGGGCTACCTTTAAGGCCAGGTTTGATGGTGAGTTCTTCCCGAAGGCTGCCAGGGAAGAGATGCTGCAGCGTTTTATCGACCTGAAGCAGGGGAACTCGTCGGTGGACATGTACCACCAGGAGTTCATGAGGCTTAGTCGGTTTGCACCAAAGATGGTGCAGGACGCTGAGGAGCGAGCTCAGAGGTTTCTGCAGGGGCTTGCTTCAGAGCTCCAGAGCTTTGTGACCTCTTCTGACCGGGAATCTTATCAGAAGGTTTTGGTCGCTGCCAAGAGGCAGGAGCTGCTTGTGAACCAGAGGAAGGGGTCTGTTGTTGGTGCTGTGAGGAGGCCTGTGGAGCAGGCGAGAGCTGTGGTTCGGCCTGGATTCAGGCCGAACCAGCCTGTTCAGTTCAAGAGGCCAGGAGGGCCTGTTCGGAGGACTTGCAATTTCTGTGGCAAGGAGGGCCATATCAAGGAATCGTGTAGGAAGTTCTTGGGGCAATGTGTTGCTTGTGGAGATCCCGCCCATGCTCTCAGGGAGTGCCCGAAGTTGAGGCAACCTTGGCGGACACCTATTGCTGCCCCGCCGTTGCAGCAGAGAGCCCCGGTGCCCGTTGGTCGTGGGGTGCCCCTCGTCCTGCAGAGGCAGGCTTTTGAGCGGGCTGCTCCGCCAAGGAGGCAGGCATTTCTGATGACCGAGGAGGAGGTATTGGCCATGGATGAGGTCATTGCAGGTAATTTTCGATTTAGATTGTTCCTTCCTTAGTTAGTTGATTGTTAAATTATGATTGGTTGCTTGTGTATGAATGTTGCTAGAGTAAGATTTGATTGATTAGACTGTTTGTTAGGTGTGGTTTTGGTTTGCATGTTCCCTGCCCGAGTCCTCTTTGACTCAGGTGCGTCAATGTGCATTTTGGCCCAGAGCTTCGTGGAGAAGCATTCCTTGTCGACGTCCCCTCTCTCCAAGAGTTGGAATATCGTCACAGGGAATGGAGTAGTCACGGTGCATCGTGGGTGCAGTCCTTGCTCTGTGGTGGTTTGTGGACATGAGCTTTATGCTGATTTTATTGTCCACAACATCACCAACTACGATGCGGTCTTTGGGATGGATTGGCTTGCGAGCTTCTATGCTACGATCGACTGCAGGAGGAAGAAGGTGGTGTTCGAGATTCCCGGACATCCAGTATTTGAGTTCAGTCGTGGTAGCAGTTCGCTTGGTCCTGTCAGATTTCGGGCCAGGCCGGTGGAGGCTGTGGCTATGCAGATGGAGCTGGAGTGGCCAGCTGTGGTGCGTGATTTTGGCGACGTCTTCCCCGAGGAGATGTCTGGTTTGCCGCCTGATCGAGCTTTGGAATTTTCTATCGATCTTGTTCCAGGTGCGCAGCCGATTTCGAAGGCGCCGTATCGTATGGCACCTGCAGAGTTGGAAGAGTTGCGGAAGCAGTTGGATGAGCTTTTGCAGAAGGGTTATATTAATCCTAGTGTGTCTCCGTGGGGAGCACCGGTGTTGTTGGTTAAGAAGAAGGATGGTTCGCGTCGCATGTGCGTGGACTATCGGGAGTTGAATGCGGTGACCATTAAGAATAAATACCCGTTGCCACGCATCGATGATATCTTTGATCAGCTTGGAGGTTCGAGGGTGTTTTCTAAGTTGGATTTGAGGAGTGGTTACCATCAGTTGAAGGTGAAGAGGGATGATGTTCCGAAGACAGCGTTCAGGACGAAGTATGGACACTATGAGTTCGTGGTTATGCCCTTCGGCGTAACTAACGCGCCCGCAGTTTTCATGAATCTGATGAACCTGATTTTCTACGACTTTCTGGATAAGTTTGTCGTTATCTTCATTGACGACATTCTGATATATTCGAAGTCGGAGGAAGAGCATGCATCGCACTTGAGGACGGTGTTGGAAATTTTGAGGAAGCATCGTTTGTATGCTAAGTTTTCGAAGTGCGAGTTTTGGCTGGATCGAGTTGCTTTTCTGGGGCATGTGGTGACTGGAGAGGGTATTTCTGTGGATCCCGAGAAGATTAGGGCTATCAGGGAGTGGCCTGTTCCGTCGTCTGCATCTGAGATTCGGAGTTTCCTTGGTTTGGCGGGATATTATCGGCGATTCATTAAGGACTTTTCTCGTATTGCTGAGCCGATGACCAGGTTGACGCGAAAGGATGTTGCTTATGTTTGGTCGGGTGATTGCGAGAGTGCTTTTGGTATTCTGAAGGAGAGGTTGACGAGTGCCCCTATTCTTGTCGTGCCTGATCGCAGCGGTGGATTTGAGATCTTTTGCGATGCTTCTGGCAAAGGTCTCGGTTGTGTGTTGCATCAGCACGGGCATGTTGTGGCGTATGCGTCTCGTCAGCTTAAGGTTCATGAGAAGAATTACCCGACGCATGATTTGGAGTTGGCTGCCGTTGTTTTTGCTTTTAAGATTTGGAGGCACTTCTTGCTGAGTGAGAAAGTGAAGATTTTCACCGATCACAAAAGCTTGAAGTATATTTTCACTCAGAAGGAGCTCAACATGCGACAACGTCGATGGTTGGAGCTTATGGCGGATTATGATATTGATTTGCAGTATCACCCTGGCAAGGTGAATGTGGTTCCAGATGCTTTGAGTAGGCTGCCAGCGGTGATGATTTTGACCTCGCAGTGGAGATTGCAGCAGGATTTTTGCGAGTCTGGAGTGGAAATTGTCCTTCCTGGGGAGGCTTCTTCGTTGATGTACATGCAGGTACAGTCGACGATCGTGGATCGGATTAAGGCCGGCCAGGCTGGGGATCCGAAGCTGGTGAGGATTCGGGAGATGGTGGAAGCCGGTCTGCGGACTGACTTCTTGATTCATGAGGATGGCTCGCTGAGGTTTGGAGCCAGGTTGTGTGTGCCAGCTGGGGATATCAGAGAGGAGCTGATGGTGGAGGCACACAGTTCGCCGTATTCTGTGCATCCTGGTGGCACCAAGATGTACCAGGATCTTCGTCTGAATTATTGGTGGCATGGTATGAAGAGGAGTGTGGCTCGGAGTGTGGCCAAGTGCTTGGTTTGCCAGCAAGTGAAGGCGGAGCATCAGCGTTCGGCCGGGTTGCTACAACCGCTTCCGATTCCGGAGTGGAAGTGGCAGCACATCACTATGGATTTCGTGACTGGACTACCTCGGAGTCCGAAGCAGAATGACGCGATTTGGGTGATCGTGGATCGATTGACCAAATCTGCGCACTTTATTCCGTTCCGAGTGGGACAGTCCACGGAGGTGCTAGCGAGGAGATATATGGAGGAAATCGTGCGACTTCATGGAGTCCTCGTGAGTATCGTGTCGGACAGAGACACGAGGTTCACATCTCAGTTTTGGCAGAGTTTGCAGAAGAGTTTGGGTACGCGTCTGAGTTTCAGCACGGCGTACCATCCGCAGACGGATGGCCAGTCCGAGAGGACAATTCAGATTTTGGAAGACATGCTGAGGGCGTGCATGTTGGATTTCAAGGGTTCGTGGGAGGACCATCTACATTTGGTGGAGTTTTCCTACAACAACAGCTTCCAGGCGAGTATTGGCATGGCGCCTTTCGCCGCTCTTTATGGGAGGAAATGTCGATCGCCATTGAGTTGGGATGACGTTGGAGATCGGGAGTTGTTGAGACCTGAGATGATTGTGGAGGCCGTGGAGATCGTCAGGAATATTCGGGAGAGGTTGAGGATTGCTCAGGACCGTTTTAAGCATTGGGCGGATGCTAAACGTCGTCCTTTGGAATTTCAGCCGGGCGACCATGTGTTCTTGAAGATTTCCCCGAATCGTGGTGTGATTCGTTTTGGGAAGCGTGGGAAGTTGAGCCCGCGATACATTGGACCATTTGATGTTTTGGAGAGGGTTGGCGAGGTAGCGTATCGCTTGGCTTTGCCGCCATCTTTGGAAGGAGTTCACAATGTTTTCCATGTGTCGCAGCTTCGTCGATACATTAGCGATCCATCTCATGCCGTGGATTTCTCGGAGATCGCCGTTCGCTCAGATTTGACGTATGACCAGTATCCGGTGCAGATTCTGGACATGCGTCAGAAGTCACTCCGAAACAAGGTCGTCGATCTTGTTAGAGTGATGTGGCGGCACGGTTCGCCGGGAGAGTCTACTTGGGAGAGAGAAGATGAGATGCGAGAGCGCTACCCACTTTTGTTTCCGGACTCGTGAATATTTGGAAATTCCGAGGACGGAATTTTTCTTAAGTTGGGGAGGATGTAACGACTGGTTTTCTTGTATCTGAATTTATTATAATATAATATATGTTTTGGTGGATTTTCTCCTCTTGTGTGGTTTTCGTCTCCGTAGCTTTCAATTTCGATCGGTTCGTCGTATTTTCTCGTTTCTTCCTTAGGATCGTCGATTTCGAAGTACGTCGTTTGTGACGGGCTTCATAACGGTCATATCTAACTATTAGATCAAGCCTAGGAGTCTTAGGAATCGATACCGGGGCCTCGCGCTCCGTATCGGTACTTTTCTGTGCTCATTAGCCGGTGTAAGAAGGGCCACCGACCGACTAGATGACGATCCAGTCGGTCGGCAATCCTTCTTGGACCGACTAGTGAGCTTTCTAAATTTTCTCAGGAGTTACTGTTTATCGTTAGTTGGTCTAAGAAGAGTTGTTGACCGACTAGGTTGCAAACTAGTCGGTCGGCAATGCTTCTTTAACCGACTAACTCTTCATCTAAATTTTTGTATAGTTACTGTTTACACTTAGTCGGTCAGAGTTGGTCGACCGACCGACTAGTTGCCAAACTAGTCGGTCAGTGGTTGTTCTTTGACCGACTAGTCTGTGTTAAAACCCTAATTTCTGGGCAGCCGCCAGCCCAACCTATAAATACCCAACCCATTCGTTTTCTTCTTCTCCAACACGATCCAAAACCTTAGAAACTTCCCCTTTGAGCCCCCATCTTCCTCCAAGCTTCAATCCTTCATTCCAAACCCTAAACCCATCATCCAATCCATCCAATCACTCATTCCACCTTTCATCTTCCCCAAATCTCCATCAAAACCCACCAAATCCCCAAAATCCCCCTAAACCCTAGTTTCCCCAAGCTTCCCCAATCATTTCCAGATCTGGTCCTAGGGTTCCCCGGAGTGTTCCTTCCGCCTCCTCTCGGTAAGAAGTCGATCTACCGTTGTTTTCATATCTTATTGTAATTTTTATGAAACCCTAATAATAATTCATGTTGTTTGTTGATTGGTCCCCCAAAACAGCGATTCCCCGTAGCCTAGCATTCGCGGAAACAAACTTTCGTAACCGTTCTCCCCGGTGAGAGGCAAGTGAAACTTGCATCTCTTGATTTGGGCCATGTCTTAGGCCATTACCTTGTTTTAGCGTAAAAGAGACTAAACGATGAAAGGATAGCCGTTTAGACGCCATTGACCTAGCTTGACAACGAAGCTTGGTCCGTCACCCTCATCATGCTTGTATGTCACGTTTAAATTCAATTAACGGTACGCAATCATTTGTTCATGTCATTGCATAGTAATAAATTATTGTGATTGTGTAGCACACGCTACAACATTATATTCCTGGCTCGTGTTCCAGAAGCGAGCCCTGTAGTTGGAAACCCCAACGCTCGGATACCGGCTAGGCACCCACGTTTCGTGGGCACAACCCTATGCCAATTACACTTCCTGGCCCGTGATCCAGAAGCGAGCAAATGCTCGACACACGTAGGGGTGGGGTAAGAGATATGCGTCACCAGAGCACGAGATGGCCTGATCCGCCACTCCAGCCTGCAGGCGAAATCTCTAGTGTTTAAGTGAGTAAGAGATATGCGTCACCAGAGCACGAGATGGCCTGATCCGCCACTCCAGCCTGCAGGCGAAATCTCTAGCGTTTAAGTGATTATCAGTGATAAGTGAAAACAGTGATAAGTGATTCGTGAACTAGTGAGTTGGTAGCCTTGGCTACATTGTGCATGCTTGTCTCTCTTTTAAACTGTTGCATCATATTCAACTGCCATGCCATTGTTTAACATTTAAATGCTAGGTTGTTAGTCACTTTCAGTTTCCTTGCCCAAGTCTTTTCAGACTTGCTGACATGTGCCCCTTTCTCTTTTGGGTGACGCATGTTAGACCCTGAGCCTGAGTTGCCCGTTGAGGGTGAGGTGTTTGCGGAGAATTTCAACAAAGGAAAAGGGAAGCTAGATAGTATAATAAAAGATCAAAAAGACTCATCTAGCAAAACCGGACTCGGTTATGATTCACATCATACCAAGAAATGGGTTAAGCATACTAGGATGCATCATTCTAACGATAATGTTTTGAGCATCTAGATACCAAAGAAATTATCTGATCAACGAAGGAAAAGGTACGCTACCGACTTTGTTCAACAAATTCATTTAAACAAAAATTATAAATATGTTGTTCATGAAGGAACTAAACCATACTGGGTTTGGCTTCCTAAAGACTAACTCCTCGGACTCAAAAAAAGGGTACCATAAAACGTTTATTTTTTTTTCAGGTACTCCAAAGAAATAAAAGGAAGAAAACGAGATCCAACGCTTTGTAAAGGATCAACATCAAAAGCTTTCTTGCACGACTCATTTTTTTAATTACATTTACTTAAATAAATATTTTTCCTCTTTATATGATCATATATATTTGTGTTATACCTTTAAAACATTTCGTGTTCAGAAAACAACTCAACCCAGTAGGGAGTCGACTACCAGCGTGTATGCGAATTTCTGGGTTTGTTTTTTTGACTAACTCCTATTGGGTTCTATAGAGTTAATGGGTTCATAACCTCAAAGGCAACTTATACCCAATAAGATAAAACTCTATCCTAACCATCCAACAAATGATCCTAAGGCCCTCATCCTTCACCATCTTTCATCCTATGTTAAAAACCCCCCAAGAGAAACCTAGGGTAGCCGACTACCCCCTTTCACCTCTCTCTCTTGAAATTTCATCTTGGTGCTTGGTTGCTTGGAGCTCTTTCAACTCCATCTCTTTCTCAAATTACTCAAGGTAAAACTTTTTTTACTTCATGATCTTTACTTCATTTTTTTCTTGCTTATCTAGTATTGTAAAAAATATTGTTTTTACTCTATTTAGATGCCTCTCAAAGGAATATTTACCAAGAAGATAAAAACCTCATCTGAAATTGACTCTGAGAAAGAAATCATTTTACCCTATCTATTCAAGACCACCACATATGAACACTTCATTAAAATCTCTAAGAAACCCATCCTCCATGAACGTTTTGTTAAGCTTGATGATGTTATAAACTATGGCATTGATAGCTTACTAGATTTTCAGAACTTGGCCAACCTATTTTCCTCTGAAAACACTTATCTTTGTTATCCTAGGCTTGTGCACTTGTTCTATGCTAATATGGATTACGATCTTGCTAAAAGCCGTTTTATAACCAAAGTCCTTGATACTAAGCTTGCCATTACTGTTAAATCCCTAGGAGAAGCCCTAGGAATTCCATATTCAGGCATGCTGCTTGATAAAATAGAAATGACTGAAGGAAGTATTCTAGAGAGAATGTATTTGCCAGGAAGACATTTTCAGACTAAACTTCCATGTAGCGATCTTCGCTATCCGGCAAGAATTCTGGCAAATATATTATCCTATAATATTACTTAGAAATCTGGAAGTCATTCTATCCTATCTGAGAAGCAGTCCAAATGTATCTATGCTATACTAGGTAACATCCGAATCAATTGGGCCAAAGTTACCATGGATTCTATTCTTGCTTCAGCTTCTTCTGATAGACCCTCATCCACCTTAGCTCATGGGCACTATCTCACAATCTTGTTTATTATCTATAATGTGCCTTTGGATCATGAAACCTCAATTCTAGAACCGGCTCGAGTTTTTGATGTTCATGCACTTGGAAGAATGAATCTACACCATGATCTTGATGAGAACATTCCCGAAGAAAAACTTGCAACTGAAGGATGATCATCATCCTCCAGGAGAGGTAAGAAAATTGTTGTTTCAGATTCTGAGGAGGAAGAACAAGGAGAAGAAGAAAGAGGAAGCGAAGAGGAAGAAGAAGAAGCACCAGCGTATATTCTTGAGCTTCAAGAAATGCTTCTAAAGAAGATTGGGAAATTGAAGATATCACAAGAGAAAGGCTTTGAAGACCTTAACTAAAAGGTGGACGACCTTAAGGAGCTCGTCGTGAAAAGCAACAAAATGACGGAGGACACACTTGTCAGGATCCTTGATGAGATCAAGGAACTGAAGAAGAACGGCGGTCATCCTTAGCTTTTCTTAAAAACAATGGTTTTTCAAACAATGATTCTCAAAAACTATGTCTTTAAACTTATGGTTTGTAATAACTCTTTAATTGTGTGATACTTGCTACTATGAACTTATCCATCATGCAATATATTAGTTGCTCTTATAAACTAACATCTCTCTTGTAGGAATATGAAATTGAATTCCCCACCTAATCATATTATGATTCATATGATTTAATACTTTGTCATTGACATGTTTTGTTGATGACAAGGGGGAGAAAAATCTGAAATGCAAAAATGAAATCATATGTATTGTATTGTTTTGCTAACGGCTTCGATGCAGAGGGAGAACCGCATCAAAGCAGGGGGAGTAAGTATACTTTCATGTATTTTCAAATTTCAAACTTACTTCATTTTTCATCTGGGTGTCATCATCAAAAAGGGGGAGAGTGATGGGAATTGAATTCCACCCCAAGCGACTTTGATGATGAGCACACCAAATGAAGCTTAGTGTACTAACTAAACTACAATTAAGTGTGCAGGATATGTGAAGCTTTACTCATACTCAAAGAAGTGCAATCTACGCTCAAAGACAAGGACGAACATGGCTAAAGATCAAATGATGAAGCTCAAAGCTCAATAGAACAAGAAGCTCAAGTGAAGCTCACATTTACTTCATCAAACTGATCAAGCTTCCGAAGACGTGTCCTAAGTCTATAGTGAGTGTGTTGTGTCTTTTTAGGGTATTGTTAAAGCCAAATCATATAGACAAACACACACACACACACACACAAAATTTGAAAATGTTTTTGAATATCCTTTAAAACATCTTCAAAAATGTTTTTGAGAGCTTTCTCTAGTCATCTTATAAATTCCGTAGTGAAACTCCACACACCCTGGAGTTAGCTACTTGTCTGACTAGCTGTGTCGTAAGAAAAACTCCTCTGGGAGTCGACTACCAAAGGTAGGGAGTCGATTACCAGCTGAGAATCAAGATTTCCGTGAAACACACTGGGAGTCGACTACCAGCTGTCAAAGTTTGACATTTTTGACTTGAATTTTGAAATATCGTTGAGCAATTTTATCCATAATTTTTGGGACAAAAGTCAAAGTATTTTTGAAATTCTAATTCTCAGTTTTATCATATAAATAGAGGACCGTTTTCAATGAGAAAAAAACACAACAACTATCGAATTCAAAATCTCTCGTGCAAACGCTCTAAGTTCTAAGCTCTCATTCTTTCTTTAGCCAATTCTATTTTTTATGATCTTGCAAAATTCTGTTATTAT
>CM061142.1:369235130-369390130 GCA_030789695.1 Scilla litardierei
CCGTAGAGTAGCGATTTTGAGACGAACTCTCATCGACCGTCATCACCGGAACCAGGCAAGTGAAACTTGCCAACCTTGTTTTAGGCCATGCTTTAGGCCTTTTCCTTGCTTTTAGCGTGAAAGAGACTAGACCGTGAAATGATAGCGGTCTAGGTGCAATTTCAAGTTCTAGCTTGACAACGAAGCTAGAACTGCCTTTTTGTCATGTCATGTCATGCATTTGCCTGTCACGTTTAATTTCTCTAACGGTACGCATTTTCTTTATTTGAATATCTGCCATGCATTTGCATTCTTTACATGTCATCTGATTTGCATGTTGCATCGTAGCACACGCTATAAAATACTTGTACAATCCGTATTTCCGTCTAGGCACCTGCTATGCGGGCATAACCCTACGCCATACTTGTTAAAACACTTCCTGGCTCGTGATCCAGAAGCGAGCATTCCGTGTTTGGGGGTAAGGCCCTGGCTCGATACACATGGAGGGGTAGGGATAAACGGTCACTTGAGCGTAAGAGTTGGCCCATACAGCCACTCTAGCCAAAAGGCGGAATCTCTGTGCACGACGTGCTTACTATACTTGTACTTGTCCTTGTGAATGTATACTTGTTTTCCTTGTCATGTTCTTGCTTCCATGTCATGTTTACACCTTGCCATGTCATACTTGCTGTTTTTACTTATTTGCTGCACATATTATGTATATGCCATGTCATGCACACTTTAGAATTGCTAGGTTGCTTTTACCTTTCTTTTAGTTTCCTTGCACAAAGTCTTGTAGACTTTGCTGACATGTGCCCCTTCTCTTTGGGTGTCGCATGTTAGTTGCTGAGCCAGAGTCCGTAGCTGGGGACGACGAGTTCGTGGAGTTTGAGCCTGGTTCCACAGCTGACGTGGAGTACGAGGACACCGGTGACCAGTCCTAGTGTTCCTTCGTCGTTTTTCCTTGTTAGACTGTTGTTAGCTTGTCGGTGAGTTGCACCATCTTGTTAGTTGTTTCCTTGTGGGCCATGCTGGGCCTTTTCTTTTTAGACTCTTTTGTTAGCCTGGTGGCTTATCTGGTTGTTGGACAATTTTATTGGACATTGAGATGAATAAATTATTTTATTTGCCCCTTTCTATCATTGTTATCTTTGTTCCGATTTGCATTACAGGGACCTTACGTGGTTATTCCAGACGCTTTACAGGCTGGAGTCTCACCGCTCCAAGCCTGAGCGGGCCTCGTCACGCCTCGCCTACATTTTAGGGAAGCGGGTCGTGACATCAATGGTTCCGAAGATGAACCTCACATCCCTAAGAAGAATATCACTTTTGAAGAAATCAATGAGAGGGAAGAAGCTGTGGAGTCGGCTCGTGTCTACATGCCACAAGTTCCATTTCCGTCGAGGCTCACCAAGGCCAAGCTAGAAGAGAAGTACGGAAAATTCTTTGAGGCGCTAAAGCAGCTGAGTCTTAACATACCATTCCTCGATGCGCTCATGGAAATCATGTCGTTCAAACAATTTCTCAAGGATTTGCTAAAAAGGAAGAAGGCGACCACGGTAGCACTCTCGGAAGAATGCAGCGCAATTTTACAAAACAAGCTTCCGGTGAAGCTCAAAGATCCAGGGAGTTTATATATACCTTGCTTAGTCAAAGATATACCAATTCGTCGAGCTTTTTGTGACTTAGGTGCGAGCGTGAGTCTAATGCCATTGTCGATATGCATGAAGATAGAGATTGGAGACCCCGAGCCTACCATGATAACTCTTTGGTTGGCGGACTGTTTGATTAAGTATCTCGTCGGCACGCTACACAACGTGTCGATGCAAGTAGAAGGAATCACCATCCCATATGACTTTGTGGTGATGGATATGGGCGAAGATGCACGACCGCCTATCATACTAGGGAGACCCTTCCTAGCGACAGCAGGTGCAGTAATCGACGTGAGAAATGTCAAGCTTTCCTTCAGTGTGGGAGATCACAAATTGGGCTATGAGTTCAGAAATAGTATGAAGACATCCCCAATGCCGAAGGAGTGCCTAGCGTCGACACTGATGAAATTCCTAAGGAAAGACCAAAAAACAAGCCTATCAAGGGAGAACCCTTTAAACCCGTCTCCCTCGTGCCTTTAATTTCCAATGCTTGTTTATCTAGTCGCATGATATCTAACCCCTACTCTTGTGTGCAGGGGATTTTCAAGACGAGCAAAAGAAATCGCCTAAGGTCACGTCAAAACACGCCTCGAGGAAAAAATCGAAGATAAAGGACGTTGCTGAGAGGACCATGAAGACGAAACCACCACATCATCATCCCAGTGATATTGTAGCTAAGGACACCCCTGCAAAGCCTAATGAAGTCTACATTCTGCCGTTCCGAAGGTCAGAACAAGTTGGAGGGACGCCCACCAAACCCATCATACCAAACAGCTAACTTTTATAGGTCGTCGAGCTAATGACGTTAAACAAGCGCTCCGTGGGAGGCACCCCACGTTTTTAGTTCGAATTTTTGCTTATTTTTGTTTTTATTTTACTTAGTATAAAGTTTTAGGATGACCCTAGGAGTTTATGAGCTGAAACGCTTAATCCTTTCTGTACAGGAATTAACCACGGTTGTGCTATGTGCACGCACGGCCGTGCTAGTGCCCAGAAATCATTGCCAATAAACCGTGCTGATTTCAGCATGGCTGTGTTGAAAAAGAAACAGTATGCATTTTTTGTAGGAAATGCAACACGGCCGAAGCACATGACCGTGTTGACCCCAAGAGAAAAAAGCCTAGTTACGAAAATTTGGGCATGGCCATGTTGGCTACAGTCAGTTTCTCGAAGCCAGTAGACAAAGTGACACGGCCATGCCGATATCGAGCACGACCGTTCGCCCCCAAATTTCCCACTTAAACCCCCATTGGTGCACCTTTCTTCTTCTTCGCGCCTTCACAAATTCAAACCCCAATCCCCCAATTTTCTCCCAACCCATCACCCCAAAATCCTGAAAAAACACACCCTACAGGGGGGATGAATAGGGTGTGCGCACAAATTAAAAATCAAGGCACAAATTAAAAATCAAGGAACAAGATCAACCAATCCAAATCATAGAAATATGCAAGCTATAATTTTTCAATAGAGTGGCTCCCCGCCTTGATCGCGCCCCGGATACACGTCCCGGAGCGGCGACACTGTAGTCTTACCGCAAGCGCACGGTGTAGCGACGAGCGGGTATCGAACACAGGGAGGCCTAATAACAGTGTCTTCTTCAGTCAACCTCGCTATAAGAAAAGTCGAGGAATGTTCGCAGTAATGCGGTCACAGTCGTTCAAATGTATAAAAGAAATAACAAATTAATAAAGACGCCTAGGGATAGGGAATCCCCGATACTTGTCGTATCTCATCATTGTGATCGTAGGTTTCATAATTGCTAGACTTGAAATTCGGGTGAACTAGTTGCAACTAAATGTAGAACCAAGCTCACGCTCTCGCGCTATTGCTGGTCTATAGCAAACCTAGGATAGGGTCCAATCTCTTGCAAACCCTAACCTAGGCTAACTAGCGTGAAGAACAACATCATCGTTCAATCGTATCTCGAGCCCACTCTCGTGCAAACTCGAGCTACGACCTAGGTTGGGATAGTTCCTACCCGTCCAATCTCTTGCAAACGGGTATTGGTATAGAATTACAATCGAAAACCCTAGTTTCGGTCCAATCTCTTGCAAACCAATTCCGGAGGAATCCAATTGTAACCCAATTCGAATTTCTAGGCCTTCCTATCGAGTTGGGATCCAATCTCTTGCAAATCCCAATCGGTATGAATCCCTAGCTATTCGTATTAAATCAATCCCAAACTAACCCTAATCAATACTAGCTTCTATTTCACCAATTCATCACAAATTTGAAATTGGGCTCGTAGGGTTCATCCCTACGCCCTAAGACGATGAAACTACTCACAATTCATAATCAAATTCAATAGAAATTCACAAGTAAAATGAATGTAATTCATAGCTATATTCAATAAATCAATAAAATGGAGTTTTTGGGAGAGAGAGAGAGAGACAAACCAATGAAGAACAAGATAGCATCCAACAAATAATCACTTTTCTCTCCTCCCTAAAAGCTAAATCTAATTCCTAAAAAAGTAAATCAAAAAGGGGCTGCAAAAGTTCTGAAAAAGCTCTCCTAAACTAGGTTAAAAACTGGGGTTAAATACCCCCCAAAATCGCCCAAAAAACTGTGACGAAACTGCCCCTGCGCAGCCTAAAAATCGCATCTTACGCTACAGGCAGCGCGGCTCACTCGGCCGAGTGACAATGTCACTCGGCCGAGTGACGGACCATGTACAAAAACAGAGAGTTGGGGGGTCTTGGGGGTCGTCTCATCGGGAGTCACTCGGCCGAGTGACTTTTCTTCACTCAGCCGATGGGCGTTCTTCACTCGGGCGGACGGCATTCGTCACTCGGGCGGACGGCATTCGTCACTCGGGCAGACGGAATTCGTCACTCAGCCGAGTCGGTCTTTGGGAATCGACTGTACAAAAATAGTAAGTCTGGAGTTTTTGTTGCCGTCGTCTTGATGCCACTCGGGCGAGTGGGTCTCCGTGGTTTGGCCGAGTGACATGGCGATGCTTGGCCGAGTGCACGCTGATATTAGCTCTGTTGCGTGTCCGATCTGGCCGGCCGAGCGGGCTTCGATGGTCGGCCGAGTGACTCCTTCACTCGGCCCAGTGACATGCTCAAAATGCCCAAACTTCATGTTTTCGCTCCCTCGTCGCTCCTACGACGTTCTTTATTCTCTAATTCCTAAAAAGTAAATCAAAAAGGGGCTGCAAAAGTTCTGAAAAAGCTCTCCTAAACTAGGTTAAAAACTGGGGTTAAATACCCCCCAAAATCACCCAAAAACTTGATCGCGCCCCGGATACACGTCCCGGAGCGGCGACACTGTAGTCTTACCGCAAGCGCACGGTGTAGCGACGAGCGGGTATCGAACACAGGGAGGCCTAATAACAGTGTCTTCTTCAATCAACCTGGCTATAAGAAAAGTCGAGGAATGTTCGCAGTAATGCGGTCACAGTCGTTCAAATGTATAAAAGAAATAACAAATTAATAAAGACGCCTAGGGATAGGGAATCCCCGCTACTTGTCGTATCTCATCATTGTGATCGTAGGTTTCACAATTGCTAGACTTGAAATTCGGGTGAACTAGTTGCAACTAAATGTAGAACCAAGCTCACGCTCTCGCGCTATTGCTGGTCTATAGCAAACCTAGGGTATGGTCCAATCTCTTGCAAACCCTAACATAGGCTAACTAGCGTGAAGAACAACATCATCGCTCAATCGTATCTCGAGCCCACTCTCGTGCAAACTCAAGCTACGACCTAGGTTGGGATAGTTCCTACCCGTCCAATCTCTTGCAAACGGGTATTGGTATAGAATTACAATCGAAAACCCTAGTTTCGGTCCAATCTCTTGCAAACCGATTCCGGAGGAATCCAATTGTAACCCAATTCGAATTTCTAGGTCTTCCTATCGAGTTAGGATCCAATATCTTGCAAATCCCAATCGGTACGAATCCCTAGCTATTCGTATTAAATCAATCCCAAACTAACCCTAATCAATACTAGCTTCTATTTCACCAATTCATCACAAATTTGAAATTGGGCTCGTAGGGTTCATCCCTATGCCCTAAGACGATGAAACTACTCACAATTCATAATCAAATTCAATAGAAATTCACAAGTAAAATGAATGGAATTCATAGCTATATTCAATAAATCAATAAAAATGGAGTTTTGGGGGAGAGAGAGAGAGAGAGAAACCAATGAAGAACAAGATAGCATCCAACAAATAATCACTTTTCTCTCCTCCCTAAAAGCTAAATCTAATTCCTAAAAATTAAATCAAAAAGGGGCTGCAAAAGTTCTGAAAAAGCTCTCCTAAACTAGGTTAAAAACTGGGGTTAAATACCCCCCAAAATCGCCCAAAAAACTGTGACGAAACTGCCCCTGCGCAGCCTAAAAATCGCATCTTACGCTACAAGCAGCGCAGCTCACTCGGCCGAGTGACAATGTCACTCGGCCGAGTGACGGACCCTGTACAAAAACAAAGAGTTGGGGGTCTTGGGGGTCGTCTCATCAGGAGTCACTCGGCCGAGTGACTTTTCTTCACTCGGCCGATGGGCGTTCTTCACTTGGGCGGACGGCATTCGTCACTCGGGCGGACGGCATTCGTCACTCGGCCGGGTCGGTCTTTGGGAATCGACTGTACAAAAACAGTAAGTCTGGAGTTTTTGTTGCCGCCGTCTTGATGCCACTCGGGCGAGTGGGTCTCCGTGGTTCGGCCGAGTGACATGGCGATGCTCGGTTGAGTGCACGCTGATATTAGCTCTGTTGCGTGTCCGATCTGGCCGACCGAGCGGGCTTCGATGGTCGGCCGAGTGACTCCTTCACTCGGCCGAGTGACATGCTCAAAATGCCCAAACTTCACGTTTTCGCTCCCTCGTCGCTCCTACAACGTTCTTTCTCCTCCCACTCCTCTCCAATAGCAAAATACCCCTCAAGAGAGTCGTCGGTGACACTCCGGAGTGGGTGCATCTCAGAATCACTCCAAATCGCTCTAAATCTCTTGAAATACGACAAAAACAACAAATCGTGAAAAGCATCGCAATATTGTCGAATAAACGTGAAAAACATGATTTGAGCGATCTAAATGGCATGCAAACATGCAGAAAAAAGGTGTAAAATACGGATTGATCAAAATCCCCCAAGCTAACCTCTTACTCGTCCTCGAGGAAGATGAGTAAAAAGCGAACCCGGTGGATAAAGATAAAGAAAACGATGGAGAAATGGAAAACGAAAAATGAAAAACAAAGTAGAAAACGAAGAGGAAAGTTGCTAGATCATTTTTCTCAGGACGTGGGGTTTGCTCACTCATATAGCATGCATCGAATATAAAACACATGTCAAAGACTTTTATTTTGATATCATAGTATAATGGTGCATTTGAAATAGAAAACCCAAGGATGTCAATCATAGCATGAAAAAATGGAATAATTCTAAGATTAACATTGTCTGAAGCATCTAAAGCGGTATACAATATCGTAGATCACACACTTTTCAATTGAATGCTTTCTATAAGGAGTATAAGAGATATCACACGATAGAGTAGTAAGAATAGAAAAGGCGTGGTTTTCATGAAATGAATGCTAAGCGTAGATTTCTGGATTTCGTGAAACTTTAGCAATCTCGCCGATTATAAAATATTACTTAGCCTAGGTTGTCATGCACCATCAGGTAGTCACTCTCTCACACATCATTGGATTCTCTCCCCCAAGCTTATCTATAAGCGTGGTGGCATATACAGAACAATATTTACATCCCCGTTTCTTATGAAGCTCCAAAAATCAAAGAAAACGAAAACAAAAGCTAAAGAGGGAAGAAAGAGAGAACGGATATGAGATGGGATCATTTTCGAACTTCTTTTCTCTTTTCTTCTCTTATTCTCAAATCTTTTTCTTTTTCTCTTTTTCTCTTTTTTTTGAATGGATATATATACACAAATGATCCCAAATCAAAGAGAAGGATATACAAGTATTTTTTTCTTGGGTTTTGGGGGAATTTGGAGCTTGTGATATAATAACGGGGGAATGCCAATAATAGAGTCGCTAAGGGGAGATTCACCAATGAATTTAAAATAGAGAAATTACGTTCAAGATATGTGGAGAAAGAAATAAATGCATCTCTCAGTTCACTCTATAGGACGTGCATGACAACTTCAGCAGGGTAATCTAATCTACTCAGTTTGATCTCAAAAAGTAAACTAATCCAGATTTATCAATGCTAGCAGACATTCAATCAACCTGAAGTGAAGCGTACAAATCATGCAATAAGAAGTGATATGAGAAAAGAAAGCAGTACTCCAGATATAAGCATCAATGCGTGAATCTTGGTGTGTTTTCTACGATAGCATACATATGAATCATCAGACATCAGCTAATAATAGAATTTCATCCATTTTCATACGGCAAAAGAGAGTGGGTTACTATTTCTAAATGCAAAGCAGAACATAGCATATGATATCAGAAATAAAAAGCTATGACACGACAAATATAGCATGCATATAGAGAAAAGCTAACACCACGTCGTCGTCATCACAGAAAAATCATCCCTAGCAAAAGATGAAAGAAATAAAGATAAAATAAAAATAAAAATAAAAACTATTTACAATGCAGCACACAAAGAAAATAAGAAAAATCATGATGCATGGTAAAAAAAGAAAAAACGTGATGACAAATGGGTGCAAAAGTGGAAAACCGTGAAAAAACTAAAAATAAAAGTGATAAAAGCAAAAAGTGTGAGAACTCACTCCCCCAAGCTGAAGTGCACAGTGTCCTCAATGTGCTAAGTGTGGCACACCGAGAGATGTGAAATGGGTGGGGGTGGGTATGCATGCATGATAAAAAGAAATAAAAATAACAAAATGAAAATATGATGCGGATGTGATGCATGCAAAGATACGAGTGATGCAGATATGTGTGTGTCACCAAAAATACTCTCCCTCACTCCCGAAAAAGGATATAGAATGATATGATCAAAATGTGGACAAAAATAGTGATGGGAGGAGGGGTGGGCAAAAATCATCAGGACCAAGCAGAGAATGGGCAACATAACGGCAAAAAATATCAATGGCATCAAGGGTGTGCCTAAGCTGGTGGTGCTGCGCCATCTCCGTCCTGAGGCGGAGGTGGGGGTGGTGGTGGTGGTGGCTGGGAAACAGTCAGCTGGGTGGGTGGTGGTGGTCGTGGCAATCGCTCGAGAATCTGGGTCAGACAAAAGTGTATGCCGGGAAGTAACTCGAGGCGGTGCTGCATGGCGGTGACTGTGGAAGACAGAGCCCTAAAATCACCCCTGAGTCCACTCATCGCCCCCTCAAGAGCACGAACGCTCTGAACTAAGGCATCAGGGGGTGGTGTAGCGGAGGGACGGACAGGTCTAGGCTGAGCAGGTCGGGGCTGTCTGATACGGGCAGTGTAGGTGATCGGGACAGCAGGCATGGGTGGAAAGGGGGCTGTGCTCACTAGTGGATGCCCAGCCTCAATGCGAGGCTGGGACGTAGGCTGGTGTGAGGTGGAAGCAGCAGCAGTGGAAGTGGAAGACAAAATTGGTGACGAGGCGGTAAGAGAGGTCAGTGACACAGACGTGGGAACAGACGTCACGACACTCTCAGATAGGACAGCTACGGTGGAGACAGAAGGGTCGACCGCTTGGGAGGAAGTGTGGGGAATAAAAGGTGAAACCCCAGCGGAGATCAAAGTGGATAGGGTCTCCACGACGGAAGCGAAGGAAGACTCGCCGCTCTCAAGTATGGTGGGTGGACGCTCGGGTAGCAAAGAGGTGAGGGGCTCAACCGACAGGGGCACAGTAGTGGTGGGGGTGGTGGTAGACGTGGTGGGCGTGGAGGATGGCTCAGCAAGTGTACTCCCGACACCGGTAGAAGTGTGGACAGAGGTGTCGGGAGCGGCAGAAAGTGCAGGCTCAGGCTGATGGATCACAGGGTCAACAGGTGCAGTGTGTGCTTGCTCAGCCTCCTCGGCCTCAAACACGTAGGCGGCGGGGATTAGGAGATCCATCGCCGGAAGCCAGTCCTCGTGTGCTGGTCCTATGTGTGTCCAATCGGGGCTCGGGAGGATCATGTAGTCAGCACCGAAGGGACCGTGCAACCATACCCAGTGCCGCTGGCCGTGGGGACGAAGCATCTTCATCCGGGCCATGACATCTATCGAAAGTGAAGTGGGGCCCGAATGTCGACGCAGGTCGGTCGGAAGGTCCTCTCCGGTCATCAGGGCTAGCAGGGTGATCAGGCCGCCGCAACATATCAGGGAGCGAGCGCCCACCGATACGATGATGCGGTCCAAAAACCAGCTAGCGACGTCAATCTCAACGGCGGGGACCATCGTAACACCATCCCTATCCAGAATTCTGGGGCGAGTCATCGCGTAGAGCATGTAGAGCTCAGGCGTCGACATCGTCCCAGGCTCGTACCTCGCTAGAAAGGTGGTCGACATAAGGCGATGTGCTATGCGGAGGCAGGGGTGGACTATGGCCGAGGCCTTGGCCCTACTAGGGTCAAAGGCCTGTGGTAAACCCGTGATTCTGGCCCAAAAGGCATGGGAATCGAAAGATGGCGGAGGGATGTGTGTGGGGGCGTAGGCTCGGTCGGGTGCGGGGACTGTGGGCCACTGAAAGAAAGCTCTAAGCATATCAAGAGTGATCTGACACTCTCGATCCATGAGTCTAAAGGAGCATCCCTCAGGGGTCCGGGCGATCGAGCTAAGTACCTCGAGTGTCGGACGGACGTAGGTGTCCGCCGACACAGACAGAAAATCTCGCCAACCCACATTGTCGTACAACGTGAGCATCCCCTCGAGTACCCCCAGGCGGTCTAGGTCTGCTAAATGAGCGAACCTGGAGGGTACTATCGGGCACTGGGCGATATGCTCAAATCGGACGCGCTGTGCGTCGTCTCTGAACATGATGCCCAACGGCCCGACGGCTGGAGCCGGTGGTGGCTGTGCATGAACGGGATCGGCTGGAAGTGGCTGCGGATGGATGGGGTCGGCTGGAAGTGGCTGTGTGGGGTGAGGTGGTGAAGGCGGAGGGGAGTCCTCCCTAGCGTGGGAGGGGCCGGGCTCATCCGTCCGCTTCCGCTTGGCGAAAGCTCCCCGAGTGCGTGGCCGTGTACGGGGCGGCATGTGTGCCCCGAGTGCTCACCCAACTAATGGAAAATGCGGTGTGCTAAAAAAATGGAACGAAGGTACCTAAACACGCCGCGAGAGCAAAACAGCAGATAGGTGCGAAGACGACGCCTCCACGAAGCCAATAACGTGTCCGAAAGCTCCCCTAAGCTCCCCCAAGATAGCCTGCAAATCAAACAATGATATCAGCGTATAAAATTCAAAATACATGGGGGAGATGGGGTATAACAGATAAATAAAGAAATCAATTTGAGTTAGGAGCTCAATGGACGTACGGATCGTCGAAAATAGGGGAAAAAGGAGCAAGGGGTGGTTTTTGGAGTTTCCGACGGTCGGTCGGCGGCGAAGGAGCTCGCCGGAGGCGGCGGTCGGCGGTGGATGCTCGACCGACGGTGGTTGGGCGAGCGGGGGCCAGCGGCATGGCGGTTCGGGCGAGTGAAGGTCGATCGCGGGTGAGGGAGAGCAACGGGCGCGGGGTTCGGGTGATTTGGGAAAATTTCGCTTTGAATTTCGTGCCGAGCCCGCAACGCCTTATATAAGGGAAGTTACGACTCGGCCGAGTGACTAAGTCACTCGGCCGAGTGATCGTAACGGAAAAGTTTTTAAATTTTCTCCCTCCGCTTACGACTCGGCCGAGTGGCTTTGCCACCCTCGGCCGAGTGGAAAAAGTCCATTCGGCCGAGTGGCACAAGCTACTCGGAAATTTTCGCCCTAGGAGTGTATCAGTTTCACTCGGCCGAGTGAAGTAATATACTCGGCAGAGTGGCAGTCTATACTGAAATCACAAAAAAGACAGAGAGTTGTGGTGGGACCAAAAAGGTGCTCTCTCTCAAGTGCAAGAGTCCGTATAAGTAATATAATCTGGGAGTCCAGATGTCGAATCCTTAGGAGGAAATCTGTTGCAACCATAATTCAAATCAAATAGAAATCCAACAAAGAGAAACTAACCACTTCAACAATGATGGCGATGGTGTGAAAGTGCGTGATGGTGATGTGCGAACAAAGAAAATTCGTGTAAGAAAGTACCTATAAAAAGTATGCACATGGTATGGGTTCGTTAGGATCAATGATACGTATTAATTTGGTTGACAAGTATAACGCAATGAATTCTCCTTTTGGGAGCAATTCACCGGAAAATACCCAATATAACTCAATGAATTCTCCTTTTGGGAGCAATTCATCGGAAGATGCCCTTTTGGGGGTTCAAGCAAAATATTCAATAAGATCGTCGCTAAGGTTATAATGCGATATGAAACTCTCTTTTGGAGAGATCAAAACTACGGTATGAAACTCCCTTTTGGGGAGATCAAAACTCACCCTTTTGGGGCGATCATCAACTCAATCACTTCTTTTGGAAGATGAAAAAGACGATTTACGAACAAAGATTACAACTTTAACGACGTTTAACGATTTAGCACAAGGAATACAACCAAATAAACACGCATCATATCCCCTAACTACGCCATACCATGCACAATAACAATTTAGCTACTCATGGTGCCAGAATAAACAAGTTTCATAGCAAAATACATTGATCTAATAGCAAAATACGATGAAAAACACCAAAATACGGGATATAAGTTTAGAATTCATCACCAAATCTCCAAGATATACACCAAAACTCTCTGGAAATAATAAAAATAGCCTCTGGAATTTTACAGAATTTTTCCCTGGCAAAATACGGCTTCTAGAGCCTCCAATACGCTCAAAATACGCCAAAATCTGCTTGCATCTGCCCAAAAACCCTAGAATATGCTTATATAATAGGCTTGCGGGTTTACTGTGCTTAATGGGTTCCAAACCCGCATCCACGTCGCCCTAAATCCAAATCTGCAGCCGCTGAACGATGTCGTCCGTCCGATCGGTTTTCAAAATGCGGGATTTAACGTGGAGTTGACACGTGTCCGCCTTAACGGGTCCGACATCGCATCTCGCCCGCATCCGCTATCATATACGAAGGCTGCTCGGATTCAATCGCCGCCGTTGAATAATGGATCGTGCGGCCACAAACGAGCCACGTCGCCCTAAGAATCACGCTGCCGCCTCGTTCGCTCCCGGTTGCTTCTTCACCGTTAGATCAAGATCGGATGGTGCGGGGATGGCCACGTCGCCCCGCTAAGTCTTGCGCTTATCACCGTTCGATCGGACATCGACCATCCACGAAACGCCACGTATCCGCCTCAGTTGCATTTGCTTGAATCGCCTGCGGCCGTTGGATCACGCGGGAAGCGCCGGATTGCCGCCACGTGTCGTGTTCTGATTGGGCAGTGACCGTATTTTCTTGTATTTTTGGTGTATTTCTCCATTTAATTGGTATTCTGCATTCAAAAATTCATAGTAATTAGCACAGACCTCAGAAAAATACAAATAAATAGTCGTTGGAATCGTGAGATCGAGACCAAGCTAGGAAAAATATAAAACGTGCAGAAATACTCCATTAATTGCTGTTTTGTGCTTAAATAGAGTGTTTTCTCTAATAAATGATGATATATAAAATACGCACATATGAGAGAACAATTTAGCATCACACGAGCACAAAATAGGGCTAAATGGGGGGTTAAATATGTAATATTAAACCCGAATCACACCCCCCAACTAGCGATTTGCTAGTCTCTAGCAAAAAGAGCGATAAATACGGATGAGTAATAAAACAATAAGTTCTTTCAAATTGCTCATGGCATGGCTCAATAATACGCATTCCAACATGATCTTGACCATCAATATACACATCCATGAACAAAATCAATCACATGATATTTTCTCTAATTTAGTATGAATAAATAACATACAAGCATCGCTTTGCACAAGCGAAAGTATAACACGTCGTTTTTCTCTAGTTTTCTTGTTTCCAAGGAATTGGCCTATCAAAATAATCATTCAAGACATGGGTATTGAAGTTGCTTAGTAAATTCACCATTTCTTTTCTTTTATTCGTTCCGCGTAACGCGCATCAAGCAACATTCGCAGAAAAATGTATAACTTGGATCGCTCCATCAAATGAGTGAGTTTCCTGTCAATGGCTCCCAAATCAAACGATAATAGTGCATTAGGCCAAGAAGGACCCCTCGGACTGTACTACTCGAGCCAACCAAGTTATTTATTTAGTGACATACTTCTTCGTTCATTATTCATTCAATTTTTCTTCTTGTCTTTTTCTTTTTGTAAGCAACTCAATACCCATCAATATGAATATAAACATAGTACCAATAGCCAAATTTCTCTTCAACTTGAAGACTATTCTTATCAATCGTGTATACTTAAGCTTTTTCATCACATTAGCATGCATGAAATAAATTCAAACTATTTCGAGATATTAATCATGGAAATTGAAAATTTTCATGAATAGCATATTAACGGTAATTCCATGAAGGAAAAATAATTTAATCAAGCCATAAACAAACTTTAGAACTCAATTAATGCGTAATCATCCGTATTTGAGGCATATGAAGGAGTTTTAAATGATGAGATTTGGTGATTTATTCTTCTCAAAAAAAATCCTAAGGTCTCATACACACCCCCCAACTAAAGATGGACATTGTCCTCAATGTCGAGAGGTGTGCGAGTTTATTCAAGCAAGCGACCTAGAAAGCATTTAAAACCTACACTACTGGAAAGAACACACCGTGATCAAATGGTGGATCCGGAATCTTTAATTGCGGAGGAAGTTGTTCAATTAGCTCCTTGCGCTCCTCGGTGATTATTCTTCCTCCAAAAACTAATTTAGACCCCAGCAACACAACTCCAAGCGTCTCTATAAGCGGTTTGCCAATGTCCTGCGAGAGATGAGTTATGTCAGTCCAAATTAATTTAAAGTTCCTTTCAACAAAAACGTTCCAAATGTAGTCATCAAAATAAGTGAAAGAAATTAAAGCAAGTTGACGACTACTCCCTGAAAGATATGCACTACTCTCGGTATGATGCTCGATCGTTGGGGAGAGGGGTAAATGATTTTGGGACAAAACTGGAGGAGGGTATGGTTCTGACTCCATGGCGATAATCTCAAAACCCTTGTCCCTAGCTGTCTCCTCCTCTCGTTCATCCAAAATTGCTAGCTCGTCCTCTCTTTTGCACACACTTTCTACCATGTGGATATTTTTATTCGTGTCCTCAACGTGACATGGCTCGCTCGATATACCTGTAATAGAAGATAAACTCGTATTAGATTCTTTAAGTTGAATATCAAAATAATTATTTTCTTCTAAGCAAGCGGCAATCAAATTAAGATCTTCAATGGATTTCTGAATCTGCCGACTCCGAGCAAGGAAATTCTCTTGGAATTGATGGGATGTGGCCTCATGTGTCTGAATAGTCAAGTAAACTTCCTCTTTCAAGGATTGCAAAGGTACGTCTACGCTTTGCTCTTCTTGATCAAGGCACGAAGGCTCCGTTGAATCGCTCTCTGAAGTCTCTTCCATGGTTTCTTCATTTTCTTGCAGAGACTCCATGTATTCCCACGCCTCTGTCGACGTCATACCTCCCAATAATTCCAGCAGCTGTGGTCGTAGTCCATCTAGGAAGGACACCATAAGCTCTTCATTTGTGTACCCATGCTGCGGATAGCTCGATACTATGTTTGTGAACCTCCTCCAGGCCTGAAATAAAGTTTCACAATCAGTTTGATTAAAATTTACAATCTTGAGCTTTTCCATCCTATGTTTGTGTGCATTAGCATACCGTGCATCATACAGATTGTTCGTGCAATAGAAACTCATATAATCCATTTTAAAAAACAAAAGTTTATGTACAAAAAATTAAACAAAAATTTATATACAGTAAAGTGGAAAGATCTCACCGAAGGTCCTCTAAATGAAATAAACCGTAGTCACAAACCATTCCTCCCCGGCAACGGCACCAAAAACTTGGTGGGACCAAAAAGGCACTCTCTCTCAAGTGCAAGAGCCCGTACAAGTAATATAATCTGGGAGTCCAGATGTCGAATCCTCAGGAGGAAAATCTGTTGCAACCACAATTCAAATCAAATAGAAATCCAACAAAGAGAAATTAACCACTTCAACAATGATGGCGATGGTGTGAAAGTGCGTGATGGTGATGTGCGAACAAAGAAAATTCGTGTAAGAAAATACCTATAAAAAGTATGCACATGGTATGGGTTCGTTAGGATCAATGATTCGTATTAATTTGGTTGACAAGTATAACGCAATGAATTCTCCTTTTGGGAGCAATTCACCGGAAAATACCCAATATAACTCAATGAATTCTCCTTTTGGGAGCAATTCATCGGAAGATGCCCTTTGGGGGGGGGTTCAAGCAAAATATTCAATAAGATCGTCGCTAAGGTTATAATGCGATATGAAACTCTCTTTTGGAGAGATCAAAACTACGGTAGGAAACTCCCTTATGGGGAGATCAAAACTCACCCTTTTGGGGCGATCATCAACTTAATCACTTCTTTTGGAAGATGAAAAAGATGATTTACAAACAAAGATTACAACTTTAACGACGTTTAACGATTTAGCACAAGGAATACAACCAAATAAACACGCATCATATCCCCTAACTACGCCATCACTACTGGAAAACTGTGCATTAGCCACGGACAAATCCGTGGCTAATACCCTGAAATCCGTGGCTAAAAACCATTAGCCACGGACATTTAGAAATTCCCTCGCTAATGTTCCGTGGGGAAAAGTGCAGTTGGTAATGCGAAAAATTCCGTGGCCAATGGAAGCAATTCGATGGCGGAAGCATTAGCCACGGAACATTAGCCACGACGGTCCGTGGCAAATGTTTCCGTGGCTAAAAGATATTAACCACAGAGGTCCGTGGCTAATGTGTCCGTGGTTAAAAGATATTAGCCACGGAGGGCCGAGGCTAATGTTTCCGTGACTAAACGATATCAGCCACCGACATCCGTGGCAATACACATTTCATTTGCCACGGAATTGTTGTGGCAAAAACCCTTTTGCCACAGAAAATGTTCTGTGGCTACTATAAATTAGTCACGAGAATCCGTGGCCATTGTAGTTTTAATTGCCACGGATAAACCGTGGCAAAAATAAGTTAGCCACGGAGTAATTTCCTAGATGAGTTCCATAGCTAATATCTATCAACCACGGACTATCCGGGGCTAATGTATTTATTTTTTAAAAAAAATAAAAAATCTAAAAATATCGCTGTACAGTCAAAATTCGCAATTACCAAAATTCGCAGAAAACAAGAAACATCCATGTGCAATCAAAATTCTCACAACATCATCAACAAGTTCTAATAAACATAGCAACAACGTTTCCACATAAGTAAATGCCCATCGGTCCCCTCAACACAAAAGGTTTCCACACAACTCATCAACACAACGGCCCCTCGGCCCCCTCAACACAAAAATTAAACTCTCAATATAACTAAACATAACAACCCCTCGACTCCCTCAACATCACACCAAGAAAAAACAATTAAACCCTCAATGTTGATCTCCACCTTGTTCTCCACCCTCTCCGCCTTGCATACGCAATTCCTGAAACAAAAAGAAAGAAAAGTTAAGAAAAGTTTACAAGAATAAGGATCGAGTGGGTTGGCCTAAGGAAAAATAAGGATCGAGTGGGTTGGCCTAAGGAAAAATAAGAAGAATCACACAGAATCACACAAAAATAAGAAAAGTTTACAAGAATAAGGAGAATTCCCTTCTCCTCCCATCACTCAGAATCACAACACAATCACACGCACACACTCACAGAGAAAGAAATAGGAAACGTCTGCATAAAATACAACAAAATATGAAATAATGTTACTGTAAGATATTTAATGATCTGGCAACACCCATAAAGTAAATGCACGTACTTTCTATGGAAAAAAGTGTTTGTTCAGTTTCCTGCAACTGATATGACATTGATGAAATGCATGACCACAAAGGAAACAATTTTGCATATGGCAGAAATACAGGCGCAAGTTGAGGAAAAGATTTCACATATAGCATAGACATATTGAGGCAGCTCATTGTTAGTAGGAATGGAAAATAAAGGTGTAAGATTAGTCTCAAGGTAATAGCTATAACCTTAAGAAAAACTTGAGATTCATCATAGAACCTTTATAGCAAGTTCTCAATGATCACCCAAATACCAACATACATCATGAAAACTGGATCAAATGAAATGCTTATCAATCCCAAAAAATCCCATCCAAAATCAGGACCTGGCTAGTTATCTCGCTTAAGGTTACATCCCATGCCAAGTAAAAATGGAAGGCCCACCAAACCAGAAGCCAAAACTCCTTCAATAAGAAAAAACTGGAGGAAGATTGATTGAGCAAAGAGAAAATGAAATAAAGAAACCCTAAATTTTAGGAGGACCATCTGACACCACCATATATTTCCTCATTCAACTGTTACAATTAATTTTCATTTTTTTTCAAGTAGAAAAGAGAGGGTCATTCCATGTTTTGATTTAAGAGACCACTTCGACCGAAGCAACAACGAGGCCAAACAGAAATGTTGCTTGCATTGATGTTTAGTCAACAATCAAATAGGGAGAGGCGACAATGGAGATGAGCTATAAAGCAATGTATAACTCATACTCCCGATGGAACAATAGCACTTATATTGGATTGTTCAGCCAAATGAAAGATGGGACACAGCTGAAACATTTGAGTGTAAGTGGGTACATCTTTGCCTAGTGGATAGATAATAAGGCCATATAGTGCGTGGCTGTGTCACCTAGTCGTTTGGGTATATATATTACGCAAAAAATAAAATAGTTAAGATATCTTCTTAAGTTTGAATTGGATCTGATTATTTACAAGGATGCAAATTAGAGAAAGCTGGTAAAATCACTCAGAATAACCTAATGTATCTCATTTTGTAGATTGAAACATATATAAAATCACCATAGTTTTACACAAGTTAATATATATTGACACAAAAGCTTAGTCAATGACAAATAGATGCTACCAGCTAAAACTAGAATATGGATTGGGGTCTCACTTTTAGTTAACTAGGTGAGGACCTGATATTGGCTAAGCACTCTTAACACAAAATCATGTTGTTGTTTTTAGCATCATCACATCCCTCAGATGTACCATAACCTCATCCCTGAAGAATGCCCACAGAGATGCTTCATCAATGATATCACACTGGCAACGAAAACAATGTCTTAAGAGCATCTAATAGATTTTGAATCCAAGTTCACACACACAAAGTAAGGCAGAGTTTATTTTCTTTTAAATCTTTATATACACATGATCAGCTCCTAACCACTCACACTCTACATCTTAACAATCATTTATGGTAATGTTTGGATGTGAAGCAACAGAAATTTAATACTTATTTTAATTAACAACTGTATAGTTCTAAGATATGGATCACGTTTGTCAATGTAGCATCTAGGCCAAAATGGACAGCTAAATAAGTTCCCCATATTCATTCTTTATTCTTAGTACCGCAGCCACAAGCAGAGATTCAATGATAGCATCATTCTTGAAAACTAATATATTACAACACAGAGGAACAATAAGCCATGTAAATACCAGAAGGAATTGTTGTGTTCTTTCTTGGATATAACATATTAGACAAATGTAGGCACAAAAGTAATAGTGGATGGAACTACATTAAAACTGATGTACATTATGATTATGCATTGACAAGTTGCAAAACTTTCAACACAGAAGTAGGAGAACTGATAGGAAAGCAGTCATAGAACTCTGATAGACAACTATGTATCAATTATCAATAACACCAATTTGACATCAAGACACCTAACCACTGTGCTTTTGTTCAATGTACACCCATTCTATGATCTCTCACACACAGTGTACAATAGTATTAGGCAAGGTTTAAAAGAAGCTCCATAGCTCAACATCATTGTACAGAATCATTTTAGTAATATCCATTTAGAATAAATTTTCCCCATTATTACATAACAAAGCCAAAACATACAGCTAACTATTTTCAGTGTATTGCTACAGGAATTCGATATTTAACATAATGATGAAGTGTGTAACAGACATGGCACACGTGAATTGAGATTACCTTGTTGAATAAATCAAAGCACTCTTAATTATGTATTTCTAATTAATATTTAATTTTTCCATGAAAGTTCTTCTAATGGATGCCATGAACGGTTGTTTCCACCCCATCATATTCCCATGCATTTTCATGGTCATGTGTAAGATTTGCTTGATAAGTTGCCAAATTGCATTTCATGGGCACAATCACAAATTTCATAGATCACTTAGTAAGCTTTTGATGCTAGGGTTAATTTCAGTGAACCCTCCTAAGAGTTTTGCCTTGTTTTTACGAAGCATCCAAGTTTTTTTCTCTCTATATCACAGAGCCTCCAGCGCCATTTAAAAACTAACACCATTCAGTTTTTCAAAGGTTAAGACCATCTGATGGGATTTTAATTTTTTCCTTACTTAAAACCATATTATGATATAAATTAGCATGTTTAATGAATGGCAAAATAATCATTCCAGTTAGGAAAAAACGAACGGAAACAGTTTCTAAAAGGTATGTGAGCCTCCATGATATGCAAAAAAAATAATAATATAATTAATATAAATTCATGGACCCACAGTTATGATTATTTTTGACCTGTCCATTTGGATGATTTTCTAATTGTATAATTCAATTATGAACAAACTGACATTGGAGTTATAACTATTATCTGCATAATTAATATAATTAATATAAATTCTTACCAGATCAGTACGGAGCCGACGATATTTCTCTTGCATCTCTGGAGGCATGCAAGCGAGTAATAACGGGTAATCTTGGTCATACTTCTCCATCTTCCCTATCATCTTGGTTAACATGGCGGTGATCTCATGCATGTCCGTTGGTGGATCGGTGGGCTCTGAGCGTCGGGTACTCTCAGGACCCGATGAGGACGAACTAGTCGTTTGTCTGTAATCTCTACTCTCTGAACCTCTATACCGATACCGGTTCTTCCTCGGCCCTCCGAGCACCCCTGCAATGAGGGCATCCTCCTCCTCCCTGGTGAACGGTCCAGAGCAACTCGAGCCTGCCTCAGCATGTGACCTGAGGTCTGCTGCAGCCTGACGCAAAAGAGACTGAAACAAATGCAACCAATATCAAATTTATACTTAATATGAACAATATTATTAAACATAAGTTATTTTACTTACAAGCAGCTGCTTATTCTTTTCCAGCTTATTCATATCAGCATACTTGGGGTGGGCCTTCGTAAGTGGGCGCTCCACCAATGACACCAAATCCGGCTTGCCCTAAAAACAAATAGATAAATAAATAGCCAGACATTAGACATATATCCCATTATAACATAATATATGCTAAAAATTAAATTTGAACATATAACCTCTAACGCCAAATCGTGGGCATGTCTGGTGTAGCTCTTGGAGCCGGTATGATGATCATACTCTCGTGTCTTTTCGCGGTTCGCCTTGGCAATGTCCGCAATCCTCTTTTTAAAAAAAGCATGTCAGCCAAATGGATATTAAAATATATTAAAATGAATCAAAATTGAACCATACCATCCCATCTGGCGACTCCCAATAGACACATGATCCAAAGAACTGGATGGGATCTGCTCGGGCATCCATATGCCACCAGCGCTCCCAGTCTGCTGTGTAACCCAACCAGATCCTATCCTTCAAGTAATTACGCCACTGGACCAACGCATCCTTCATCTTCTTCTTAAAACAAAACTCCCATGCGTTTGGGTTTCCATCCAGCACGTAATGCCTCTGTGAAAAAACACATACAAATTATATACATATTGAAAGTAATAAATTGAAATATATCATACTTACGTTAATGTAGCGCCAACATATGACCAAATTTTCAAATCTTTGTTCGGACCAACCGAGGCAAATGTTGAAGAAATCGGCCCTTTTGGCCAATGCAGCCAAAAATCTCGTAAACTTGCCCCCCCCACTCTCCAATGGGGGCACCGTAGCTCCACTGGATGACAACTCGCTGCCCTTCTGGTGGAATCAGATTTGAGATCATGGTGTATCCTCGTCCAACCTTGGGTGGCTTCTCCCCGCCTGCGAAAAAATGATAAAATGATATTATCATACAATATAAATAAAATGTTATATAACATGTTCTTCTTATTTAACATAATTGAAATATGTTTTCACACCCTTTCGCTGGAAGCATTCCTCTCTGGCAGCAATCATCCTAGCATTTGACACTGATGCAAACAAATCTAAAATCTCCTGGCGTGCATCCATAGCAGTCTTCTGGGACCGTACCAATCTATAAGCCTCTGCAGCATGTGGTAAAGGAGAGTCCCCTACACTATCGTCATACGGCACGAACTGTACCGTCTCGACAGGAATCTGTGTGGAAGAACTGGCGGCATTGGAGGTGGCAATGGACCGAGTACCTATCGGTATATCTTCTAAGCCACATGCATCCATATGAACTGTTGTCGAATGCTGGCCTGAAATGCATGTATTTAGCGATTAGTCATCCAACGTAGTAATAAATGCAATAATTAAACTGCAAACATGATATAATACTCAAATATGCATACCTGACCCTGTGGGCTGAGATGATGAGGCAGCAGTCTGGCCCGCTGTCGCCTGCTGGCCTGAAATGCATGAATTAGCAATTATTCATCCAACGTAGTAATAAATGCAATAATTAAGCTGCAAACATGATATAATACCCATATATGCATACCTGACCCTGTGGACCGAGAGGATGAGGCGGCGGCCTGGCCCGCTGTCGCCTGCTGGCCTGAAATGCATGAATTAGCAATTAGTCATCCAACGTAGTAATAAATGCAATAATTAAGCTGCAAACATGATATAATACCCATATATGCATACCTGACCCTGTGGACCGAGAGGATGGGGCAACGGACTGGCCCGCGGTCTCCTGCTGGCCTGAAATGCATGAATTAGCGATTAGTCATCCAACGTAGTAATAAATGCAATAATTAAGCTGCAAACATGGTATAATACCCATATATGCATACCTGACTCTGTGGGCCGAGAGGATGGGGCAGCGGCCTGGCCCGCTGTCGCATGCTGGCCTGAAATGCATGAATTAGCAATTAGTCATCCAACGTAGTAATAAGTGTATATTAAGCTGAAGACATGATGTAATACCCATATATGCATACCTGACCCTGTGGGCCGAGAGAATGGGGCAGCGGCCTGGCCCCCTGTCGCCTGCTGGCCTGAAATGCATGAATTAGCAATTAGTCATCCAACGTAGTAATAAGTGTAAATAAAGCTGAAGACATGATGTAATACCCATATATGCATACCTGACCCTGTGGGCCGAGAGGAGGGGGATGGTGCTCCAGATTTAAGAGCATCCCTCAATCTTTTCATCTGCATTTTCAAAAAAATTATATGATTTTGATCATTTTTCATGTCAATTAGTAAAATATTCATTTTCATGTCAAAAGAAAAAAAGTGAACATATGGCAGTCTAGGTTACTAGGTTACTGAATCCTAAATACATACCAACATACTATTTCCAACATAAAAATTAACATTTATCATGGCATAAATCCTTCATCAAACGATTCATAAATATACTTGGAAATATTATCAATGCCAGTAGATATACCTTCATCAAATGTTAATTTTTATGAAATCTGCCTTGGTCCTTTTGTTACTTATACCTTTATCAAATGTTAATTATACCTTCATCAAACGATTCATAAATTATATGATTTTGATCATTTTTCATGTCAATTAGTAAAATATTCATTTTCATGTCAAAAGAAAAAAAACTGAACATATATGTAGGTTAACATGTTTGACTTAAAGTAAATAAAGAAAAGCACTTGGAGAATATCATATGAAGACAGCATAGGTTTAAAGTTTAAACCATTCCAAAACTGTATCAACTTTCTTTAAAAGTTCAAAATTCTCTCATGAAAAGCCTCAATGCTAGCTGGAAGCCAAGAAATGATCTAAATTAAATAGAAGTAATCATGCAATTCAGTGCAATGGTTGTGTGATTACATATCACTAGGGTCTCGAATCAATGTGGAACAGATCAAATTGAAATGGTGTGAGACTCTATGGCACCAAGATATCATCTAAATGAAAATACATTGTACAGGAGTGCAATTTCCAAGTCACTTCTCCTAGATGCAGTAAAACTGAAGTAAAACCAGAATTTGTTCACTTCTCCAAGAATATGGTAACACTAGGCATAACCCGTTTAAGTGAATGCTTGATCATAATGACATTTAGCATTTAGCTAACAAAAAGAACAATATATCAGGCTAATAACCTTAAATTTGAACAGTTTTTTGTAAACCTTCGGAAACATGAAACTGGACAAAAATAAATACATAATTGTCTGAAACTGAATTCTTTCTGATAACAAACAGAACAAAGACCTGACTCCAGCCAATTGCATCAAACTACTAATCTCTTTCCTCCCTATATGAGTCAACATCCACCCAACAATATTGTGCTCAGTTGAAGGCCGCTATTACAAGGTGATGTCCAGCTCTTAAAAGAGAAATGTGATGATAAGCTCTCTAGAAGGCAATCAATAGTGTCATAGTGGTTGTGATTAAATGAGACAAAATCCAGCTAGGATACTCCAGTTTAAGATCTTCTACGCTGCTTACAAAAGCAATTTCATGATTTTGATGTTGACGCCATTTGTGATCGAGTCCGAACACCAGTTGAAAGATCTTCAACTCTGCTTCTTAAATTAATACTTGGGCTTTCTTCTGTTATGATTACGTCGTCTTCATCTTCAATGACATTTTCCTGTATCTCCAAGTTTGGCATATCAATACGCAACGGTATAATATCCTCAGCTGTTTCATTATTCTGCTCGAATGAAAACTCGGCCACAACTTCATCGGCTAAGATTACAACGTCGTCGTCGCCGTCTTCATTATCATCCTCAGGAACATCTTCGTATGCATAGGCTCTTGGTGGATTTCTAAGAACAACCCAAGCATCGTCTACCATTATATCTTTTACGTAAAAACATTGTTTAGCATGGGTAGCAAGCATGTATTTGTCATTCCTGTAGATTTCCTTGTTTAGATTTACAACCATGTAGCCAAATGGGTCCTTTTGTTTACCTTGCTCACACCAACGAACCTTAAACAACACATGGCTAACATCCTTCTGATAGCCATAAAAAAATCTCAACAACATCTTCAACCTGTCCATAGTAGAAGATTTGGCCTTCTTTGGGTTGTTGATCTTTGCTACTAGCATAGGATAATTGTGAGAAAGATGAGAAGATTCCACTATTCTGTGTGCATCGTTCCTTCTCGACGTCAATGGTATTAAATCTAAAACCATTGATACAATACCCTCCATAACGATGTACGGTGCCATGAGGACCTCTGGCGTAACTTTGAATGTCATCATTTAGTTTTGCACCTCCATCAATTTGCCGTTGAACCTTCATGAAAAGTATGAAAGATATTACTATATTAATAAGCTCAATATTAATTTCCTATAGTAATATAGTTAACATGTCTACTCTGCGCCAATACCTGAATTTTCAACCATCCAGGAAATTCTTTGGAATGTGTGTCCGCAACTTTTTTGCCAAAAGTTTTGGCATTCATATTTTTCATGACCTCTATCTTATGACGGCTGCGATACAAATAAAGAAAGCTAACATAACATATGATTTAAAACATTGGTAGATATAAAAGGCGCAAAAATCAGCTTTATTACCTGCGATATGAGTCAAATATCGTTAGATTGTTTATAACATATGCATGGGCTTGGCCAAGATCCATCATATTAAATCGCGTGTCCTCCCCACGGTCATTATAGAAGACGGCATCCATCACTTTTGGCTGTCGATTGAGCTTTGTTTCAACATCCCGCAAGTAACGAGAGATGAATATCAGGGTCTCGTGTGATGAATAATTTTCTGCTATAGAACCTTCAGGTTTTGCACGATTGTGCACTAGTTGTTTCATGAACCCTAAGAACCTGTGGGTTAAAAATATTAAAAATAATTAAATATATGTGTACCGATTGTCTCCATCAAAGAGCATTAACAGGAACAAATATGTACCTCTCAACGGGATACATCCACCGATATTGTACTGGTCCTGCAATGCGTGCCTCCTGTGCCAGGTGCACAGTGAGATGGACCATAATCGTGAAAAAGGATGGCGCAAAAATTTTTTCCATATTGCACAATGTAAGGATGACACGTCTCTCTAACTCCTCAAATTCAGCAACATCTATCACATTAGAGCACACCTGCTTAAAGAAACCACAGAATGGTATCAAAACTGAAGCCAACCTCTTATCGACATGACAAACTGCAACCGGAAGCATCTGATGCAGCAAGATATGATAATCATGGGTTTTCAGACCGAAAATTTTCCTTTCATCGACATGCACACATCTAGATATATTTGAAGCATATCCATCTGGTGTCTTCACGGACTTAAGAAACAGGAGGAGGTTATGTATCTCATCTGTAAAAAGTGTAACACATGATGGTGGCAGTTCATACTTTTTATTTTCCTTCTGAATTGCCTGCAATTCAGGACGTATCTCCAATTGATTTAAATCAAGTCTCGCCTTTAATCCATCCTTCGACTTGGTCGAGTCTTGTAAAATGGTGTATAAGAGATTTTCACAAATATTCTTCTCTACGTGCATGACGTCCAGGTTGTGACGTATTTTCAAACTCATCCAGTATGGCAACTGAAAGAAAATACTGAACTTTGTCCATCCAACTGGGAGTATTGTCCTCTCTGATGTGTCTTCTTCTGGTCGAGACTTTCGTTGCTTTCTTGTTCTTGATTTCTCATTTCTATTTCCCTTTACCTTTCCCTTTGCAATTTTCCTTCTCACTCCAAGAGGATTCTCTTTATTATATCTTTTCTTGCCAAACTTTACTCTAGGCAAAGGATGAAGCGCCTCGAATATGTCCTCTCCACTTAGCTGTTTTGGTGCTCTTCTCAATTCGATTTCACCATCAAATAATCTTCCTTGTCTTCTATATTTATGATCTGCAGTCAACCATCTTCTGTGCTGCCAAAAGCATTGCTTATGGCTAAATTTCAAGTATTTCCCCTTATAGCCTGTTGTGCAAACTGGACATGCAAATTTACCCTTTGTCGACCAACCGGATAAGTTACCATATGCGGGAAAGTCATTAATTGTCCATAAAAAAATAGCCCGCATACGAAAGTTTTGCTTCGTAAAGGCGTCGAATGTGTTCACACCCTCATCCCATAAAAGCTTCAAATCGTCAATCAATGGTTGCATGAAAACATCGATATCATTACCCGGTGAATATTTTCCAGGGATCAAGAGTGACAATATCATGTATGGCTGCTTCATACACATATGAGGAGGAAGGTTATACGGGGTCACCAAAACGGGCCAGGTCGACCATCCAGAGCTCATCATCCCAAAAGGATTAAATCCGTCGCTTGCAAGACCAAGTCTAACGTTTCGATGCTCTCTTGAGAAGTCCGGATAAATTCTATCTATATGCTTCCATGCCTCACCATCGGCAGGATGCCTCAGTTTTCCATCATCTACACGTCCAGTTGCGTGCCATCGCATTTTCCCAGCTAATTCGGCAGAAATGAATAACCTTTGCAGCCTAGGAATAATAGGAAAATAACGAAGAACCTTTGCAGCAATCTTCTTCTTCTTCTTCTTCTTTTGGACTGTTTGACCTTCCTTGTTTGAACCTGTACTTTGTTGCACTTTCCACCGTGGTACATGACAGGTTGGGCATTCGTTTAAATCCTTATTCTCTTTGTAATAAAGGATGCAATCATTGGGACATGCATCAATTTTCTTGTAATCAAGCCCTAACGTGTCAATGATCTTGCTAGCTTCATAATAAGTTGCAGGAATGCTATTCTCACCTCTAGGAATTGCCCTTCTCAACAGATCCAACAACATCTCAAAATGTGTAACAGCCATTCCGCTAAGAGTTTGGATATGAAGAAGTCTGATCAGGAATGATAGCCTCGTATACTCGCATCCTTCGTATAAATCCGACTCGTTGTCATTCGCTAATTTAATCAAACGATCAACGTCACTTGATGTCTCTGCATCCTCTGAAAAATTATCAGTCGCAAACGGCGGAGCAAGAATGTCTTCCAGCATGGCACCTGTGTCTTCTGCACGTTGACCCGCATGCATGATCTGTGTCTCTGCTTGAAGCATCTCCTCAGTTACCACACCTTCACCGTGGTTACTCCAAAACTTGTAGTAGGGATCGAATCCGTTCACAGACAAGTGGAAACGAACAATAATCTTGTGATATTTAAAATTGTTCTGACATTTCTTGCACGGACAATAAATTTCGGCAGTTGACAATCGTAATGGGTTACTATCAGAGAACGCTAAAAATGCGTCTATCCCATCTTGGTATCGTTGGTCTTTATACATATCATCATTTGATATTTCCATAAATGACTTGTCAGGAACCGGCCGCATCTATAATAAATTTCAGAATGAGATATAAGTTTATTTGATATCACAGAACTAAGCTGACAAAACAATCTAAAACACACTGCAACTTATTAAACTACAGAAAGCCAACCAATCAGTTACTGCCATTCAATCGCTTTCATTTGAGAGTGTTGATTTGAATTTATATTTCATTTCTATAACGGTCAAAGTAAACCTTATTTAACCGTCCATACCCTGCAAATTGATAATCGGTGGGGTCCTTGTTACAATAGCCAAAAAGGTTGATGCTGGAAAGAAGATATGAAATTATTTCCACTCAAACTTCAGCACATTTAGATTTACCCAAGGATTGCAAATCCCTACAAGACCATCTCAAAAATTAATCATCACAAATATCAATTATGGTGTTTCAATATAGTCTCAAATTGAAAACAACTTTTGTCCACATTTGCCTTTCTCACAAATAGAACCAAATGATATTTTTAATCCTTTAAATAATGAACTTTGGTATTAGCCATGCAAGAGATACTTGATAATCTGGAAATGTGAAGATAATTATGGATTAAAATGTGAAGATAAAAAAGGGCCGGTCCCTCAGTAATCAAATGATGCTCGGCTCTTTTTCGAGCCATGAATAAATTTGAGATCCAAGAAAATACAATTTCCACCAACATTCATTCCAAGGTTTAAAAAGAACAAAGATAATGAAAAGTTGGCACTCTGCATAGTTCTATCAAGGTTTAAAATTTTGATACTTCAAGTTATAAAGCGTCATTAATTTTTTTGGGAAAAATTGGTAAACCCAGAATGATTTGTGCATTAAGATAGGAAAATTATTCATTTTTGTGTCAAATGAGTAATTAAGAAGATTCTTGTGAATAGATATATCAGGAAATAGTGGTCATATTAATTATTCATAGATATTGATCATATTAATAATTCATAGACATTCAAGACTAAAGTATTACTTTAACAAGACTGCAAATATTTTAATTAATATTTCAACAAAGTGTGAACATAGTTTTACTTTCAAGTTCTTGCAATTAGACCTTTAGGTCACTAGTGGGTGTCCTTCTGGAACTATTTTTCATTATTTTCTGTCTTTATTAATGATTGTTCCAGTATGATCTAGATCTACTTGTTAAAAGATAGAACTCATGTATAAAAAATAATTCAAATATTTTTCAATGAAATAAAGTTGTATTTTTTTACAAATATCCACCTTATCTGTATTGATAATATCCTTGAATATATGCAAAAGGAGGTTTTAAATCTCTATCAGTCAAATGTATTTTACACCAAACATCATGTGCTCACATCTCTTATCAAAATGAGTAGCCGAGAGAAAACACATGCTTGATGTTACATGCACAGTTTTGATTGAAATGCATGTACTTAAGTATTTTTTAAGATGATGTTTTGTGTGCATGTTACTTGATCATTATGATGTTTTTTCTGTGTTTGAATAAGTTTTACAAACAAAAACAAGGATGTGCTTACAAAGTACAGTTTATAGCCACTTACCAGGATAAGATACTGAATGATTCATAGATATAAATAAATTCAATGTCGTATATTCAAATTCATAAATTAAATCAAACTATCAGGTAAACACAAACAATGCAGAAGATTGAACAAACATGTACATGCTACACTATGTACTATCAAGCTAAATAGAAGGTATCAAATAGAGAATGAGCTCTGTGAAGCCTCAACCCATAACATTTTGGCTCCTAACATTTGTTTGTGTTCCAAACTTGATGAAAATCTGATAACCATAAAACAGATGATCAGAAAATCCCCTCAATCCCAAAATGCTGCACCTAGCATGAATATGTAATACCATCCACCCCAAAATGAATATGTTGATATCATAACTAAATTTGAGGAATTTCCAAACAATGAAGGAAAAATCAAAATCAGAACCTTGTCGTCGTCGGAGAATAGCGTCGCCAGAGTTAACACAGTCAAAAATCCCTAATTCGTTAGTTCGGCTCGTCTGCGGAAAGAAAAAACCCTAATTTGTTAGAGACAATAGAGAGAGAGAGAGAGAGGAAAGAATATAGCTACTCGCCTGAGTCCGCGTAGAGCGTCGGAGAACAGAAACCCTAACTTTTTCGCTTGATATCACCGGAGACCCAATCGTCGAATCGTCGCTGGTAGATCCTCGTTCGTCGCAAGTTTTCCTCGCTCTCTTAACGACGGATCTCTCTGGTTGCCGTCGCTTGAGAGAGACGTAGCTCTCGGCCGTTTCCGATCGCTTTGGCTTTCGTCGAGAGAGAGAGAGAGAGAATACGCGCGAGTTAGAGAGAGTCAGCGGTACGGATGGCTCCGGTTGTCGTCGCTCGAGAGAGACGGAAGTCTCCGTTTCCGATCGTCTTGTCTTCCGTCGAGAGAGCGAGAGAGCGAGAGAGATAGATGTCTTTCGTCGAGAGAGCGAGAGAGCGAGAGACAGCGGGATGTGGGTTTCGATGAGAACGAGCGATAGAGGAAATGGGTTTTGAGCTATATTAATTATAATTTTTTCGTTATAGATTTTTCGTTCTCCCGCCAGATCTAACTAAGCGCGAGGTATTTCGATAATTTCGTTCTCCCACCAGAGCTGGACGCGATGCATTTCGAAAATTCCGTAGCATATACCTTTTTGTCAGGGATTTGCACTGGCAATTACAAATATCAGCCACTGATTATTACATGGCAATTACGTTATTCTGACGGAAAGTCGAGATAATGATATATCTGTGGCTATTACTTAGCTGCCACGAAAATTCCATGGCTGTTACTTTATTAGCCACGGAAAAATAGCCACGGAATATTTCGTGGCTAATTAAGAAACAATTGCCACAAAATCATTCCGTGGCAGATGTTCCGTGGCCAATGTCCAATTTTCTAGTAGTGCATACCATGCACAATAACAATTTAGCTACTCATGGTGCCAGAATAAACAAGTTTCATAGCAAAATACATTGATCTAATAGCAAAATACGATGAAAAACACCAAAATACGGGATATAAGTTTAGAATTCATCACCAAATCTCTAAGATATACACCAAAACTCTCTGGAAATAATAAAAATAGCCTCTGGAATTTTACAGAATTTTTCCCTGGCGAAATACGGCTTCTAGAGCCTCCAATACGCTCAAAATACGCCAAAATCTGCTTGCATCTGCCCAAAAACCCTAGAATACGCTTATATAATAGGCTTGCGGGTTTACTGTGCTTAATGGGTTCCAAACCCGCATCCACGTCGCCCTAAATCCAAATCCGCAGCCGCTGAACGATGTCGTCCGTCCGATCGGTTTTCAAAATGCGGGATTTAACGTGGAGTTGACACGTGTCCGCCTTAACGGGTCCGACATCGCATCTCGCCCGCATCCGCTATCATATACGAAGGCTGCTCGGATTCAATCGCCGCCGTTGAATAATGGATCGTGCGGCCACAAACGAGCCACGTCGCCCTAAGAATCACGCTGCCGCCTCGTTCGCTCCCGGTTGCTTCTTCACCGTTAGATCAAGATCGGATGGTGCGGGGATGGCCACGTCGCCCCGCTAAGTCTTGCGCTAATCACCGTTCGATCGGACATCGACCATCCATGAAACGCCACGTATCCGCCTCAGTTGCATTTTCTTGAATCGCCTGCGGCCGTTGGATCACGCGGGAAGCGCCGGATTGCCGCCACGTGTCGTGTTCTGATTGGGCAGCGACCGTATTTTCTTGTATTTTGGGTGTATTTCTCCATTTAATTGGTATTCTGCATTCAAACATTCATAGTAATTAGCACAGACCTCAGAAAAATACAAATAAATAGTCGTTGGAATCGTGAGATCGAGACCAAGCTAGGAAAAATATAAAACGTGCAGAAATACTCCATTAATTGCTGTTTTGTGCTCAAATAGAGTGTTTTCTCTAATAAATGATGATATATAAAATACGCACATATGATAGAACAATTTAGCATCACACGAGCACAAAATAGGGCTAAATGGGGGGTTAAATATGTAATATTGAACCCGAATCAAGTTGGGTGCAGCAGACTTCCCTCGTTGGTGCGCCACTCGGGCGGATGGCTTCATTTGCTCGGCCGAGTGACTATAGTACTCGGCCGAGTGGGGCTCTGTTTTCTGCTTTGGTGCTCCGTTTTGGCTCTACTCTCTGTTTTTCTTTCTCCAGGTGGTTTCTTCCTCCTCCTAAGCCTCGAGCGCATTCCTGGAGCGCTCTTCTTCGCCTCGGTCATCCTCCATATGATAGATATCCTTTTCTCCTCCTCCTGTCAAATAAAATAGGACCCGTTGTCACAATTTTTCGGGCAAACGACTCAAAAACACGAATAAAGTCTAAAACAAAAATAAAAACTAAAATAGAAAAAATGCGATAACCGTCAGGTTGCCTCCCGACAAGCGCTCGTTTAAGGTCTTGAGCTCGACCCCTTAAAATTTTCAATTTAGCGCGGGATGTTGGGTGCATATGAGATGCACCCGTCGAATTTACCGGGAAGACCGCTCGGATTTGGATCATGGTGGTGTGTGGTCTTCCTCAGCGCCCCTTCGTCACGGGCAATGTTGGGGGGTGGCTCCCCCAAGCTAGAGCTTGTTCCGGGCTTCGACTTTACCGGTGACACCGATCGTCGTATCGGTGGAGCTTTCTTCGGAGTCCTCAACTTTGAGAGCTTGCAGAGCTCCCGTATTCTTGCGACATCAGCGTCGCCATCATCAATCGCCATGGAGATATCGGGGGAGTGCTCCATCTTCTCTTCCTCGGCCAAATCTAGGCCTTCTTCGAATCTATCTTCGTGGGGTGCGCCGATGGAGTGGGGGATCGCCTCTTCAATGACCTCATCAAGGAGGTCCATGTAATCTAGCTCCTCATCTTACGTCATGTGCTTCATTGCCTTCGGTATATGGAGATCCACTTCGATGTTACCGACGTTCAAGGTAAGAGTCCCCTCCCGAACATCGACGATGACACCGGCGGTGGCGAGGAATGGGCGTCCAAGTATGAGCGATGTATCGCCCTCCTCTTTGATGTCCATTATCACGAAATCGCATGGAAAACATATGCCTCCCGGAACTTGGAGTGGGATGTCCTCTGCGATCCCAACCGGCCTTGTAATCCGACCGTCTGCTAGTTGAATCCGCATGTCGGTAGGCTTTAAATCCGTGTCGGTATTCAACTTCCGGAACATGGAGAGAGGCATGAGGCTAACACTAGCCCCCAAATCTACCAATGCTTTTTGTAGGGGGACGCCGCCTAGAGTGCAAGGAATCCGGAAACTCCCTGGATCTTTAAATTTGGCGGGCTCTTTTTCCCTCTTTGTGAACCAAGTCCCTTCCTCCACGAGCATGATCTTCTCCTTCCGCTTCCTTCCCGTAATCAAGTCCTTTAAGAACTTGGTGTAAGATGGGATTTCCACTATAGCGTCGAGGAAGGGGATATTGAGGCTCACCCCTCTCAAATACTCGAGAAACTTGGCTAGCTGTTTCTCCATCTTGGCTCTAGCTAGCCGTTGAGGGAAGGGCACCGGTGGCATAAATCGGCGCTCATCAATAAGCTCCTCCATTTTAGATTTCACTTCTCCTTGCGGCTCCTTCTCTTTTTCAACTTCAATTGTCGGCTCACTCTCTTATAGATTCTCCACCACAGGTTCCTTGATTTGGGTCATGGGGGGAGTGGTATCCTTCCCTCCTCTTGTTGTAACCGCAACGACCGCATTGATATGGCCGGTGTTGCCCCGTGGATTAGGCTCGGGTTGAGCCGGCAACTGTTGGTTGTTTTTATTGAGCAAAGCAAGTTGCTCCCCAATTTGAGCGACGACGGTGGCGAGAGAATCCTGTCCTTCCTTCAATGTGGTGTTAATCTTTCTTTGTTCCGCCATAAACTCATCCACCTTAGCTTCAAAATCCGAACGTTGTTGAGCTTGTGGAGGGTTGGGATTTCTCCACCCTTGATTATACCCGGGTGGCCTATAAGGTCCCACTTGTTGCCTCGGTGGGAAGTTTTGTTGCGGTGGCCCCCTTGGTGGATAATTAGGTTGTTATGGTGGAGCCCGAGCTTGAGGAGGTTGTTAAGGCGGGGGGTTCAATGCACCATCATTATTGGCATATGAGAAACCCGGATGGTTTCTAACGGCCGGGTTGGCCCAATATCCAGAATTCCCCGCGACATATTGAATTTGCTTCAAAGCTCCTTCTCCTTGCTCTCCTCCTACATACATGGCTTGGGATTGGTCTTGCCAATCGCTCATATGATTTGTCAGCGTGGATGTAGAAGGGGCTCCTTGAGGCTCTGTAATGAATTTCTCCAATCTCTCCACTACCTTGTGGAGAGAATCAAATTTGTTGGCTAGCTCTGCGACGGCCTTGGCCTCATAAATGCTAGATGGCTTCAAGGAGGACGAAGAGTGTCCTCGCTCGTTGCCCCACTGTTGGTTGTTCGAGGCCATCTCCTCAAGCAAGGCCGTAGCTTCATCGGGAGTCTTTGACAAAATGGCTCCATTTGCGGTGGCATCAATAATCTGCTTCGTGCCCGGTTGGAGTCCATTGTAGAAACTGTGGACAAGCTCCCAATCCTCAATGCTATGATGGGGGCATTGATGTTGCAAGTCCTTGAAGCGCTCCCATGCTTCATAGAGAGTTTCTTGTGGTCCTTACTTGAAGGACATGAGAGCACTTCTTATCTTCACCGTCTTGGAGGGCGGGTAAAATTTGTCGACGAAGGCACTCGCCAATTCATCCCAAGTGGTGAAGATTCCTTCAGCTTGCGTCCTCAACCAATATAATGCCTTGTCCTTGAGTGTGAAAGGGAAGAGGCACAGTCTGATTGCATCTACGGAGAAGCCCGGTATTTGGAAGGTGGCACATTTTGATAGGAAGAGCTGGATGTGGTAATGCGGGTTTTCATTGGAGTTCCCATGAAAAGGATCTTGTTGCATAAGAACCACCAATCCGGTCTTCAACTCGAAATTTTTATCGGCCGCCAACTCCGGCATGGCTATGGACGAGGTCGTGGAAGAAGTCTTTGGCCGAAGCCTATCTCTTATGGAAATGATCCTCGACATTCGCTCCGCCAATTCTTCGGGTGTCTCAGGTTCGGTCATAAAATTTCCTTCCGTATCAAGTCTCCTATCCGCTCGGATCCTCCTCAATGTACGCTCGATCTCCGGATCGTATAGTATTTCTTCGGGGTTCGCCGAGGATCTCGTGTACGTGTACATGCAAGGGAGAAAAGAGTTTCAAAGAAATAGTTAGCACAAAGGAAGGGTAAAATAAAAATAGAAATAATAGAACAAAAAGGAAAAATAGCTAGGTAGGTAGAATCAAACACTATTGGCATAAATCGGCGCTCATCAATAAGCTCCTCCATTCTAAATTTCACTTCTCCTTGCGGCTCCTTCTCTTTTTCAACTTCAATTGTTGGCTCACTCTCTTGTAGATCAAAAACTTGATCGGCCCCAGATATACACCCGGAGAACGATTGTAGTTTTACCGCAAGCGCACGGTCAAGTGGCGAGCGGGTATCGAACACGAGGTGGTGGTGTTGGTTCCAATCTATCCTAGGTTGGCTCGACTACGAATGTTTTATTGGTGGAGATGGTTATGGTGTGATGTAATGGAAATGGTGGTGGTTGTCGGTGTCGATGATAGAGATGTCGGTCAAATATCGATTCAAATACAATATAATAAAAGTGTCTAGGGTTAGGGAATTCCCACTACGGATCGTCATACATCATTGTATCTCGTGAATCTCAATATTACTAAACTTGTGTTGAGGTGAACTAGTCGTAACTGAATAGAGAACCAAGCTCACGCTCTCGCGCTATTGTCGGTCTATAGCAACTTAGGATAGGGCCCAATCTCTTGCAAACCCTAGCCTAAGCCACTAGCATTAGGATTGACATCATCGTTCAATCGCCTCTCGAGCCCACTCTTATGCAAACTCGAGTTACGATCTAGGTTGTGATAGTTCGTATTCGTCCAATCTCTTGCAAACGAATATGGGTATAGATTTATAATAAAAATCCTAGATTTGGTCCAATCTCTTGCAAACCAAATCTAGAAAATCTCGATTATAAACCTAAATCGAATATCTAGGCCTTCCCATCGATTAGAATCCAATCTCTTGCAAACCCCAAATCGATGGAAATCCCTAGCTATCCGTAATGAATCGATCACAACCTAACCTCCTAGCAATTCTAGTAATTTAGAAACTCATTCATCACAAATATGAAATTAGATCCATAGGGTTCATCCCCATGCCTAGAACATAAAATCTACTCAAGCATAGCAACAACGATATAGGAATCAATAAAAACAATTGCTTGCATGTAAAAAGATAGCAAATCAAAGATTCAAATAATAAGAATAGAAATACTTAGCTTTGATGAAGAATTCCAATCCAAATACAAGCTTTTTGATCCAAGAGGGGGCCTAGGGCATGGCCTATCCTCTAAAATAATCCTAAGAAAACATATTGGGAACTCTCTCTAATGGTGGCTACAAACCCCCTATATAGTCTCCCAAAACCCTAGCAAATAACCCTAGAAAACCCCTCAAATTCGTGTCCAAAAACAGCCCAAACCGCAACTTAAAATCTGGGCCCAGGCCGCACTCGGTCGAGTGGAACATGTGACCCGGCCAAGTGGAAATTCCAGCACTGCAGCATCAACTTGCAGAAATTCTCCAGATTTCATCCGACCTCCGATTTGCACGTTCTTGGCGGCGTTGGAATCTTCATGAAGTCTACTATCCATAAAAAATATGAGAAAAATACTTTAATTGCTAGAATGATAGAAGATTTCAAAAGAATGGGAGGCTGTCTGAAAATTTGGGCGCTGCGTGTCCTCGGCATCACTCGGCCGAGCGGCAAATGTCACTCGGCCGAGGGGCTTTTGGTACTCAGCCGAGTCGGAGCTCGTAGTCGACTGACGGATTACAATAAGTCTGGACTTTTGGATGTCGTCGTTCGTGTGCCACTCGGGCGAGTGGTGTCTCCATACTCGGAAGAGTGGGATGTCGTCACTCGGCCGAGTGCACGCTAATCTTCAAGTAATTGCGTGTCCGATCTGGCCGGCCGAGCGGGCTTCTTTGCTCGGCCGAGTGACTCCTTCACTCGGCCGAGTGGCATGCTGAAAATGCCCAATCTTCATCATTTCACTTCCTCGTCGCTCCTACGACGTTCTTTCTTCTTCCACTCGTCTTCTATCGTTGATAGGTCCTCAATAAGTCCATGAGCGATGCTTCGTTATGCGTGCAAGTCCTTTAAGCTCATTTTTGCTCCCAATTGCTCATATTTCCTGAAATCCGACAAAAACAAGAAATAGTGAAAAGTAACACAATATCATCGAATAATCGTGAAAATCGCAATATGAGCAACCGAAATGGCATGCAAATATGCAGAAAAAAGGTGTAAAATATGGACCGATCAAAATCCCCCAAGCTTACCTCTTACTCGTCATCGAGGAAGATAAGTAGAGAGACGAACTCGGGAGATGAAAATAAAGAAAATGAAATGAAAAAGAAAGAACACGAGGTGGAAGGGGTCGCTAGATTCTTCTCTCAAATCTTAAGCCATAAGCTACACATCACGATAACTTGGAAAATACAAATCACATGCTATAAGGATTTCATATCTTACATAAACATGGTACTTGCAAGCTTTTAAGAAAACAAAAGGGATTCTCTAAATTCATACAATCAATTCATATCCACATCACGTATTTCATAGAATTTAACATACAAATGTTGGCGGTGCACTTTTCAATCAAAAATTATAAATGAAGCATATAAGATACACACCAAGCATGCAAAAGAGAATAGAATAAGAGTCATGGCATTCACATATTTATTTCAAATCATGAAAAATCTCCATATCTAATATATTTTGCTAAGTTTCAGCATTATCAAACTTTCCCATTCGTGCATCTCTCCACTCTAATGTCGTACTCATTCATATGGTCAAATGAATTCACCCCCCAAGCCTAGCTTGAGGCATCGCATCTAAAGGAATATGATAGTGAAAAATGGGATTTTTGCCTTGGTTTTCCCAAGTATTTTGTGGCTCCAATAATGAGATAGAGAAATATATTTTTTTCTTTTGGACTTTGTTTCTCATTTTTCTTTTTGGATTTTTGTAGGAGCTATATGATTTGTATTTTTAGATTTTTGGCTCCTTTTTGGCTTTTTGGACTTTTTGGAGCTAACATTTTCTTTTGTAGGGATTTTGGGAAATGGATGCAATATAAGTAGCTTTAGGAGGTGAACTCAAGTGACATGTAGAGATTAAAAAGATATGTGTGGAGAAAGAAATAATGTAGCACTCGGTTCACTCTAAGATATGCACGAACGGTTCAATAAAATAATACTTCAACTAAAACTCATATGTAAGTATGGATATTCTCAATCATTTCAATAAATAGTGAAGTCAAGCAGTAAAGTTTACAACCATATCAGGCATGCAACAGAAGGTGAATAAGACAATAAAACTAATGCTTCAGATATACTAATGATGCGTGAATCTTAGTGCATTTCCAACAAAAGCATACTAAACACTAATCAATACATTCAGCTTCAACTAATATCATGCATTCATATAGAGGAATCATCAAAAGAGTATATAAGCAAGCACATGGACAATAGGACTATGAAATACTCTAAGTAGCATGGCATGGAATAATAAGCATCGTGATGGTTGCCAAAGCAATAAGAGATATCATCATAAGGAACAAATCTAGCAAAAGAAGGAAAAGAAAATAAAGAAATAAAAATAAACAAGATGAAAGAAAATAAAAAAAGGGGGCACAGAATATGATGCATGAACACACATAAAAGAAAAATAACATGGAAAATTCAAAAAGATGATGCAAAATTTTGAAAATTTTAGAAACCCTAAAATAAAGTAAAAATACAACTAATTCATCTAAATGGCATGGAAATGCACTCCCCCAAGCTTAAACTTCACATTGTCATCAATGTGATCATAATGGAAGAATATGAGGGACAACGATAATAATAAGGGGGTGAATGAAAAATGATGAAATGAATGACATGAAATCCTAATGCAACTACATGCACGTGCAATGATGCATGAGAGCGCTTTCCCCCAAGCTTATACCAAACAATCCTATTCAAATGACTCGATCAAAAATATCTTGGCTTTGCAAAGCGTGATCAAGTCAAATGAATAAGAAAGTGAGTATTCACTTAAAAGAAATGCTCGATGGTGGTGAGTAAAAGGATGTGGCGTATCAAAATATGGAGAGGGGAATTAATATATATATAATGGGTTTGGGGTGTAAAAGATTTTTGTTGCCGTCATATGAGGTAATATTTATTCAAGCAAATCTATACGGTCCTCTCGCTGTCGAGAGAATTCGTGTTTATTTAAAGCATAAAATTTCTACACTACTATTTTGATATCACATATAGCAAAAGGCGGATTCAGTATCTTTGCCGGTGCAGGCAACTGCTCCAACTGCTCCTTCCGTGGTTCCGCCAGGCGCGTGTGTCCACGGACTCCAATGAACTCCAGCAATGCATCCTCCAGCACTCCCACAAGGACTCCACATGTACCCTGCAGAGAATAGGATGCATCAGTTCGCTGCAAAAAATTCACCCTCGTAATAAAAGTATCCCAAAGAGGATCGTCGATAGAAATATATGGAATAAATAATGGTGGACGATACTTCCCTGGAAATAATCCAATATCCTCACGTGCCGTGATAGCTGTCTCCATGGTGTCTTCTCTATGCTGCTCAGGTAAATCTAGATCATAGGTGTGGACTTCCTCGATAGGCTCGTCAAACTGTGACACGTCCAAGCATACCTCCGGTCCATAATCGTATGTGTGCTGTAAAAGGTATGACGTGTCAAAAATATCTGAATCAAAATAAATATCGAATGGAATGCATGATTCAGAAATGGAGTGGGTAAAAATATCTCCCTGAGTGGGAGCAGTAAGCTCTGTGGGATAGTCCTCTGCGTCAGTGGAAGGATGAGGCGGCTGCGGAAGCTCTAATGGAGGTGGGTAGTGCTCGGAATCCTCATGAATGGCTGTGTCCTCATCCCGATGCACGACCTCCTCGGTGATAAGCTCTGGCTCCGTGTGTAAGGCCTCCTCAAAAGCATGCTTCGGCTCTGCGAGGTAAATAACATCAATGTCTTCTCCATCTGAATCATCTCCATCCATCCACTCATCGTATGGACTAGCTGTGTCTGTGGGTGGGGGAGTGACGACGGTGAAACCCGGCTCTGTAGCAACACGCCCTGAGTATCTCATCGTAGTTCTCTCATCAGAAGTGGCTGCATCTGTGCCTGGTACCGTTGTCTCCTCAGATGTGGAAGCATCAATGTCCTCAGCCTGCCGTCCAAGAATCTCATCCAGATACGCATAAAAATGTGTGGTCCATATAATCATAGCCTCAGTGGAAGGTAGAGGTGGCTGCGGAAGCACAACTACAGGTGGGCAAGACTCTGGATTTATCTGAATAAAGTTGCCCTCGTCCCAAAGTGCTGCCTCAGTAATGTAATGCTCTGGCTCCGCATGTGATGCCTCCTCGTGAACTATCAATGTAGGCTCTCTCTGGCATGGTGATGCTGGCTGCTCATGTGTGTCAACTTGTGGAGAAGCATCATGTGGAGGGGAATGCCCGTGAGCAATCCAAAAATTTAATCTATCCCCCTCAAGATTGACATGTATGTCCTCCTCAATTGTTCCTGCAGCTGAAACATGGTTCATAACAAAATCTGCAAATCGTAGATCAAATGCATCACCTGCTGTAATGTTCTCTGAACCGGTGAACCGCACTGACTCCAAGAGGCCCTCCAATAAGTTCCGAAATGCTTCCTCCTCAAAATTTGTGGTCCACATAAAACCATCCATAACACCTGATAAACAATGATAAATACCTGGAGAAAAATATCAGTGGCACAAAAGAATATAGAAATGATAATAATGGTGGCAGGGGTGAAAAATTCTTTTTTTTTAAATTTTTTTTCGTAGTCTAATCAACCTAATTGTGACAAATTGGCACCCAACGGGAAACACCTCCCCGGCAACGGCGCCAAAAACTTGATCGGCCCCGGATATACACCCGGAGAACGATTGTAGTTTTACCGCAAGCGCACGGTCAAGTGGCGAGCGGGTATCGAACACGAGGAGGTGGTTTGGTTCCAATCTGTCCTAGGTTGGCTCGAGTACGAATGTTTTATTGGTGGAGATGGTTATAGTGTGATGTAATGGAAATGGTGGTGGTTGTCGGTGTTGATGATAGAGAAGTCGGTCAAATATCGATTCAAATACAATATAATAAAAGTGTCTAGGGTTAGGGAATTCCCACTACGGATCGTCATACATCATTGTATCTCGTGAATCTCAATATTTCTAGACTTGTGTTGAGGTGAACTAGTCGTAACTGAATAGAGAACCAAGCTCACGCTCTCGCACTATTGCCGGTCGATAGCAACCTAGGATAGGGCCCAATCTCTTACAAACCCTAGCCTAAGCCACTAGCATTAGGATTGACATCATCGTTCAATCGCCTCTCGAGCCCACTCTCGTGCAAACTCGAGTTACGATCTAGGTTGTGATAGTTCGTATTCGTCCAATCTCTTGCAAACGAATATGGGTATAGATTTAGAATAAAAATCCTAGATTTGGTCCAATCTCTTGCAAACCAAATCTAGAAAATCTCGATTATAAACCTAAATCGAATATCTAGGCCTTCCCATCGATTAGAATCCAATCTCTTGCAAACCCCAAATCGATGGAAATCCCTAGCTATCCGTAATGAATCGATCACAACCTAACCTCCTAGCAATTCTAGAAATTTAGAAATTCATTCATCACAAATATGAAATTAGATCCATAGGGTTCATCCCCATGCCCTAGAACATAAAATCTACTCAAGCATAGCAACAACGATATAGGAATCAATAAAAACAATTGCTTGCATGTAAAAAGATAGCAAATCAAAGATTCAAATAATAAAAATAGAAATACTTAGCTTTGATGAAGAATTCCAATCCAAATACAAGCTTTTTGATCCAAGAGGGGGCCTAGGGCATGGCCTAACCTCTAAAATAATCCTAAGAAAACATATTGGGAACTCTCTCTAATGGTGGCTACAAACCCCCTATATAGTCTCCCAAAACCCTAGCAAATAACCCTAAAAACCCCTCAAATTCGTGTCCAAAACAGCCCAAACCGCAACTTAAAATCTGGGCCCAGGCCGCACTCGGTCGAGTGGAACATGTGACCCGGCCGAGTGGAAATTTCAGCACTGCAGCATCAAATTGCAGAAATTCTCCAGATTTCATCCGACCTCCGATTTGTGCGTTCTTGGCGGCGTTGGAATCATCATGAAGTCTACTATCCATAAAAAATATGAGAAAAATACTTTGATTGCTATAATGATAGAAGATTTCAAAAGAGTGGGAGGCTGTCTGAAAATCTGGGCGCTGCGTGTCCTCGGCATCACTCGGCCGATGGCAAATGTCACTCGACCGAGGGGCTTTTGGTACTCAACCGAGTCAGAGATCGTAGTCGACTGACGGATTACAGTAAGTCTGGTCTTTTGGATGCCGTCGTTCGTGTGCCACTCGGGCGAGTGGTGTCTCCATACTCGGACGAGTGGGATGTCGTCACTCGGCCGAGTGCACGCTAATCTTCAAGTAATTGCGTGTACGATCTGGCCGGCCGAGCGGGCTTCTTTGCTCGGCCGAGTGACTCCTTCACTCGGCCGAGTGGCATGCTGAAAATGTGCAATCTTCATCATTTCACTTCCTTGTCGCTCCTACGACGTTCTTTCTTCTTCCACTCGTCTTCTATCGCCGATAGGTCCTCAATAAGTCCATGAGCGATGCTTCGTTACGCGTGCAAGTCCTTTAAGCTCATTTTTGCTCCCAATTGCTCATATTTCCTGAAATCCGACAAAAACAAGAAATAGTGAAAAGTAACACAATATCATCGAATAATTGTGAAAATCGCAATATGAGCAACCGAAATGACATGCAAATATGCAGAAAAAAGGTGTAAAATATGGACCGATCAAGCCTCTACTCTGACCCTAAACCCTTGAGGCTTTCACCCTCTTTTATAACCAAAAAGAGAAAAACAAACCGATCACACTTCCGGATAGTGATCTCACCGTACAAGCTATTGTTTTCAAAGTTAAAGCACAAAGATAGCTTTTGAGTAAAGCTATTCATAAATATGATCTAACACCAAAATAAAAACTGAAAGATGTCACCGTGGTGTAAATCATCCCTTAACAAATTCGTAGGTGCAAACCGTGCTTGATTCTGACGCTTGTAGAGAAAGATATCGCTTTTTTAGATCCACGTCTCCAAATCTCCTTCCTCTTCCCGCACTTGAAGCTTTAATGAATGGAGGAGTTTTTGTTGGCTAGACAGGATGAAAAATCGCTGGAGCTTTTTTTGTTAGTTGCTTCGATTAAATTTTTTTTCCAACAGATGGCTTCCCTTTTATAGGGGATGAGGAGTTTTCTTCGAATTGAAATTCTTGATCTTCAAATCTTCTTTCAAATCTTCATTCCAATCTTCATTGATTTGATAGATCTCATTTATTTGGAAAATCCTCTTCAAATTGGTCGTCAAATAGATTAGAAACTCCTCGAAATTGATTGAAGTCAAATCTAAACGTTTTGACTGGTAAACTGGTCAAATTAGGGTTTGATATGGATTCTGCAGGTTGACACGGCCATGTAGAAAGTCGAAATGGCCGTGTAGGCACTATTCACAGAGTTTCCAGAAACCATTTTTCCAACATTGACGGTCGCACGGCTGTGTTGGCACTATTCACAGAATTTCCAAAAACCATTTTTTCAACACTGGCGGTCGCACGGCAATGTTGGCACTATTCACAGAATTTTCAGAAACCATTTTTTCAACACTAACGGCCGCATGGCCATGTTGGTATTATTCACAGAATTTCCAGAAACTATTTCTTTGACACGGCCGTGTCGGCCATGTACTGAAATTCCAGAGAGCATTTTTCAACACGGCCACGTAGAATGGTCGTGTTGGCTTTGGCCCTTTGCAGATCTTAGATTATGATACGCACGGCCTTGTTGATGACACCCACGACCGTGTGAACCCTGTTTTGGCATGTTTCACCGTTTGACCTCCGATTGACCTGAAACTCATTAGATAGACACATTAGAACCGTATGACTTGTTTGACATCATCAAAATTAAGTTTTGGCTTCAGTTAGAGGACTAACTTAGGCCAACAATCTCCCCCTTTTATGATGGCAAACAAGCATAGAAAAATTGAGATTTAAAAATATAAAGTAAGTCATATGGTGCACATGTTCATGAATCATCAAGCAAAGCTCCCCCTGGCTATATGCTCTCATGAATGATATGACAAGCTCTCCCCTCAAACTATGCATCTCAATGTCTATCTATACCCCTTAATAAATGCATCGATCTTTTTGATGTCTAAATTTTTCATTCTCTCTCCCTTTTGTCATCCATCGAAAAGGTCACTAATATCATGGAAGAGTAGAGAATAAGACATGAATTATTGCTAGAATATCAAAGAAACACAAAATTGACAATGAGAATAATATAAGTGTGTTATTTCCACAAGCTCAAGTTATGAACAATGTCATGATCAAAGAAAGCATACGTCCATTACATGAAAATATAAAGAATAAATCATCATATAAAGTACAGGAATCATAGGTTAATGCTAGAATCTTAGATTTCAAAAAAATAGAGTTGTTCTAAACATCTTGTGAACATTCATCTCCTTTGGATTTATTTTAAGCAACGTATAAGAAGACAGCCAGCATATGATACCATGTTGTTAAATTTCGGGTCCTTTGGAGTTAAGGCGTGCTAAGTGGTTACTTTATCTACCATATGTCACATGCATTGCTCAACAAACCCCTGAAATCCGGTTACTAGCCGCTGGTATCAAAAGAATTTGACATATATTGTATATTATCTTGCTTTTTTCCCAATATTTATTTATTTATTTATTCATTCATTTTATTCTTTCTTGCTATGTTGGTGTCTTGGAATAGTGACGCATGAAGGCATCGACATATTCCGCTCATATTACACAATTTGTCCAAAGGAGATTTATGTTTTCAATAAGTATAGAGACAATCAATATTTTGATTTCATAAGGGTTTAAACATCCTCCATGTATTTCCATAAATTATATAACTCAATCAACTAGATAAAATCAAGCAATATGGCAAGCTAACAAATTTAACTAAATTATTCACAATTCAAGCATGGGGAATGTGCATATCTCTGAGACACCATTATCAAAATCATTTTTAATGTTTCTATGATGTCTAACAAAGTTCATATCAAATGCTCAACAATATTCAAGAGTATTAATGACGATGAAGCATGCATATACAATATGTGAACTAGCCTATAATGACATGAGATATAATCAATGTGCAGAGGCTAGATACAATGTTTAAGCATGTGTATGTGCAAGGAAAAGCGTGCTAGTGCTCAATTAGTGACATAATCCCCAACTCCCTTCGAATGAAGCAAAATTGATTTTGATTTAAGGGTTTGGTGAAAATGTCTGCTAATTGCTTTTCAGTATCAACATAGCATATAAAGATATCTATCTTGTCAACATGATCACGAAGAAAGTGGTGACTAATATCAATATGCTTAGTCCTAGAGTGTAGGACGGGCTTTTTAGATACGTCTATTGCGCTCTTGTTCTCACAGCAAATGGTTGTTGGTTGAAAAGTAAGACTGTAATCTCTAAGGGTTTGTCTCATCTATATAGAATTTGAGCACAACTACAACCCGTCGAAACATATTCGACTTTGGTTGTAATCAATGCTATGGAGTTCTGCTTCTTGGAAAACCAAGAAACTAGAGATATACCTAGTAGTTGGTAAGTGCCCTAAGTACTCTTACGATCGGTTTTACTTCCAGCAAAATCGGCATCACACTATCCAACAAGCTCAAAAGATGAGGAACAAGGGTACCATAGTCCAAAATCTAAAGTTCCTTTAACATACCGAATAATTCATTTTACTAAAGAAAGATGTGATTCTCTAGGACATGATTGAAACTGAGCACATAAACACACACTAAACATTATATCGGGCCTACTAGATGTCAAATATAATAGGCTACATATCATACCTCGATACATGCGCTCGTCCACCTTTCCCTTTTCGTCCTTATCTACATTTGTCATTATTGGCATGTGAGTAGAGCATTTTTAGGCCGAATTTCTTGACCAATTCTTTTGCATATTTCTCTTGGTTGATAAAATCCCATCCTCACATTGTCTGATTTGCAATCCAAGCATAAATGTGAGTTAACCAATTAAGGTCATCTCAAATTCGCTAGACATACACTTGGCAAATTCCTCACAAAGAGAGTTGTTAGTACACTAAAAACAATATCATCAGCATAAATTTGCACTATTAGTATATCTTTATTTTGATGTCTACCAAATAAGGTTTTATCCACCTTTCCCATGAAAAAATTGTTCTCAAGTAAAAATTTACTTAGTCGCTCATACCAAGCTCTATGAGCTCGTTTGAGCCTATATAAATCACTTTAAGCTTGAAAACATAATCCGGGTGGTTGGAGTCTTCAAACCCAGGAGGTTGTTTGACATAGACTTCCTCTGATAAAACCCCATTCAAGAAAGCACTCTTAACATCCACTTGGTAGAGTTTGAATTGTTGAGTATTGGACTTCTCCCTACTTGGTTTTGATGATGAGCAAACATACATACTTGTGTTTAATCCCCTACATGCAGTTAATCCATTGCCTAAGCTATTCATGAAGATCATATAGCAATGGATGACTACCAAGATCAATCAAAGCTCAATGAATTGAAGATTGGGTGTTCAAGTTGAAGAATCAAGCTTCAAATTCTTCAATGCCATTCAAGAGAAGGAAGAGAAGCAGATAATCAATGTAAATCTTTTTATGCTTTCATTTCTCTTGATTAGAATGTAGCCTTGTAGTAGAATTATCTTGGAGCTCACACACTTCACTTTTTCTAGTTATGATACCATTAGAAATCATTTCCTAGGATTCCATCTCTTCATTTCCTTTACTGTGCATTTTGGAGTTTTAGCAGGTGACTGAAGAACAAAATGCAGGCGCCTGTTTCCCTACATGCGCCTGAGAACTGTTCTACAGTCGACTGTAATGCACATGTTTTGACTTAGGTTTTTGGGCTTTTCTGTATTCAACTTCAACAAGTGACTGCTATACAAAGTACAGGCGCTTGTCTAGTTTCTGGTGCCTATGACTTGTTAGTCAGTCGCCTATCTCCTTTTTCCCAAAGATCCAATGTTCTGTCTATTTCGCACTTGTGCAGACAGATGACTGTAGTTGGATTCCCAGTCACCTGCGCATGGCACATGCGCCTGTGGATACCACATCAGTCGCATGTCCATCTCTTGCCTAGAACTTTCATTTTGGCAAGTTACGCACTTATGCACACGGACTGTTGGATATAGGATCCCCTAATAGGTTTTGATGATGAGCAAATTTATTTGTGCATACTAACTTTATCTGTGCAGATTTTATAGCTCAAATATTGCATATTCAAATAAGAAAATCATCACGTATACATATTGCAAGAAGCATCCACAACAAGATGAAGCATATCGATGATATTTTGTATCTTGTAAAAAGGAGATGTAATCTTTATTTTTTTCTCTTTCATATACTTAGAATGTAAAAGCCTTGATGATGATCTCTCTTAGTCGTTTAGGGTTCGTCTTCAAATTCTGAAGTCACTGCCCAAATTAGTCGACCAACCCCTTGTGTTAGTCGACTAATGTCCAATTAGTCGACCAATCCTTTGTGCTAGTCGACTAATTTAAATATTAAAATATTTCTGTCCAAAAATTTCGGCAGACCTATTTTAGAGTCCCTAGAGTCAATTTTTTCAAATTTCCTAACTTTCGATATTTTAGTCGACGATCAGACTTTGTTAGTCTACCCGTCTATTTTCAAATCAGTTATTTTAAATGATTTATTATTTAAATAATATATTTTATTTCTGAAAGTTAGAACTGCCATAAACGGCTAGTTTTTGTCAGTTTATATCTGTTTACAGAAGTTACTTTCTGAAAGGACACCTCAACAGCCAGAATACTAGTCAGCAGTTCTAATTAGTCGACCAGTCTCTCATATTAGTCGACTAATATGAAAAACTTTCCAGAATTTTTTGAAACTTAGGCAGTTGTCCAGCGTTCACAAACTACCTTTTTGGACTATAAATAGACCTCCAAACCCCTGCCTAAAATCACACGAAAATTCACTCTCTTTCTCTTTTCTTAAGTTTACTTTCTCTCTCTAGAAAGTGAATTATTTTCAGATTTTCTTAGAGGAACATCTGCAGAAATTTTTCCTCCATAGAAAGTCCAATCTTCAAATTTGTTCTACTACAAGTTCCATCCAGAACCTTGGAGATTCAATCACCTTCCTTGCGCAATAATTCCATCAATTATCAAGGCTATATGTGATATTGTTTCATACTCTTTCTTTACTTTATTTGGTGAATCTCATGTTGAAGAGATTGTACAAGTTTGCAACACGGGGAGTGTTGGCATCTTTGTATGCTGATTACGTGCGGGAAGCAAGTGTTTTAGTGGATTCAAATCTCTACGGGTAGAGGACTGGACGTATGATCACTAGGATCCGAACCAGGATAAAAATCTCTGTGTTTGCGTTTGGAATAGTCTGGATTTTGTTCATTTATATCAGCATTCTTATTGCAATTTTTAATTAACTTTTAATTTTGCAATATCGTCGTAATTTACATTATTCATCCCCCCTCTAGTGTATTAGGTGTGCCAGGAGATCCAACATTTGGTATCAGAGCTACATGGTTAAGATGGCCTACACCTATCCGACGAACACTTCAACCTCTTCATCATAATTTCCAGAAGGGCATTCTACTACAATGCCTCCACTATTCAACGGTTCCAATTACTCCTATTGGAAGACAAGGATGACAATTTATCTTCAAAGCATCGACTACAAACTTTGGAACATGTTGGAAACTCAATACAAGAAGCCTACAACTCCATATGCCCAATGGACCACTACTGACAAATTCGCTGCAACCCATAACTCAAAAGCAATGAATGCACTATTCTGCGCTATGGACAAGAATGAGTTCAATCGTGTCTCTCAGGCCAAATCAGCATATGACATCTGGCATACACTCCAGGTAATACCCGAAGGAACTAATAAAGTTAAGGAAACTAAAATCTTAGTTATTGTTCATATGTTTGAGTTATTTCGAATGAAGGAGAATGAACCAATTGGAGAGATGATCACTCGATTCACCGACATTGTCAACTCTCTATAGCTCTTGGAAAAACCTATTCTCAAACGGAACAAGTAAGGAAGATTCTTCGTGCCTTAACGTCAGAATGGGAGAAGAAGACCATAGCCATAGAAGAAGCCAATGACTTGTCAACTCTCACAGTTGAAAGCTTGGTTAGTAACCTGATGGCCTATGAAGTACAACTTCAAGATCGTAAGAAACAAGCAGACACAAAGAAGAAAACTCTTGCCTTCGCCGCTACATCAGACACCGATAATTCAGATGATGATGATGATTTGGAATACTTAATAAGAAAGTTCAAGAAATATCTCAAAGGTAAGTTCAAAAATAAGAATTTTTCGAATACTAATGAAAATTCTTCTTTGTATTATCATTGTAATAAGCCAATACACTTCAAGAAGGATTGTCCACTTCTTAAGCCTAAAGATAGAGCCTTCAACAAATTTAGAACGGATAAGAAGTTCGAGAAAAGGAAGAAAGCACTAGTAGCCACATGGGACTCTTAATCTTCTGATAATGAAGAAGAAACCAACGAACATACAAATGAAGAAAATGCACATATGTGCTTTATGGCACAAAATGATAATGAGGTAAGTAGTTTAGATAACGAAGAATTACTTTATGCTTTTAATGAATTATATATGAGATTCAAGAAATTGAATTCTCAACATAAGGCATTAGTTCTTTCTCATCAAGAACTAACCTCTTCTTCTTCTTCTTCATTAGATAGTTTAAAAATTGAGAATGAAACATTATCTTCTCAAAATGATAAACTACTTCATGAAAATGAGATTCTCAAATCTGAGAATCATAATTTGAGTTCACGTATTTCTATTTTAGATAAGGATATTTATTCTTTAAAGTTGAAATATGATGATATGTCTTCTATCATTAGTAAGTTTAATAAAGTAAAGAATAATCATGATGATTTACTTAGAGTACAACATCCTGCTAATCATCGACAAAGTTTAGGTTATAAGCATACACCCAAATCCAATAATTTTGTTAATACTATTGCTTTGGAATAGAAACATCATGTTTTTAGTAAAGTAAAGAAAGTTGAGTCTTCAATTAGTTTGAAAAGGAATACTATTCATATTCAGATTCCTAAAGATGTTTGCTTATATGACAAGGATTTATATGTTTCTAACTTTATGCAAAATGTTATTCTTTCTTCAAATTATTTGAAGAAACTAAACTCTACTTGGGTTTGGCTTCCAAAGGACTAATCCCAAGGACCCACGTAAAAAGGGTACCATTGCTTAAATGTTTATTTTTTTAGGTATCCAAAAGAAAAGAAGGTCATAAACGCCAATATCCTTTTTGACAATGACAAATGGTGAGAAATGTAAAGAACATTATATTTTTATATGTGTTACTAATTTGCTTTTTGCAGGGGGGAGCAATGTTACAATTTCATTTTAATTATTATTTTTACATAAGTATTTGTCATCATCAAAAAGGAGAGAATGTTGGATATAGGATCCTCTATTAGGTTTTGATGATGAGCAAATTTATTTGTGCATACTAACTTTATCTAAGCAGATTTTATAGCTCCAATAGTGCACATTCAAATAAGAAAATCATCACGTCTACATATTGCAAGAAGCATCCACTACAAGACGAAGCATATCGATGATATTTTGTATCTTGTAAAAGGAGATGTAATCTTTATTTTTTCTCTTGCATATACTTAGAATGTAAAAGCCTTGATGATGATCTCTCTTAGTCGTTTAGGGTTCGTCTTCAAATTCTCAAGCCACTGCCCAAATTAGTCGACCAATCCCTTGTGCTAGTCGACTAATTTCCAATTAGTCGACCAATCCTTTGTGCTAGTCGACTAATTTAAATATTAAAATATTTCTGTCCTAAAATTTCGTCAAAACCTATTTTAGAGTCTCTAGAATCATTTTTTTTTTCAAATTTCCTAACTTTCGAAATTTTAGTCGACTAACAGACTTTGTTAGTCTACGAGTCTATTTTCACAGGGTTATTTAGTACCGACCCCCTGTGTTTTCTCCAAAATCAGTATCACCCCCCATATGGTTTCAATACGCAAGTTTTTCGCCACAATTAGTATCACCCCCCGATGTTTCTTAAAAATTAGTATCACCCCCCTATGGCAGGGGGGGGTCTTACTAATTATTGAAACCATAGGGGGTGATACTAATTTTGGAGAAAACACAGGGGGTCGGTACTAAATAAGCCATTTTCAAATCAGTTATTTTAAATGATTTATTATTTAAATAATATATTTTATTTCTGAAAGTTAGAACTGCCATAAACGGCTAGTTTTTGTCAGTTTATATCTGTTTACAGAAGTTACTTTCCATTTTCGAAAGTTACTTTCTAAAAGAACACCTCAACAACCAGAATCCTAGTCCGCAGTTCTAATTAGTCGACCAATCTCTCTTATTAGTAGACTAATATGAAAAACTTCCCATAATTTTTTGAAAATTTAGGCAGCTGTCCAACGTTCAAAAACTACCTTTTTGGACTATAAATAGACCCCCGGACCCCTGCCTAAAATCACACGAAAATTCACTCTCCTTTTCTTCTTAAGTTTACTTTCTCTCTCTAGAAAGTGACTGATTTTCAGATTTTCTTAGAGGAACCTCAGCAGAAATGTTTCCTCCATAGAAAGTCCAATCTTCAAGTTTGTTCTACTGCAAGTTCCATCCAGAACCTTGGAGATTCAATCACCTTCCTTGCACAATAATTCCATCAATTATCAAGGCTATATGTGATATTGTTTCATACTCTTTCTTTACTTTATTTGGTGAATCTCTTGTTGAAGAGATTGTACAAGTTTGCAACACAGGGAGTGTTGGCATCTTTGTATGTTGATTACTTGCGGGGAGCAAGTGTTTTAGTGGATTCAAATCTCTACGGGTAGAGGACTGGACGTAGGATCACAAGAATCCGAACCAGGGTAAAAATATCTGTGTTTGCGTTTGGAATATTCTGGATTGTGTTCATTTATTTCCGCATTCTTATTACAATTTTTTATTAACTTTTAATTTTGCAATATCGTCGTGATTTACATTATTCACCACCTCTAGTGTATTTGGTGTGCCAGGAGATCCAACACAGACGACTGAAGTTGGTTTCCCAGTCACCTGCCCATGGCACAGGCGCCTGTGGATACCACATCAGTTGTATGTCCAAGTTTACCCAGAATTTCTACTCTCTGTCATCTTTCGCAATTTGCCACACAGTCGCCTGTAGAAGGTTTCTTCAGTTGCCTGATGGTTTTTGTCACGCCCCGTTTCCCAAAAATGGAGGCGAGACGTGATAAGGTCCGCACAGACGTGGAGCTGTGAAGCTACACGCCTGATAAGTGTCAAATCTGAATATATGCAGGTCCCTGTAAATGCAAACGGAACAACAATAATAATGATAATATGGTAGAGGAGACTGATAAGAGTTAACCAATCTCAGAATTTGTCCACAACAATATTCGACATCACAGAAAAGCCACCAGGCTAAAAGGAAGAGTCTAGGCCCAAACATGGCCAACAAAAACCAACACGAACAAAGTATAGGTGCTACGCACCGATAACTAAAGCAGTCTAAACAACAACACTAACAGTCTCTAGGACTGATCTCCCGTGTCCTCAAACTCCTCGATGAACGCGGGCTCTGACTCAGCGTCAGCGAACACCACGTCCTCAGCAGCAACCTCAGGCTCAGGATCTAACATGTGTCACCCAAAAGAGTAAAGGGCACATGTCAGCAAGTCTAAAAGACTGGGCAAGGGAACTGAAAGGAAGGTAAAACTAACAACCTAGCAGTTATAGTATGATGCATAGCATGACAAGTATAGGATGGAAGTAACAAGCAAGGCAAAGTGCAAGTAACAAGTAGCAAGTATGGCATGGATGACAAGTTTTACAAGTTTAAACACGGACAAGTACAAGTCAAGTAAATCACGTCAAGTAAACACGTCGTACACAGAGATTACGTCTTCTGGCTAGAGTGGCGGATCAGGCCAACTCGTAAACTCAGGTGATCACTTATCCCTACCCCTCCATGTGTATCGAGCCAGGGCCTTACCCCTGAACACGTAATGCTCGCTTCTGGATCACGTGCCAGGAAGTGAATTTGGCATAGGGTTGTGCCCGCTAAAAGCAGGTGCCTAGCCGGATCAAGTAGTATAAGTAATGTAACGTGTGCTACGAATGCAACATTCAACATAATAATTCGTGTACCGTTAATTGAATTTAAACATGGCAGATAAGATGTATGGATGACAATAAGTGCAAATAATTAAAAGTAGTCGGATCTAGCTTCGTTGTCAAGCTAGATCCTGAAATTTGCGCCTAGGCGAGTATCATTTCGTCGCCTAGTCTCTTTTACGCCTACAACAAGCCAATGGCCTAAGACATGGCCTAAAACCCTAAGTGGCAAGTTTCACTTGCCTGGCACCAAGGATGAAGATCAACGAGGCACGTCACAAAATGTTAAACTACGGAGATGGAATCGCTGCCATGGCAAAACAATATCAGAACAACATCTCTAGTATCCATTTCTATTAGGGTTTAACCAAAAATCACCATGTGGGTTAAGAGAATATTAAAGGGTTGATTTACTAACCGTATCGTAGCGGAAGAACGATGCCGAGCAAGCATGGCAACGGAAGAACGATCCGGAGAACTATGGCTCAGATCTGGAAATGGCGAGAAAATCTGGAGAAATTGGGATTTGAGGGGTTTTGGCGGTTGACCGGCGGCCTAAGGGAGGTGGCCGGTGCTAATGAGGGTGTGAGGGGCTCCAGGGATGAAGGAAAGAGCTAGAGGAAGGTTGGGGAAGATCAGAGGTCAAAGGGGAAAGAGAATGGCCAAGAGAAGTGAAAGAAAGAAGAAGAAACGATCGGGGTTTAAATAGAAAAATTTGCGGCGGCTGGGCAAAACCTAGGGTTACGGGGTCGATTAGTCGGTCAAAGAAGAGTTGTTGACCGACTAGTTCGAGAACTAGTCGGTCGGGCGACCAACTGTGACCAACTAAAAGCAAACAGTAACTCGGTCGTCAAAATGGTCAATGAACTAGTCGGTTAAAGAACAATGGCTGACCGACTAGTTTACAACCTAGTCGGTCGAAAAATGTTCTTAGACCGACTAACGATAAACAGTAACTTAGGTGAAATTAATCAAAGGAACTAGTCGGTCTGAGAGCAAGTTCTGACCGACTAGTTTCACATCTAGTCGGTCGGTGGTTGTTCTTAGACTGACTAAGAGTAAACAGTAACTCCTGAATAATAAATCAAGCCCACTAGTCAGTCCATGAAAGGTTGCCGACCGACTAGATCGAAATCTAGTCTGTTGTTTCTCCTTCTTGAACCAACTAATGTGCACGAAAAGTCTCGAATCGAAGCGCGAAGCTCCGGGAAGATTCCTACGGCTTCTAAGATCAATCTATCTCTAAGATATGAGCAATACAAAGCTCGTCATGAATGACTTACTCCAAACTCAATGATCTAAGGAAGAAAGACTAGAATCACAAGGAAACGGATGAAACCACAAAACGACGAAAACGGAAGCTACGGAGACGGAAAATCACACATAAGGAGAAAATCCACCAAAACATATATTTAATATACATAATCCAAATACACGAAAAACCAGTCGTTACATCCTCCCCAACTCAAGAAAAAATTCTGTCCTCGGAATTTCCCAACACTCACGTGTCAGGGAACAAAAGTGGGTAGCGCTCTCGCATCTCATCCTCTCTCTCCCAAGTAGACTCTCCTGACGAGCCGTGTCGCCACATCACCCTCACAAGATTGACAACTTTGTTCCGAAGTGACTTCTGACGCCTGTCCAAAATCAGCACTGGCTGCTGGTCATCCGTCAAATCTGGGCAAACGGTGATCTCCGAGAAATCCACAGCATGAGATGGATCGCTGATGTACCGACGAAGCTACGACACATGGAAAACATTGTGAACTCCTTCCAAAGATGGCGGCAAGGCTAAGCGGTAGGCTACCTCACCAACTCTCTCCAGAATGTCAAACGGTCCAATGTATCACGGGCTCAACTTCCCCCGTTTCCCAAAGCGAATCACACCACGATTCGGGGAAATCTTCAGGAACACATGGTCGCCTGGCTGAAACTCCAAAGGATGGCGTTTAGCATCTGTCCAATGCTTAAAACGGTCCTGAGCAATCCTCAGCCTCTCCCGAATGTTCCTGACAACATCCACAGCCTCCACAATCATCTCAGGTCCCAACAGCTCCCGGTCACCAATGTCGTCCTAACTCAAAGGCGAACGACATTTCCTCCCGTACAGCGCAGCAAAAGGCGCCATGCCAATACTCGCCTGGAAGCTGTTGTTGTAAGGAACTCTACCAGATGTAGATGGTCCTCCCACGAACCCTTGAAACCCAACATGCATGCCCTCATCATGTCCTCCAAGATCTGAATCGTCCTCTCGGACTGGCCATCCGTCTGCGGATGGTACGCCGTGCTGAAACTCAGACTAGTACCCAAACTCTTCTGCAAACTCTGCCAGAACTGAGATGTGAACCTCGTGTCTCTGTCCGACACGATACTCATGGGGACTCCGTGAAGTCGTACGATCTCCTGCACGATTCACGTTACATCACTACCTATAAAGGAAAAGGAAATAGAAACGGAGAGTAAAAGAATTTACCTCCATGTATCTCCTCGCTAGCACCTCAATGGACTGTCCTACTCGGAATGAAATAAAGTACGCGGATTTGGTCAATCGATCTACGATCACCCAAATCGCGTCATTCTGCTTCGGACTCTGAGGCAGTCCAGTCACAAAGTCCATAGTGATGTGTTGCCACTTCCACTCCGGAATCGGAAGCGGTTGTAGTAACCCTGCCGTACGCTGATGCTCCGGCTTTACTTGCTGGCAAACCAGACACTTGGCTACACTCCGAGCCACACTCCTCTTCATGCCATGCCACCAAAAGTTCAGACGAAGATCATTGTACATCTTTGTGCCACCAGGATTGTCACGCCCCGCTTCCCAAAATGGACGGAAGCGAAACGTGACGAGGCCCGCTTAGGCCAGAGCTTGAGAAGCTCGGACCCAATAAGCGTCTGTAGAGGTACCATTTTAAAAGATTTTCAGGTTCTTGCATTAATAAAGTTCAAAACAACAGAAGTACGGAAAGGAAAAGGCATTCATTAAATTAAAGGTATAATATCCAACTGGTACAAAGTCTAAAAAGGAAGCCTAAGCATGGCAACAGCCTAACTAAAAGCAAACTAAAAGCAGTAACCTCTGAAAGTGACGACTAAAAAGACCTCAAGGTCTGGTCCTCGTCAGGCACGTACTCTGGGTCGACGTCCTCGGCTCCTCGTACTCTAGTGAATCTGCCTCGTCCACGAACTCTGACTGAGCACCTGACGTACAGCACCCAAAAGAAAGGAACTGTACGTCAGGTAAAGTCTACAAGAAGGGTTAGACTTTACTGCAAGTGCACCGAACTTTAAACAACGGTTTACTGGTTGATTAACATGCTGAGGTTCTTTTACACAACAGTTTACTGGTTGATTAACATGATGTGGTTATAACAGAGTAACACGACAGGAAGTAACGCAGCAGGAAAGTAAAACGGGACAAGTAGTAGTCGTAGCGTGTGCTACCAACTACGGGACTAACCTACAGGTGTCAAGACAAGACGTGACGTGACGGAAACAAGGCAGGACAAGACAAGTGAGACACGAAAGGGTTCACGCCTTACGGTTCGAGGGGGATCAGACCCTCTTGCCGTGCGCACGCTCAACCCAACCCCAAACCCCAAGACAAGACATGACATGACACCAGTACAAGGGATCACTCGCTCTAGCTTGGCGAGTGCCCTATTGCCCGCAGGCTGAGAATCCGTACAAGGGATCACTCTCTCTAGCTTGGAGAGTGCCCTATTGCCCTCGGGCTGTGTATCAGTACAAGGGATCACTCTCTCAACTTGGAGAGTGCCCTATTGCCCGCAGGCTGTGAATCAGTACAAGGGATCACTCGGCGAGTGCCCTATTGCCCAGCGGGCTGTGCAAGACGGGACGTGACGTGACACGACAGGGAAGGTTATTCTAGGGTGTCCACACACACACGCACACACATGATAGCCCTATAGCATGAAAAAGTTGTTGTTTTCAGGCTCAGACTTCGTCGTCAAGTCTGAGCCGTCAAGAATCGTCCCAGACGCTATCATTTCACGTCCGGTTCTATTTGTTCACAGTTTAACAGTTCTAACCAACTAAGGCCCAAACACGGCCAAAAGTGCAAGTGGATACACTTGCCTGCGATGGCGAGTGTGTCGTCCGTCCGGGGCGTCTCGTCCAGTCGTCGCGTCCGCGGTAGTCCGTCTGTAACAGTCACGGCGACGGTGTCAGGTCGCGAATTCGTCAAATCCTATTAGGTTTCGTTTCTAGGTTTTCGGGACTATCCTATTCGTCAAAAGTCACTTTTTGATGTATCAACCTAATCGACGATCTATCCTATGTGCACAGTCAAATTAGTCCGTTCGTCGATTTTCTATGTTCGTACAACGTTTTACAGGAGCTGAAAATTAAATTTAGTTCAAGTTGACGGTTTTTAGTTTAGGGTTCAGTCAGCTATTGTGGGGGTTTCTACGAGTTTCGGGGAATCAACCTGAACCGGAGTTTGTCGTAGAATGGATGTCGTGTCTGATCGGAGCACTCCACAGCTTCAGATCTGGTCCTCGCACGATTCTCCAAAAGTCCAAACTTGCGACGAAGGCCTACGACGTGTCGCAACGTCGTAGACGGCAAATCCGCGAAGTGTCACGTCCAAGTGGGGCCCACAGCAGTGCTAGGGGTCCAGGGGGGCCCACAACACCTCAGGAGCACTTGGGGGGCCCACCACAGAAGTTGGTGTGGAAGAAACAGTGTTGCGACGAAGTTCGGTCGGTCGGGCTTGGTCGGTGCGGTGGTTCCTCTCGGTCAGACCGAGAGGGGCTCTCGGTCGTGCAAGTGCAGCGCAGGCGGAGGCGGGGGCTTGGGCGGTGCGAGGGATTCCCTCGGTCAGACCGAGGGATCCCGTCGGTCGGGCGCTGTGGGGGTGCGGGCATGCAGCGCTTGGGCGATGCGGAGCGGCCTCTCGGTCGCTGCGGGCGAACCGACCGGTCAGGCGCTAGCGGGTGCGGAGCGGATGCGGAGCGGTGGCAACGAAGCGGGTGCGGGCTGTTCTCTCGGTCAGACCGAGCGACGGCCTCGGTCGGAGCGGGGCGACAGCGGGGGGCGATGCAGCGGAGCGATGCAGCGGCGATGCGGAGCGGAGCGCCGGTCGTGCAAGGGGATTTGCGGGGGAGAGCTCCGGTCGTGCACGTTGCGATCGTCGCAACGTTGCGACGAAGCTTTAGAAGATGAAACGGCGGCTAGGGTTTTGAGCTATGACGAAATAACTTTGCCTAGGGCTAACTTAAATAGTTTAGAGCTAGGGTTAGGGTTTGGGTTCGGAAAAATATTATTAAAATAATTTAAAATAATTAATTTACTTAAAATTTACTCTCCTCTCCCTCACACGAAATTGGGGCGGCCAAAAATTCTGAAAATTTTCCAGAAAATTTTTTTAATACGTTATTATAATATAGTAATTTTATTGTAATTAAAACTTTTATAAAAATAGGTTTTAAAATTATTTAAAGCTTTCAAAAAAATAGAAAATAGGTCAAATTAAGTCCAAAAATTATAAAATAATTCTGGTGTGTTCTAGATGACTAAAGAAAGATAGTGGAGAAGACGGAACTAAATTTCGACGTCGACGGACGAAACTAAAAATAGAAACGTCACGCGTCAAAACAGAAAGTCGCGACGTCACGTCAAATAAGTTAGTATCGCGGAAGAACGACTCGAGATATGTCGTTCCCAAGTTATTCCACAATCTAATACTTTCAGAGACGATCACGACGATATATCACACAAAAACGTTCAAAAACAAATAAAGTCTAAAATAAACACGTGCACGATCAAAAGCACGTGCACGAAGAAGGTACGTTAGAAACAGGCCGTTACATTCTACCCACCTTAGAAATGATTCCGCCCTCGGAATCACTCACACTAGTAATATTACTCATATAACCTTATACCCGCAACTCTCATACCTACTCGTAAAGATTTCTAATCCTGTAACTTCGAACAACATTCCTCAATAATACCCCATAATCCATCTTTTCACTGGGCAAAGCCACGACTAAACTCACGTCCTAATACTATATTTCCATCACTACCGTTCCAATTTCCAACTCCAAGTTCTCATAGAAATAATAACATCTTCTGATATCGTACCACTCCACTAAGCATCATCATCGCTCATTAATATCTTTTGAATTTCTAAACCTTTTCCCAACATTAATAAATCTCCAAAAAAAACGCGATTCTAGTCATCCACCAATCCAAGACAAAACATTTGTCTATCCTATAATACCTTCACCAATCAGCAATCGTCGTGTCTTCATTACATTCTCGTCGTATCTCCCCATAAATTCATCCACCAAATATTTTGATCTGTCAGAATTACCCCTCATCCTACTCACTGTAACTAATCCCAACCAATATTAAGTCCGACTGCCTAATCATCCATTTATCTCCACACGTCGTGTTATCCTCAAAGTCTTCTCACGTCAATTCATCAATCAGTCTCAATGCTAATATAAGCTCTTCTCAATCTCATGATCACCCTAACTCATACTATTCTCGGCAGTTACTCCTATCTACTACCCGTCTAAGCCTCAAGTCTGATAAGTCATCATCTCCTCGCATTTAATCTCATTCAAACAGAATTCTCCATTGAGTCCATCACACTTCGGTTTTATAAATAAGTCTGAGACAGTTCATTCTTTTCATCCAAAAAAAAATATTCTAATCCGTCATCCTTGTGTTCCCAAAATCAATTAATCATTGCCATAATAAAACTCATCTCACTCCAAGCCTACCTGCAAACAAAAATCCTATAACGATAATAGCTAGGCCCAATTAATATAACAATCATAAACATGAAAATCTTTGTTTAAGGAAGAAAGAAGAGAAGAGAAAGAGAGACTTCAAGGCCAAAGAAATATTTTAAAACATTTGGAAAAACGTGTGGCGTTGCGGTAATGGATGAGGGAGGTTAAGTGATTTGTGATCTTGTGAGCTAGTTTTAAAACTTTAAAGATTTGGTTTAAAGAAAACAAAGTTTTTGATACAGTCACATACAACCAAGATAAACCATTCATTAAAACTAAAACTAAGTCTAAGGATCTGCCTGCGATGACACCATTCATATAAGTATGAATACCGTCATTTAGACAACTCCCATCATACCATGGTTAACACTGAGTACACATTCAAGACACAGGAGACAAACATCAGGATCCTAAAGATGACACACTCATACAGGTCTACACACTCTACCTATACTCAGGCACTGCAACAACATCACCTACCAGAGGGCCTACTCCTAGACCGGAGATAGCATGGATAACCACAAGGTCCAATGTCTAGATAAAAGAAGGAAAGAAAACTAAATCAAAAGCGGAACGAAATAAGATCGGAAGGAACGAGTTCAAATAAGGCAAGATAAGGAGGTAGTTGGTTGGGTGGTAAACGATTGTTTTGCAAATGGAAATAAGTTTTCACAAAGATTTTGAAATGTGGTCACGAGGAACATAGATCAGATATGATAATAATAATAATAATAATTGAAGTTCCACCTAGTCCAGAAAATATTTTAAAAGTATGAACTGTAAGTGATTCAGAAATAGATCTGGTAGCCCAGAAAAATATAAATTGAATTATCAAAATCTTAACACGGTTTTAAAAATGAAAATATGAAAGATACCGATTTGAAATAATTTCCAGATAGTAACTTGAAAATTGACGACCAAGGAGATTTCAAAATCTAAGAAGGAACTTTTAATCGAAAAGCAATAAATTTTAAATATATATAATAAAGGGTTTTCAAGGAAGTTAAACCGAGCGAAGAATTTAATAATGGGTTTCGAAAACAAGAAATAAAGGAAATAAAAGTGGGATGAGGTAGCGATTGTTTTGTAAATGAAAATGAATTAAAACAAAGGTTCTTGAAGTATGAGCACGATGAATATAGAGATGTTTATATGTAAGAAATTTAAAATCCCCCTTTGTTTTAGAAAAATATTCTAAAGTACGTACGTAAATGGATAAAAATAATTTCGTAGGTAGAAAAATGATATATTGAATTCCCGAAATAATAACAAAGTTTTAAAACTAAAATTCGATGGATACTGATTCGAAAATAAGTACGAGGTCGTAACTTAAAACTTTTACGACCGAAAGGTTTCAAAATTTGCGAAAGAATTTTAACTCAACCGAAGGTAAGAAATTTTAAATAAAAAGTTTTCAAAGAAGTCAAATTGGGCGGAGAATTTAATAATGAATTTCGAAAATACTTTTAAAGGAAGCAGGTTTTGGGAAAGGGAAAAATTCGAAAATAAGTACAAGATAGTAGAAATAAATTGTGTAGTTTATAAAAGTAATATATATATTTTAGAAACAAGGCAAATAAAACTGAATTTGAGGAATAATGATTTAAAACGAGTGCGAGATATTGACTTAAAATTTTTACGTCCCAGAAAGCTCCAAGTCAATTAAAAGTTTTAACTCGATCCAAAACAGCAAATTTTAAATATATAATATATGGGTTTTCAAAGAAATCAATCTAGAGCGAAAACTTAATAAGGAAAGTCGAAAATAATTTTAGAGGAGGTAGAATTGGTCAGGGAAGGGATTTGAAGGATTGGTGATGATCGTTAGGAAACGATCACGAGAGTCGAGAGAAAGGAAAATGATCGCATGAAGATTACGCGTAAGATATTAATCGTGAAGAGCTACGATGGGACTCTATGGTCGATAGCACAAAATTTGCAAGGATCAGAGGGATGCTAGAGGACAAGGGTTCTAATCATCGGGTCGTCTAAAGATTAAGATAACTCAGCTCTAAGACTTCCTAATGAGCTAGACTATAATCAGGATCTAAAGGGAAAGTTCCTAAGAGAATCGAGGTTACGTTCTGCTGGGCCCGAAGTCAATGGAGCTGGGCGAGCGACTAACTAAAAGAAGGACTCTAGATATCTAATACGATCAGAATCACATGGGGATGCTAAAATAGTCTAGGACGAGGACGACTAAATCTTAACCAAGACATCCGACTATCAACCTGGGACGTCTACCTAAGTCTTCCTACTATCTAAGACTGGGAAACTAATTCAGACTTGTACGTGGATATCAAATGAATGCGGAACTTTTATTGTTCCGAACTTTTGCAAGACCTGCATGGGCCACCACTAAAACCTGTCACGCCCCGCTTCCCAAAATGGACGGAAGCGAAACGTGACGAGGCCCGCTTAGGCCAGAGCTTGAGAAGCTCGGACCCAATAAGCGTCTGTAGAGGTACCATTTTAAAAGATTTTCAGGTTCTTGCATTAATAAAGTTCAAAACAACAGAAGTACAGAAAGGAAAAGGCATTCATTAAATTAAAGGTATAATATCCAACTGGTACAAAGTCTAAAAAGGAAGCCTAAGCATGGCAACAGCCTAACTAAAAGCAAACTAAAAGCAGTAACCTCTGAAAGTGACGACTAAAAAGACCTCAAGGTCTGGTCCTCGTCAGGCACGTACTCTGGGTCGACGTCCTCGGCTCCTCGTACTCCAGTGAATCTGCCTCGTCCACGAACTCTGACTGAGCACCTGACGTACAGCACCCAAAAGAAAGGAACTGTACGTCAGGTAAAGTCTACAAGAAGGGTTAGACTTTACTGCAAGTGCACCGAACTTTAAACAACGGTTTACTGGTTGATTAACATGCTGAGGTTCTTTTACACAACAGTTTACTGGTTGATTAACATGATGTGGTTATAACAGAGTAACACGACAGGAAGTAACGCAGCAGGAAAGTAAAACGGGACAAGTAGTAGTCGTAGCGTGTGCTACCAACTACGGGACTAACCTACAGGTGTCAAGACAAGACGTGACGTGACGGAAACAAGGCAGGACAAGACAAGTGAGACACGAAAGGGTTCACGCCTTACGGTTCGAGGGGGATCAGACCCTCTTGCCGTGCGCACGCTCAACCCAACCCCAAACCCCAAGACAAGACATGACATGACACCAGTACAAGGGATCACTCGCTCTAGCTTGGCGAGTGCCCTATTGCCCGCAGGCTGAGAATCCGTACAAGGGATCACTCTCTCTAGCTTGGAGAGTGCCCTATTGCCCTCGGGCTGTGTATCAGTACAAGGGATCACTCTCTCAACTTGGAGAGTGCCCTATTGCCCGCAGGCTGTGAATCAGTACAAGGGATCACTCGGCGAGTGCCCTATTGCCCAGCGGGCTGTGCAAGACGGGACGTGACGTGACACGACAGGGAAGGTTATTCTAGGGTGTCCACACACACACGCACACACATGATAGCCCTATAGCATGAAAAAGTTGTTGTTTTCAGGCTCAGACTTCGTCGTCAAGTCTGAGACGTCAAGAATCGTCCCAGACGCTATCATTTCACGTCCGGTTCTATTTGTTCACAGTTTAACAGTTCTAACCAACTAAGGCCCAAACACGGCCAAAAGTGCAAGTGGATACACTTGCCTGCGATGGCGAGTGTGTCGTCCGTCCGGGGCGTCTCGTCCAGTCGTCGCGTCCGCGGTAGTCCGTCTGTAACAGTCACGGCGACGGTGTCAGGTCGCGAATTCGTCAAATCCTATTAGGTTTCGTTTCTAGGTTTTCGGGACTATCCTATTCGTCAAAAGTCACTTTTTGATGTATCAACCTAATCGACGATCTATCCTATGTGCACAGTCAAATTAGTCCGTTCGTCGATTTTCTATGTTCGTACAACGTTTTACAGGAGCTGAAAATTAAATTTAGTTCAAGTTGACGGTTTTTAGTTTAGGGTTCAGTCAGCTATTGTGGGGGTTTCTACGAGTTTCGGGGAACCAACCTGAACCGGAGTTTGTCGTAGAATGGATGTCGTGTCTGATCGGAGCACTCCACAGCTTCAGATCTGGTCCTCGCACGATTCTCCAAAAGTCCAAACTTGCGACGAAGGCCTACGACGTGTCGCAACGTCGTAGACGGCAAATCCGCGAAGTGTCACGTCCAAGTGGGGCCCACAGCAGTGCTAGGGGTCCAGGGGGGCCCACAACACCTCAGGAGCACTTGGGGGGCCCACCACAGAAGTTGGTGTGGAAGAAACAGTGTTGCGACGAAGTTCGGTCGGTCGGGCTTGGTCGGTGCGGTGGTTCCTCTCGGTCAGACCGAGAGGGGCTCTCGGTCGTGCAAGTGCAGCGCAGGCGGAGGCGGGGGCTTGGGCGGTGCGAGGGATTCCCTCGGTCAGACCGAGGGATCCCGTCGGTCGGGCGCTGTGGGGGTGCGGGCATGCAGCGCTTGGGCGATGCGGAGCGGCCTCTCGGTCGCTGCGGGCGAACCGACCGGTCAGGCGCTAGCGGGTGCGGAGCGGATGCGGAGCGGTGGCAACGAAGCGGGTGCGGGCTGTTCTCTCGGTCAGACCGAGCGACGGCCTCGGTCGGAGCGGGGCGACAGCGGGGGGCGATGCAGCGGAGCGATGCAGCGGCGATGCGGAGCGGAGCGCCGGTCGTGCAAGGGGATTTGCGGGGGAGAGCTCCGGTCGTGCACGTTGCGATCGTCGCAACGTTGCGACGAAGCTTTAGAAGATGAAACGGCGGCTAGGGTTTTGAGCTATGACGAAATAACTTTGCCTAGGGCTAACTTAAATAGTTTAGAGCTAGGGTTAGGGTTTGGGTTCGGAAAAATATTATTAAAATAATTTAAAATAATTAATTTACTTAAAATTTACTCTCCTCTCCCTCACACGAAATTGGGGCGGCCAAAAATTCTGAAAATTTTCCAGAAAATTTTTTTAATACGTTATTATAATATAGTAATTTTATTGTAATTAAAACTTTTATAAAAATAGGTTTTAAAATTATTTAAAGCTTTCAAAAAAATAGAAAATAGGTCAAATTAAGTCCAAAAATTATAAAATAATTCTGGTGTGTTCTAGATGACTAAAGAAAGATAGTGGAGAAGACGGAACTAAATTTCGACGTCGACGGACGAAACTAAAAATAGAAACGTCACGCGTCAAAACAGAAAGTCGCGACGTCACGTCAAATAAGTTAGTATCGCGGAAGAACGACTCGAGATATGTCGTTCCCAAGTTATTCCACAATCTAATACTTTCAGAGACGATCACGACGATATATCACACAAAAACGTTCAAAAACAAATAAAGTCTAAAATAAACACGTGCACGATCAAAAGCACGTGCACGAAGAAGGTACGTTAGAAACAGGCCGTTACAAGGATGTACAGAATACGGCGAACTGTGTGCCTCAACCAGCAACTCCTCTCTAATATCCCCAGCTGGCACACACAACCTAGCTCCATACCTCAGCGAGCCATCCTCATGAATCAAAAAGTCAGTCCGCAGACCAGCTTCTACCTGCTCCCGAATCTTCACCAGCTTCGGATCTCCAGCCTAGCCAGCCTTGATCCGATCCATGATCGTCGACTGTATCTGCATACACATCAACGGAGAAGCCTCCCCAGGAAGAACAATCTCAATTCCAGACTCGCAAAAATCCCGCTGCAATCTCCACTGCGAAGTCAACATCATCACCGCTGGAAGCCTTCTCAGCGCATCCGGAACCACATTCACCTTGCCAGGGTGAAACTGCAAATCGATCTCATAATCCGCCATGAGCTCCAACCATCGACGTTGTCGCATGTTGAGCTCCTTCTGAGTAAAAATATACTTCAAGCTTTTGTGATCGGTGAAGATCTTCACTTTCTCACTCAGCAGGAAGTGCCTCCAAATCTTGAGCGCAAACACGACAGCAGCCAACTCCAAGTCGTGCGTCGGGTAATTCTTCTCATGAGTCTTGAGCTGACGCGAAGCATACGCCACAACATGCCCGTGCTGATGCAACACACAACCTAGACCCTTGACGGAAGCATCACAAAAGATCTCAAATCCTCCAATGCGATCAGGCACAACAAGAACAGGGGCAGTCGTCAATCTCTCCCTCAGAACACCAAAAGCATTCTCGCAATCACCCGACCAAACAAAAGGTGCATCCTTCCGCGTCAATCTGGTCATCAGCTCAGCAATACGGGAAAAGTCCTTAATGAAGCGCCGATAGTAACCAGCAAGCTCAAGGAAACTCCGGATCTCAGATGCTGACTGCGGAACAGGCCACTCTCTGATGGCCCTGATCTTCTCGGGATCCACTGAAATACCATATCCAGACACCACATGCCCGAGAAAAGCAACTCTGTCCAGCCAAAACTCGCACTTCAAAAACTTAGCATACAAACAGTGCTTCCTCAAAAACTCCAACACTATCCTCAAGTGCGAGGCATCCTCTTCCTACGACTTTGAATAGATCAGAATGTCGTCAATAAAGATAACGACAAACTTGTCTAAAAAGTCGTAGTAAATCAGGTTCATCAGATTCATGAAAACTGCGGGAGCGTTGGTTACACCGAAGGGCATAACCACAAACTCGTAGTGTCCATACTTCGTCCTGAATGCCGTCTTCGAAACATCTTCCTTCTTCACCTTCAGCTGATGATAACCACTCCTCAGATCCAACTTCGAAAACACACTCGATCCTCCAAGCTGATCAAAAATATCATCGATGCGAGGCAACGGGTATTTATTCTTGATGGTCACCGCATTCAGCTCCCTGTAGTCCACGCACATGCGACGCGAATCATCCTTCTTCTTCACCAGCAGCACCGGTGCTCCCCACGGAGACACACTAGGATTGATATAACCCTTCTGCAAAAGCTCATCCAGCTGCTTCTGCAATTCCTCCAACTCAGCAAGTGCCATGCGATAAGGCGCTTTCGAAATCGGCTGCGCTCCCGGAATAAGATCAATCGAAAATTCGAGAGCTCGATCGGGTGGCAATCCTGACATCTCCTCGGGGAAGACGTCATCGAAGTCCCGCACTACGGCTGGCCTCTCCTGCTCCATCTGCAGAGCCACAAACTCCACTGGTCTGGCCCGAAATCTGACAGGGCCAAGCGAACTGCTACCCCAGCTGAACTCAAATACTGGATGTCCGGGAATCTTGAACACCACCTTCTTCCGCCGACAGTCAATCGTAGCATAGAAGCTCGCAAGCCAATCCATCCCGAGGACCGCATCATAGTTGATGATGTCGTGGACAATGAAATCAACGTAAAGCTCATGTCCACAGACCACCAACGAGCAAGAATTGCAACCACGATGCACCGAGACCACGCCGTTTCCTGTAATGATATTCCAACTCTTGGAAAGAGGGGACGTCGTCAAGGAATGCTTCTCCACGAAGCGCCATGCCAAAATGCACATCGATGCACCTGAGTCAAAGAGGACTCGTGCAGGAAATGTGCACACCAGAATCACACCTACAAACAGTCTAACAATCAAGCCCTATTCTAGCAATCAATCCTGTACAAGCAAACAACATAATCTAACAAACAAAACTAATCAAGAAAGGAACAGCTAGATTGAGGATTACCCGCGATAACCTCATCCACAGCCATGCTCTCCACCTCAGACATCAGGAAAGCCTGCCGCCTCGACTGAAAAGCCTGCTGAAAGGCCTGCCTATGTGGAACAAGAGCTGCTCCACGTCCAGCAGGAACATGCACTATCTGCTGCAACGGCTGTGCTGCAACAGATGCTCTCCAAGGCTGCTTCGACTTCGAGCAGTCCTTCATGGTATGGGTAGGATCTCCACAGACAATACACTGGCCCAGGAATCTCCTACACTGTTCCTTGATATGCCCGGTCTTGCCGTAGAAATGGCAAGTCTTCTGAATAGGCCCTCCTGGCCTCTTGAACTGCACCGGCTGATTAGGCTTGAAACCAGACCTAACCACCGCTCTGGCCTGCTCCATAGGCCTCTTCCCAGCTCCAGCAACATGTCCTCTCCTCTGGTTCACAATCAGCTCCTGCCTCCGTGCCGCTATCAGAACCTTCTGATAGGACTCCAGATCAGAGGAAGACACAAAACTCTGAAGCTCCAAAGCAAGTCCCTGCAGGAACCTCTGAGCCCTCTCATCAGCATCCTGCACCATCTTCGGTGCGAACCGACTCAGCCTGGTGAACTCCTGGTGGTACTGATCCACCGACAAGCTCCCCTGCTTCAAATCAATGAAGCACTGCAACATCTCTCTCCGGGCAGCCTTCGGAAAATATTCCTCATCGAAACTGGACTTGAAGGTAGCCCAAGATATCGGCTCCTCCAACAGCTCCTCCTCAGCATCCCACCAATTCCGGGCATTGTCCCTCAGCTGCCTCTTCGCCAAGTCAACCCAGCCAACCTCGTTGACCTTGGACATCTTCAAATTGTCCTCAATATTCCTGATCCACTCGTCAGCAGCTAGAGGACCTTCAGTACCATCAAAATATGCAGGACCCAGCTCTCGAAACTGCTTCGCTCCTGGCTCGGAATGAGGGGCCTCCGGAATTGCCCGAGCAGCTCGAACAACTGGAGCATTCTGGACTTGCAGGAGCACGCCCTGCTGCACCTGCATCATCTGAAGCATCATCCGCATCATCTCCCCATTGGTGGGCTCCCGATCAGGCTCCTCGTCATGAGGGGGCGCACCACCACCAGCTCGGGTATTTCGCCTTCCTTCCATCTAATGACACAGAAACGAAACAATTAGACTCATAGCTTATGACTCGGATGTCGAATTTTTATTTGTGGGCATCAAATATTAATATCGTTATTCCGTTAGTTTGCAGTTACATATTGGACCTGCATGGGCCACCAACAAAACCTGTTACGTCCCGCTTCCCAAAAATGGAGGCGAGACGTGATAAGGTCCGCACAGACGTGGAGCTGTGAAGCTACACGACTGATAAGCGTCAAAAATGAATATATGCAGGTCCCTGTAAATGCAAACGGAACAATAATAATAATGATAATATGGTAGAGGAGACTGATAAGAGTTAACCAATCTCAAAATTTGTCCACAACAATATTCGACATCACAGAAAAGCCACCAGGCTAAAAGGAAGAGTCTAGGCCCAAACACGGCCAACAAAAACCAACACGAACAAAGTATAGGTGCTACGCACCGATAACTAAAGCAGTCTAAACAACAACACTAACAGTCTCTAGGACTGATCTCCCGTGTCCTCAAACTCCTCGATGAACGCGGGCTCTGACTCAGCGTCAGCGAACACCACGTCCTCAGCAGCAACCTCAGGCTCAGGATCTAACATGTGTCACCCAAAAGAGTAAAGGGCACATGTCAGCAAGTCTAAAAGACTTGGGCAAGGGAACTGAAAGGAAGGTAAAACTAACAACCTAGCAGTTATAGTATGATGCATAGCATGGCAAGTATAGGATGGAAGTAACAAGCAAGGCAAAGTGCAAGTAACAAGTAGCAAGTATGGCATGGATGACAAGTTTTACAAGTATAAACACGGATAAGTACAAGTCAAGTAAATCACGTCAAGTAAACACGTCGTGCACAGAGATTACGTCTTCTGGCTAGAGTGGCGGATCAGGCCAACTCGTAAACTCAGGTGATCGCTTATCCCTACCCCTCCACGTGTATCGAGCCAGGGCCTTACTCCCGAACACGTAATGCTCGCTTCTGGATCACGTGCCATGAAGTGAATTTGGCATAGGGTTGTGCCCGCTAAAAGCAGGTGCCTAGCCGGATCAAGTAGTACAAGTAATGTAGCGTGTGCTAAGAATGCAACATTCAACATAATAATTCGCGTACCGTTAATTGAATTTAAACATGACAGATAAGATGTATGGATGACAAGAAGTGCAAATAATTAAAAGTAGTCGGATCTAGCTTCGTTGTCAAGCTAGATCCTGAAATTTGCGCCTAGGCGAGTATCATTTCGTCGCCTAGTCTCTTTTACGCCTACAACAAGCAAATGGCCTAATACATGGCCTAAAACCCTAAGTGGCAAGTTTCACTTGCCTGCCACCAAGGATGACGATCAACGAGGCACGTCACAAAATGTTAAACTACGGAGATGGAATCGCTGCCATGGCAAAACAATATCAGAACAACATCTCTAATATCCATTTCTATTAGGGTTTAACCAAAAATCATCATGTGGGTTAAGAGAATATTAAAGGGTTGATTTACTAACCGTATCGTAGCGGAAGAACGATGCCGAGCAAGCACGGCAACGGAAGAACGATCCGGAGAACTATGGCTCAGATCTGGAAATGGCAAGAAAATCTGGAGAAATTGGGATTTAAGGGGTTTTGGGGGTTGACCGGCGGCCTAAGGGAGGGGGCCGGCGCTAATGAGGGTGTGAGGGGCTCCGGGGATGAAGGAAAGAGCTAGAGGAAGGTTGGGAAAGATCAGAGGTCAAAGGGGAAAGAGAATGGCCAAGTGAAGTGAAAGAAAGAAGAAGAAACGATCGGGGTTTAAATAGAAAAAGTTGCGGCAGCTGGGCAAAACCTAGGGTTACGGGGTCGATTAGTCGGTCAAAGAAGAGTTGTTGACCGACTAGTTCGAGAACTAGTCGGTCGGTCGACCAACTGTGACCGACTAAAAGCAAACAGTAACTCGGTCGTCAAAACGGTCAATGAACTAGTCGGTTAAAGAACAATAGCTGATCGACTAGTTTGCAACCTAGTCGGTCGAAAAATGTTCTTAGACCGACTAACGATAAACAATAACTTAGTTGAAATTAATCAAAGGAACTAGTCGGTCTGAGAGCAAGTTCTGACAGACTAGTTTCACATCTAGTCGGTCGGTGGTTGTTCTTAGACCGACTAAGAGTAAACAGTAACTCCTGAATAATAAATCAAGCCCACTAGTCGGTCCATGAAAGGTTGCCGACCGACTAGATCGAAATCTAGTCTGTTGTTTCTCCTTCTTGAACCAACTAATGTGCAAGAAAAGTCTCGAATCGAAGCGCGAAGCTCCGGGAAGATTCATACGGCTTCTAAGATCAATCTATCTCTAAGATATGAGCGATATGAAGCTCGTCACGAATGACTTACTCCAAACTCAACGATCTAAGGAAGAAAGACTAGAATCACAAGGAAACGGACGAAACCACAAAACGACGAAAACGGAAGCTACGGAGACGGAAAATCACACATAAGGAGAAAATCCACCAAAACATATATTTAATATAGATAATCCAAATACACGAAAAACCAGTCGTTACAGTTTTCAGGCACCTGTCCAACCTTCATCAGTCGACTTTCCTACGTGGTAAGTTACCGTTTGAATTCTCATCTACCCTCTGACACAGTGCAACAGGCGAGCAGGCGACTGTGAGTTCTTCATGAGTCGCCTGTTCTTGGTGTTAATTCTATTAATTGGCTTTTTCCACACGGATTTCAAAAGGGGTTTTGGGTATTTTGTTTGAGGATTTTAGAGAACTTATAAAAGTGTCTTCTACCGTTCCATTGGAGACCTCTTGGAACCATTAAGAATTCATTGATTTCATCTGTAAGCTCTCAAGCTCTCATTTTCTCTAAGCCCTAGAATCTCATTCTCTCTTGCTTTCCAACCTAGAATCAAAGTTGATATCCTCTAGGAATTTGGTGGTGACAAGAGAAAGGGCTCCACTCTCTTCTTGGAAGAGATCAATACTCACTTCACTTTGCTCCTTCAAGTTCTACTTCAAGGCATAGGTGAATTGTAAGTGTATTTCATTATTTCATAACTTTCGTTATTTGGATTCAGTCTCGGTTTGTGAGAGTGGTTTGCTTGATCCCAAGTTGTGGGATTCAAATACATCGATTGTTGTTCGCTTACACTTGTAGGGTTGCTACAAATGGGTTTAAAGAAAACCTCAAGTTAGGGTTTTAACTTGAGTATCCATAGGTATCCAGGTGAAAGGACGTAGGATTACTGAAAACAAGTCGGGATTGGACTTGGGTAATCCAAACACTGGAAACATCTCTTTGTTAGTTTGTTTCATTGTGTGTTACTTTATAATTTCGCATTTATTGTTGGTTATGTTTTTTATTAGGAGTAATTTCTTAGTTAAATTTTATAAACACTATTCAACACACCTTCTAATGTTTTTCTCATAGCCATGGTCCTTACAATTGGTATCAGAGCGCAAGTTTATAGCTATGGCATCCACCAATAACAACGTTCCTCCACCTCCTTTGTACAAAAATCACTATCGTGATGGTGCTTCTACCGTATTCGTGATGGTCCTTACAATCTGTTTTCCGTTGCGTTTATGGTTTTGTCTTCCGGTCGACTTGGGCCGGACGTCGAATTTATAGCCATAAGGACCCAGAAAACCCTACAGTTATAACACACATCATAACATTAAGGCCATTATAAAGGATGTCATAGAAGATGTTATAACACACAACATACATTAATGACGTTACAAAGGATGTCATAGAAAAACTTTCAAGAATCTGAATTACATTTAAATTAAAGAGTCATCATGCAACATGAGAGATGCCATAAAAAGGTTCCATGCTTAAAAGAGAACAACCACATCTCCTCCTTCATTTTTCAAACACACCTTTAATTTGCACTGCTCTACCACTACACCGGACCATGGCCTCATTGAAAACATGCAATATCCACCACATAATCACTTAGCAAAATTCATGGGAAGCAACTCTTAGTAACTGTAGTAACCAAATGCAACTTTTAGAAAAATGAACTCTTTCCAAGTAAAATCCTTAGTAACCAAATACTCACTTCAGCACATACAACACAAGTCTCCATAAAGCTTCTAGTTTTAACCCATAGACCTATACATGAGACTACAACTTAAAGAGGCTCACTTTAGCAATGTTACTTAGGGATTCACTTTAAAAATATAAACTTTCTTAAGACTACACAAGTAATCTTCCTAAAAGGTGAACTTTAAATAGAACAATTAACTAGGGGAATATCCTTAAGTTAGCAACATGAGAAGAAACATAAAGATGGCATTTTTTATTGCTTAGCAACTTGTGAAAAGCATAAAGGTGGCATTTTTTCCGAGGAGAGATATGAACTCTAACACAATACCACAAATTTTTATCTATTACTAGTTATCATAACCTTCAATTTAGAATTTCTACACTAAGTCAAGAATCCTACCTTAATCCAAGGGTGATGAAACCTCTCCTTTGCTAGAACTCACCTCTTCTTCTTCCTTTCCCTTCCTTTTCTTTTCCCCTTTTTTCTTCTTCTTGTGAAATTTCGGCCAAAATGAAAAACAAAAGGAAAATGAAAAAAAGAAAGAAAGAAAAATGGGAGAAGAGAAAAGTGTGGAGAATTCCAGAAAGAATCCTAAAATATCTTCTAACCCCCCTTAATTACAACAAAACCACTTCCAAAAAGACAAATTCCTTATCATCATAATACCTAAAAGCTCCTTTTATCTACAAGTTTACCATTGCCAAAAGTGGAAAATTTTCTCTCACACCAACTTCCTCCCATTTAAAAAGCTTCCATTTCCAAAAAATGGAAAATCCTTATAATAATATCTCCCACTTATGTTATAACATCTTCCACAGATGTTATAACATAAGTGCTCCTACACTTGGATGCTTATTTAATACTCATGCCATTCTACATGTAAATCACAAATGGTTATTCCTACACACCACTTGACATGAATTCCAAGTGCATGGGAAAGGGTCTCAGCATCCGCATTCATGATTTAAAGGATGACCACCCAAAAATTACATTACGTCGTATTACACTCTATGGGGGTTACAATAGGGTTGTCAACTCCAGCCGTTTTAAAATCTCCTAATTCGCTAACGTGATGAAAAGTTGGTTAGTTTTTGTAATATAATTTAAAGCCTGACCCGTGCATCAGACACAACCAAACTCTCACTAAACAGGAAACCCACCTGCAAGGCTGCAACTTGCTGCTGGCATATGAAACAAAGTTCCCGAGTGAGAGAGAAGCAGAATCCCAATCATATAAATTGCAATAAGGGGAAAGAAACAACGTTCTACCCGTCGTTAAAGAAAACGGCAATCTTGGCGCAACATCATCGATCGTTCCTCTTCCTCCTCCTCATTTGAGACCAACATCATCAGCTGCTGTCACTGTAAATTGTAATTGATGGCCGATGTGCCGTGCTGCGAGCCCAAGTTCTGGGTTTTCTTGATGGCGAGCTTCGGCCTGGTGTTGTTCGCCGGGATCATGTCCGGCCTCACCTTGGGCCTCATGTCCCTCAGCCTCGTCGACCTCGAGGTCCTCATCAAGGCCGGACAGCCCAACGACCGCCTCAATGCCGGTCTGTCCCATTTTAAGGAAATCTCTTTGAAGTTCTTATGATTTAAATTGCTCACTTGCTTTACTCTACCCTCCAGCTAAGATTCTGCCCGTGGTCAAGAATCAGCACTTGCTGCTCTGCACTCTGCTAATTGGGAATTCGCTGGCCATGGAGGTGCTTTTTTCCCCCTCCCCGTTTTCCGTCATAATTCGTTCCTTTTTATTCTTTCTGTGGGTCTGATTGGATTAATTAAGGTGTTTGGTAGGCGCTGCCCATTTTCCTTGATGCGATGTTGCCGTCGTGGGGGGCCATACTGATATCGGTGACCCTTATCCTCGCGTTTGGTGAGGTGACTGAATTTAGAACTTTGATGGGGAAGCTCTTGTTGGAGATTTTTCAGATGGGTTTGTTGATATTATTATTGTTATTGTTTTTGTTGTTTAGATTATTCCACAGGCTGTTTGTTCGCGATATGGGTTGAGTGTTGGAGCCAAAATGGTTGGGATTGTTCGAGTTCTTCTCGTGGTGTTCTATCCAATTGCTTACCCTATCAGTAAGGTGGACTTCAGTCTGTTCTCTCCAAATCATGATTTCATCAGTTTGTTTGCTTCTTTCTTGAGATATCTTATTCTTTTCTTCCTTATGTTAAATCATTGTAAGGTTGAAATCTCTTTGACCTATTAAGTGAATGATCAAATTGAGTTTTCAGATTTTAGTCCCAACTTTTTGTATTGCAGTTAAAGTCATTTCTTGACGTAAAAGCAGTAATATTGTTCTTAGAGATTTTGAATTCATTAACTCCTCATATCTAAACTGTATGTGACCATCTATAATGTTAAGGAAGAATGAGCTCATCACATTAATGAAATGCTTGTAGAAAAAGAATTCCTGTTATAAGGATTTGTGGATAACACAGCTTGGGTGATATACCTTTACATCATAACATTTATATGTATACTAGCATTCCTAGATTTCCAGGCATGTGTGAATGCATGTATCATAGTTATCAATGTCTTATGATATGCGATACATCTTATGCAATACGATATGATTTGGAAGAATTTTGATAAATATCTGGCGACCATATCTATAATGCAAATAATCGGTTGATATTGTTGACATATTAACCAGATGCAATATACGTTGACTGAAGTTCATATAAACTGACATATGTCATCAGCCAAAAATTTGGCTCAGGTTAGTTTTATTAGGTCGAGTTTGATTTTAAGGTTGAATTGCTTTATGTTTGGGGCTAAAATGGATTGATTTCTCCCCTTTCCCATGGAAAACACTTTTCGAATGGCTCCTTTCAGCCTACCGACTCACACTGACATTCACTGACCAAGTGAATCATCTTGGAAGTTGGCAGAACCTTATTGAGCTTTGCCAACCCTTAAAGAGGACCTACTACCTTCACTGATCATTGAGGAGGCCTCATTGACCATCAGCATCACTTGCGAAGGCCTTGATGACACCTACTGATCCTCCTGATCCTTGTAGATGCATTGTGATAATTGCTGACCCTTACCGACCTTAGTAACGGTGTTTTAAAAACTTCTATCATATCTCCTTATTTTTCATTTGTTTTTAATTAAATGTCTCTATATTTTTTGTGATATATATAGTTATAAACTAAATTTGCTTAATTATTGCATTAAAACATATCTTATGGTATACGATACAATACGATATACGATAGTGTAATTATGGAAATCGATAATCGATATATATATCATGATATGATAACTTTAGCATGAATAATAGAATTAACAATTTACACAATTGTAATCATGCATTTTGATTTAAATGATTTACAAAGGAAAAGTGATGATATTTATCACTTATTTATTTACTTATTTTAAGGAAGGCCTATAAGCTCACCAAAACCCCAATGGGGGAAGAAACCCCCACTAATGTAGGGAAGAACCCCTCGTAAGGTGAGAAAAAGCACCCATAAGGGAGAATGAACTTCTATTATGGTGCCTAATCCCATAACAAAGAACAACTGCCTACAACTTGAATTATAACTAAACCTCCGTGAATTACTCTAGCATTAGTGTAACTACTGTGCATCACGAACTTGAGTCGTTATGTGGTGAATTTGGGTCCATAATATTTTTGTTCGAAAAATCTCCCTTCACACTACTTATGGGTAAATTCTTACACATGATTACATCTCACAATGGAAGGGCATGTAATGCGGCTTGAGCTAAGCCCAGTTATCATTTATTAATTATTTAATTAAGACATGCCATTATGAATTAGAAATTGTGTCGTGTATTTAATGAGGACAATTCATTAATTTGATTTGATTTAAATTTAAATTTTGTCAAAAAAAGATGTCATGTTAGTCCAAGCATCTCAATTGAAATCATAATTTCAATTGGGGGAAGAGTTGGCCTTATAATAGTAAAGATTTGGAGACAATAAGCCATCAGATAACTGTTATGTCATTGAACATTTTCTTATGCTTCTTTCTTTATATTTTTCTAACTTGAATGGTTGACCTCACCATTTCTTCATGTATAATGCTTGAAAAGAATCACAGTACATGCATAAAATTGACCTTATTTTCCTATATTTAAAACAAAGTTGGTGAAAATTATTACATGTGAACCTAGCTGGCATACCTTCCCACAGCAGTATGATTGCACATCAACTTGGGGACCGACGTATCTGATTGGAGTTCTTAAATCAGTGGTAATTTTGGTTTCCTTTCTTGATTTCAAAGAATGTTCGTGATGTGTTATGGGTGCCTGAATTGAGAGGTGTCTTCCGAGGATCTATGTGTGCTACCTGGGATCTAGACATGGGGTCTATTCAGCAAAGAAAAAAAAAGTTTATCTGTGGTACATGTGGTGGGGTTCATGCATGAATTTACTTTATTGACCAGAAGATACATTCTTTTACTAAAGGTACCTAGAAAACTATTTGGAACATAGTCCAGTTGAGAGTGTTTGACTGTAAAACCTTGTTTGAACGATACAGCCAAAATATTTATCCTTTTTGTTAATTTGTGAAACTAGTGCTCTAAGTACGAATGCTACTATTTTGCTAAAGCAATTCTGATACGATATGTATATATTTTGAGTGGTTATTTGATTTACCTATTGTATCAGAATCTATTTTTTGTTTGACCATCCCCACTTCTTATTTTAATCTCTAAGATCTTCTTGCTATATGCAGCTGTTGGACAGGTTGTTGGGAAAAGGGCACTTTGCACTTATGAGAAGGGCAGAGCTGAAGACATTAGTGGATATGCATGGAAATGAGGTTTGTTCTATGCATATTTATTGATCATTATTAATTGTATGCAATAACTAACTCTTCATCCAAACTGAATTAAGGAAGTAGACATCATTAGAGTCGCTTTGTATAACTGTAAATGATCATCTGGTGTTAAAATAAAAATCTTCATGAGCATGCTAAAGGCAAATCTTGGTGTGACAGTGAGGTTTCTCTATTGTGGTCTGGAGGCCATGAATTAATGTTCAAGCCAAGGAAACTGCACCTCTTCTTTCTTATGTTTCTTTTTTATTTTCTTCTTTTGGTTGGCAAGGCCACAAGTGTGGGCTGTGTCCATTTACGGCTGTGCTGGGTCTGTACAAGGCTGTGTATGAGTAATATCATTATCCCAGAAGTGCACTGGCAGGAGTTTCCTGCCCTGGGCTTTCCCTTTTAGTCTTCTGGAGCATGTAAACTGAAATACACAAGCGATGGATATGTATGAGATTAAATAAAATAGTTACTCCTGTTGCGGATACGATGAAGGATACTCACATGAGCTGGATAAGTTGAATGTGTAATGAATATGAATGAGTCCACTAGTTAGTACTGAGTCTATTATAGTGTAAGGAGCTGCTAAGACTGGTTGACTGTAGATACAGTGGGGCCGCCAGCAGTGGGGCCCATCTGATCTTGACAATCAGGACTCGACGCGAGCTGCCTTGCCCTTAGGAGATCACTGGACTTCGAATCGACTCGAGAGGTCAGCTTGACCTGACACCAGCACAGTTCCATAGGAATGACCTCGCTACCCGAGGTCGGCCCTCCCAGCGATCTTCCATCACGTCAGCCCCTAGACATGCCATACATGGAGACGACCTTGTTATCAGAGGTCAGCCTCTCATCAACAAACTTACAACAAGTCAACCTCGTTACTTGAGGTCATCACATTTCTGCAAAGACGACCTCACAATCCGAGATTGGCCTCCTCAACCTCATAGCCCGAGCACCCGCTTGTCAGGCTAGGTCAGACCATTCACATGACATAATGCATTCATAGCTTTTGCATTTAAGTTACATCTATTCTTTTCATCTGCTGACCATTTTTCGGTGTCTGCCTCGGTATGTGGTTTGTACGGATCTTTAGTGACCGTCCACACGTCAATGTCCAAGGATTGTAGATGTGTTTTCATGCGGATCTTCCAATTGGCGTAGTTGGTTCCATTGAATAGAGGTGGTCGCATAGTGTTGAGTCCTTCGGTGTGATGAGATGTTGATGCCATCGCCTTAGTCTTGTTCTGATACCAAGTGTTGGATCCCTGTGGATAGCAGACAACACTAGAATGTGGGTTGAAGAGTATTGTATACAAAGTAATGAATTTCTCGCGTAAAATAAACTCTTCTAAAAGTTGCCTTAGTCTAAAATGAGAGTTACCTCAAATGTACTTAATCAACACAAAATTATATGCTTGTAAAAATGATAGTAATAATGGAAATAAAATAGTACACGCAATAATAAATAATGAGCCCGAGAGAAATATCATCATCGCACAGACATATATAGTTTATTCTGGTTTGGCCCAACCTTGGCATACGTCCAGTCCTCGAACTCTCCCATGATTTAAACCACTATTGCAACAAGCAATACATGCACCTAGCTTTTCTCGCTAGGAATTTCCAACGCACAAACCTAGTTACAACAAACTAGGATTTCCAACACCAATTTCACTTATAACACGTCATTTACAACAATCAAGTTTTCTCCAAGGATATAAAGATGAGTACAAGATTTCCTATAAACCAATAGTATATAAGTGTGAGATGTGGCTTTAGAAAATCTGAAACCTTTTTGATCAGAAAAATGATATGAATAAAACATGATTTGATTAAATAGTTGTCTTGAAAATTGATCTTCAAAAATAATGCACTTGGGTTGTTAGACATCAAATATTCAAGATTTTAATATTTGAAAAAGAATACGAATTTAAAGCGTAAAGATTAAAACAATAGTCTTGAATTTTAAATCTCAAAGAAGAAAGCTTTAAGCTTATGGATCAAATATAACAAGTACTATTAAAAGGCTAATTAAAAAATGAGAATAATATTAGAAGATTTGCATAAGAGAATTAAAATCGGTAGCCTTAAATATAATGAAGAACGGAAAATAGAGCTGTGAGAACTTTCGAGCAATAGAGAGATTTCTTTTCAATAAGAATTATTATTTTAGAACTCTGAAATCATCGTTATTAATAAAGAATTATTAGGACAAAATCAGCTTAAAATTTGCCTGAAATCTGCTCAAAAGTCTCCTCTAACGGCTAGCAAACGGCTAGTTTAAGTTCAAATAAAACTGCCAAATCTGTCATAGTTGACCAGATAGTCGGCTATTATTGAAAAATAGCCGGCTATTATTTTGACAGAGAGTTTTCAATAAAATCTTTCTGCTAGTAGTCGGCTATCTGGCTAGGATAGTCGGCTATTTCTTGATACATGAGCTTTTATACATAAAAACACTTGAAAATATTTTATAAAAAATAATTTGAAATTCAATATAATTTAACATATTTAAAAACTATTTTTCAAGAATTTGTGCATGTGTGTAATAAATTTACATTGGCTTTAACATTTGCAAACTATAACTTACACAACCACACTTCACTAGCACTTCTTCATTTTTCGTCTTGAGCCGTTTCCCCTTGATCTTAAGTCTTCATAAGCTTTATAAGTCGGAGCCTTCATATTCTTCAGTTCATGGCTGCTCAATATTATACTTTTGATCTTGGCTCTAAGTTCTTCGATTTACTTCACAATGAGCTTAAAAACTTCATGGCTATAAAATAATCCTATACACACTTGAAATAAATATGTTAGTACTCATATCACTTATGCACAACATCAAAATACACTGGGGTGTGTCTCAATTTTACAACAATATGTGCCTTTCTTGATCCCCTGGATCTCGGCTTGAACCTTCTCCCACTTTTCTTCCAACATGTTGATTTTATCCTTCGCTCGCATGACCGCCATGGATCGATGTGATCTGATACCAATTGATACGATTAGGCATTTTTGTGAGCTAAAAGATGGGATTTTTAGGAGGAAGAACAATAAAAATTGGATTTTTATTTATAGTTCAGATATGAAATTAAAGCATAAATACCCCAATTTGAGGAGAGGCAAACTCCTAACTTTCTATTAGAGAAGGTCTAAATCTCAACTACAATTCGAAGACACAATTAACTAATAATTAAACTAAGAAAAACTCACAAATCAATCCAAGCATGAAAGCTACGACCGGCCGGTCATTGAGCTTAAAAAGGCTAATTGCCTAATTAGCCATTTTACAAAAAGGCCCCCATGAAGATACTGAATTATAAGTTTGCCACCGTGGGCCCGTGGACCCCGTGCACCTCCTCCACCGAGTGTAGACCATGACCGCATCACATGTCTCATGTCATTGTACATCTGACAGCCCAACAAAATAAGGTTGCTGAACGATAACTTAGATATCTTCTTGATGTGGCTAGGACACTTCTCATGAATGTCCCCAAGTATTTTTGGTATGATGTTGTATCGTGTGCTTGCAATTTGATTAATAGAATGTCACCATCTGTCCTCAATGGTAGAATTTCTTTTCATGTTTGTTTCCTAATAAACCTGTTTTCATTCTTTCTCCTCGTATTTTTTGGATGCACTTGCTTTGCACAAAATCTTTAATTGAACTTGGTAAGTTATATATAGGTGTATCAGGTATGTTTTTACTGGATATTCTAGGACATTAAATGTTGTCGATGATCATATTCATATACGTTGCAACTATTTTGTGATGCAAGATGTCACTTTCTTTGTGTCTGTATTATAATTTTTGACTAAGTCATGTGTCATCTTTCTCATTGTCTATTCCATAATCCAAACGTTTGTAGGTGTACACTAGACGTCTGAGATATACCATCATTGTTGTCTCATGTTGATCCACCATTTGTAGCTGGAGATCTTGATCAGTCCATTGCTTTAACTCAATTTTATCAGACTTAGATCTTTTTATTGCTCTTTATAATGGTAAAAGATCGATCACATTACATCCCGTATCTTATTTTGTTTCTGATCGCTTTAATCATTCCATTCAATAGTTTACGTATCATTATCTTCTATTTCTATACCTAAAACTTATTATGAGGCTTTGAAGAATCAGTATTGGAAGTCACCTATGGACGAGAGAAAGGATGCATTGTTATATCAAGAAAGATGGGAGTTAGTTTCACTTCTCCCAGGTATGATGTTGGTTGTCGTTGGGTGCTTATGGTTTAAGTTGGGTGCTTATGGTTTAAGTTGGACGGTACTATTGACAGATATGAAGTTCATCTGGTTGCAAAGGGGTTCTGTCAGACATATATAGTTGACTACTTGGAAACATTCTCTCGTCGCTCAACTCAACTGACTCAACTCAGTTCGTTCTATTCTATCTCAAAACAGTGAATCAATAGTTATCTCTGTTCTAGTTAGATATGAATTTTTTTTCTTATATGATCTTATAGAAGAAATGTATATGAAGCAACCTCCTAGGTAGGTTGCTCAGGGAAAGAATAAGGTTTGCAGACTTAAGACGGTAATTTATGATCTTAAATGTAATCATGGAGTATGGTTTGACAAGTTTAGCAAAGTTCTTGATTTTAGCTTTCACATGTGTTATTTAGATTATTCTTTTTTATTCATCAGAGCTCATCTGGAATAGGAATAATGGTTATGGCTCTGGATCAATGGTTCTGGCTGGCTATGGATAACATTTTTTCAGGGGAAGTGATGGTGCTAGAATTGAAAAGATAAAGGAATATCTCAGAACACACTTTATCACTAAGCATGTAGGATGCCTAGATATTTCCTCTCGGTTGGATTGCTCATAGTAAGCATGGATTAGTTCTTTTCCAACAGAAGTATGATAGGATCCTAAAAAGATCTGAAATTTATTAGTAAATTGAAATAAAAGAGATAAATGATTACAATTTTAGGGGTAATCGTCTTTCCAAGACGCCGATTTTAGGAGACGTTCGCAACTTCGCACCCTTCCTAGATCGAGAAACCTTCTCCTCTCAAATAATCAAATCACTCACAAATTCCGCATACTAGGGCCGACTTGCCTCCCCTCTTATTTATAATAATTCTAACTAAAAGTCTACTTACCCAAATACCCATACTTACCAAAATAACACAAAATGATAATAAAATAGGCCCCTTTGAGCCGCCCCCTCTTGGGCTGGATCTAACATTACGCTGCCTCCGAAAATCCACTTTGTTCTCAAGGTGGTGCATGAAATCCGTGGTGGCCCTACTCCGCCTCCTCCCGGGTCAAAAGGGTACGCTTGGACCCACCGCGTTCAACGACGTCCAGAAGAAGGCCACGGTCGTCGCCAGTCAAATCTGAAGTTCCTCCACACCCAAAACTGAAATGCCGACGCTCGGAAGGACTTCGAGCTGAAAACCAATGGCATTGGGGCCATCGTCGACCTTCGGGATTCCCACCGTTTCTGTTTTGCTGCCCCACGATATCACATTTTTGCTATTTGGGCTCAAAACCATCTGGATCTGAGCCTTAATAGGCTCTACGCCATGAAACTGGGCCCGAGGGGGCCCTGTAGCCATGCGAGAGTGGCTAGCGCCCCTTCTGGAGGGGCGGCAGCCCCCTGGAAGGCCCATGAGGGGCTCGCACCCCTGCAGTAGGGGCGGCAGCCCCCCGGGGGCCCCCCAGGAGGGGCTGTCGCCCCTTCCAGATGGGGACAGCCCCCCGGGGGCCCCAGGAGGGGCTGTCGCCCCTTCTGGTGGGGGGGTAGCCCCTTGGTGATGCCCCGAGTTTCGGGCAATTCTGTTTTGCTGCTAAAGACGGCGCATCTCGATGTTTCTCCGTCGAAAGCGAGTCTTTTGTCCTAGATCTGAGTTTTCGTCCAGATCTGAAATTTCCGCCGCCTTCAGATCTGAAATTTCCGCCATCGGCTTCTCGATGTACTCGTCGGCGTTGGAAAGTAGCCATTGGTCATCTGAATGCAAATATGCGTCAAAGCCCTCGTCTTTTTCCTCTGCATCGTCCAAAGTTGACGACTTTAGCCCCAAATTAGGGTTTCGCTCCAATCGAAAATCTCTGCTGCCTCCAGATCTGAAATTTCTGCCGCCTCCAGATCTGAAATTTTCGCCGTCTCCAGATCTGAAATTTTAAGGGCCTTTAGATCTGCCGCGAACTCCTTCAGATCTTTATCTGTATTCTTGATAGGATTGTTGCAACTATAGGCATAATTGCATGCCGATATCTAACCTTTCCTGCCTGTATCTCCTCCAATCTGCCATGGATCGTTGCTCTGATACCAAAATGATAGGATCCAAAAGAGATTTGAAATTTATTAGTAAAACTGAAATAAAAGAGAAATGATTACAATTTTAGGGGTAATCGCCCTCCCAAGACGCCGATTTATAGGGGACGTCTGCCTCCTCTCAAATACTCAAATCACTCACAAATTTCGCATACTAGGGCCGGCTAGCCTCCCCTCTTATTTATAATAAGCCTAACTAAAAGTTTAATTACCCAAATATGCATACTCAATAAAATAACACAAAATGATAATAAAATAGGGCCCCTTGGGCCGCCCCCTCTTGGGCCGGATCTAACAAAGTGCACCTAAGATTTGTTGTAAGAAATTGAACTGCTTGGTTGTAAACCTATGTGTACGCCTATGTATGGTGATATTGACTTGTAAGCTGCTTCCAGTAAGCTGGTTGATGATGTTTCTCAGTACATAGGTTGGTTGGAAAACTAATTTCATTTACAGTTTTCAAACCAGATATCACTTGTGTAGTTGACATGATCATGCATGAGCCTAGAGAGGTTTATTAGAGAGTAACTTGATGGATTTTGATGTATATCTAAAGTTTGCATGGCAAGATTTACTATATCAAAATAATGGACACTTAAAGATAGACGATATCTTTGACTCCAGTTATGAAGGAGATAAAAGTAACATGAGACTACTTCAGGATATTGCACGCATGTTGAAGATAATCTTATTACTTAACGAAGCAAAAATTAAAATGTTATAGCTTGCTTTAGTATTAAAGTAGAATATAGAGCCATGACTCGTATGGCTTGCGAGATGATATGACTCAAAACGGTATTATAGGAGTTTGGTTTTCAGGCCTGTGGTTATGTAGTGTGGTAATCATGCCGCAATTTACATAGCCAATATTTCGGTATTCTATGATGGATGCATTTTGTAGATGTGAAACTTATAGAAGTGGATTATCATTTCACTCTTGATGATGTGGATGAAAAGATAAGGTCTTGCCTTTACTCTTACTTTAAAAGAACTGACGAATATCTCCACCAACGATGTTTTTTCTTTAAATGAAAAGCTATGCATGATTAACATCTATGCTTCAGTTTGAAGGGGAGTGTTAAGAAATATGATGAAGAGTTACATTAGAATTATGCGAGTTTTCAGTTTTTGTTCTCCAAGTCTGAATCAAATATGAATTGTAGTCTTGTAGGCTTAATTGTATTCAGGTTCTTTGAATCTTTCCACACACACATGAATATGAGCATTAGCTATTGATAGGAACTAAAAGAAAGATAGAGGCCAAAAATATCTGATTTTTATTTAATAAAAACTGATTTTTATTTAATAAAGGACAATTTTTGCAAATAGGCCAAATTAATAAATTAATTAGGAAAATCGACCTAATTTTTTTTAATTAGCAAAACCGACCTCTTTTGGTTTTGGGAGCCAAAAGAGGTCGGGCCGGGGCTGGGGCACGTGTGTGGCCTCGGCCGCACCTTCAGAGTGCGGCCGAGAGCCGCACCTTCAGAGTGCGGCCATGGGCCGCATCTTCAAAGTGCGGCCCTTGGCCGCACCTGACAGGTGCGGCCAAGGCCACACAATTACAGAGCCGAATTGCAGCAGCAGCAGCTGCTGCTTGCTCCTCTATGTTTGCAAATACAAATAGCTGCTACTGCTCTTCTCCATTTCAGCAGCTGCTTCTCATACTCTCCCGATAATTCAACCCTAATTCACTCCAGCATATGCATATAAAAATCAAAACGTGTCCCAAATTATTCTCAAAGTAATACTTCTCACAGCCATAGCGTATCACAAATAGTATATCACAACACATCACTTGGATATCCAAACGGTCATATAAATCAAAACACACATCACATAGAATTCAAGCTCAAGTAACACATAAATCAAACAACAATGAATTCATCAACCATAGTAGTTTAAATTTCAAAATACATATCATGTCGAATTCAATAAACTTACAAAAAAACATGGCCCTAACACATCAATCATGGCCCTAACACAACAGTATCAGTAGAGTAACATCCATCATTACATCATGTGCGGGATCTGCCACGGCCTTGAGATGAAGACGCGCCGCGGCCACTCCAGCATATGCATATAAAAATCAAAACGTGTCTCAAATTATTCTCAAAGTAATACTTCTCACAGCCATAGCATATCACAAATAGTATATCACAACACATCACTTGGATATCCAAACGGTCATATAAATCAAAACACACATCACATAGAATTCAAGCTCAAGTAACACATAAATCAAACAACAATGAATTCATCAACCATAGTAGTTTAAATTTCAAAATACATATCATGTCGAATTCAATAAACTTACAAAAAAACATGGCCCTAACACATCAATCATGGCCCTAACACAACAGTATCAGTAGAGTAACATCCATCATTACATCATGTGCGGGATCTGCCGCGGCCTTGTGATGAAGACGGGCCGCGGCCTTGAGATGAAGACGCGCCGCGGCCTTGTGATGAAGACGCGCCGCGGCCTTGAGATGAAGACGCGCCGCGGCCTTGTGATGAAGACCCGCCCCGAACTTGAGATGAATACCTACAAGATAAGCATAAATTAGAACAACATATGTATATACACAAGAAATATATGAATTGAAGAATAAACATACGCGTGTGTTGGAGGATTTCGGCAGCGTGATTTGTAGTGCCCGAGTTGATGGCAATTGCCACATCTATTCTGTCGGCTTCCTTCGCGCGGAATATCCATTGCCCCCGAATACGTGTAGATGTAGGCCGACCTGGAGGTCTTCTTTTGTCGGGTGGAAGTAATTTGGGACCATCCCAAGCCTTCCAATACCGTGCATCGGGTATGGGGTGAAATAAAGGTTCATATGCAAGGCGATATCTGCTAACCTTATATCATGGCGAACAGAATGGCATATATGCTATATTGGCACCATATTCTTGTCTGGAAGTTGCGGCGATAACATGGGCACATGGGATGTGTTGAAGCGAAGGAATATTGCAACTACATCTGCATTTCTCGTCATGCAACTTAACAGTATAACAGAGACCATCATTGTCAGTCACCTGCCACTCACAATCACTAAACCTTGTGAGCATAAACGTTCGGGCTGCTTCCCTCCGTGCCGCAATAATGTCCATTGTTGTGGGCACAAAATCTGTCGTCCACCCTTGCCCACTTAGTCTTCGACTGAAGAAATATCTATTTAACCTGTAAAATGTTCTTGCAATCAACGCTTGTATCGGTAGAGCCCTAGCACCTTTGAGCACCCCATTAAAGCTCTCAGAACAATTTGTTGTCATGATGCAATAACGTTTCCCACGATCGGCATGCATCGCCCACATGCTTTCTTCTCCATGTAAATATGCAGATATCCACGCATCTGCTTCAATGGACTCGTCTTTAATTTTGGCACGATAGGCATTGTATGTCAGCAAGTCTGATGCAATGCTAGCCATCCAGAAGTTTCCCTCCAAGGAACGTGTTCGGAATCCTTTCGCCTTGTAATTTGCAATAATATGCCGCAGACAATACCTATGGTGATAATGTGCTGGCCATCCATCTTCTAGTGCTCGAGGAATTCCTTTCATTCTATCTGAAATGAAGGTTATCGTTCGTCCATGCGCACTTGGTATGTATTCATATATACATGCGAAAAATCACTTCCAGTTTTCTTGGTTCTCCGCTGACACAACCGCAAATGCCAAGGGAAACAGCCCACCATTACCATCCACACCGGTGGCCACAAGTAAACACCCACCATATTTCCCATACAAATGGGTACCATCAATACTTAGAATCGGCCGACAATGTTTGAAACCCTTGATTGAAGGGCCAAATGCCCAGAAGACACCCGAAAATTGTGCTACTCCTTCACTTATAGTGTCATAAGTGATCTTGTATACGGTGCCTGGATTGGTCTCTGAAATGGCCTCTAAATACCGAGGTAGCCGATTATATGACTCCTCTCAATCTCCAAAAATCCTTTCTAATGCCTTCGATCTTGCCATCCATGCTTTGTAATATGAAATTCGGATCCGTAACAGGGCGGTTATGGCCTCTTGGATTTCTGCCGGTGTCAAATCTAACTTTGTCTTCACCATTGGCATAATCATATTACAAATGAAAGATGCTGTGGCTTTTTGATGATCTGTATTTAGGGTTGGATTATTGCAAGTATGTTCCTCCACAACCCTTGAGAGCTTGAACTTCCCAATGCTACTCTTCCGCACTGCTGCATGGATACGCCACGGACAATTCCTACTAGCCTCATCTTGCGTTGCCGGATTGACCGCAGCATTTAGGGCGCATATCACGTTATAACTTGTCTTGTTTGTCTTGATTGGCCTAAATGAAACATTATGCTTAATGCTCCACTCCGTTATTGCTTTAATCAAGGCGGCCTTTGTATCATAAATATCGCCGACATTGAACACACCCCTATCGTTTTGAGGTCTAGGCGCTTCCACTCTCCTTTCTAGTGTATTACTCATAACTGTTGCATTTAGCCATTCCTCCTCTTCAACTTCATCTGGCAAAGCCTCCTCATCTTCCACAATTGTGTTAACGGCGACCGATTGTTGTATCCATGCTATATCATCTTCGTTTGGATCATCCGCATAAAGCATGCTATCCTCTCCGGCCCCGACATGCTCCCCGTCATCGCTCTCTTCTATTTCTTCATCAACAGGTATGTATGGATCTTCAGGCATCGACTCCGGTACAAAAGGGCCTTCCATGTAAGTTGAGTGTTGAAGTTCAATTCCCACTGCTTCCTCATTCAACCTGTTACAGACATATGAACGGTTTAAAATTTTAGTTGCTACGACGAATACAAAAAAATTTAGTTACAATTCGCAAAACTTGATTGAAATATAGACTTACGTGTACATGTTAGCTTCATCTTGCGGATATTGCGAACACCCTACTCCTGTCGTATTTTCTTGGGCGGTGTTTATTGCATCAAGACCCACATATATTTCAACTCCACGATTATCTTGCGATAAATCAAACAGATTCTCCATATCATCGTCGTCTGATATTTTAACTGCGGTAGTCTTTCCTCCCATTACTGGCCAGTTGCACACCAGATTCAACATATATTCTTCCCGACAGATCTTCGTGATATTGTATATCCGATCTACTAGGTCGTTATAGGTCGACCCACTTATAAGCTTCATCGATTTAGCTTTCCCTCCGACATACCGTGGTTCGTGATTTTCATTAATATATAATTCACCAGCAAAATAGCATATGACAAAAATTGAATCACTTGCCATTTTCAACAACCTGCACATACACCATTATAAATCCCTAACTCCCTAAAGTATAACATAAAGATGAACAAAAAACTCTTAATACCTATTAGGCGAGTTGAATCGTCACAGATAAGTTCTCGTATGGCAAAGGGTTTCGGAGGGCAGTTGAGTTGGATCGGACCAAATCCCGCCGTCGCAAAAAACACAAACAACAGTCGCACAAAAACAAACACAGCAAACAGAAGCCGCGGCCTAGGCTGTTGTGGTGTCGACTACTGGACGCAGTTGTCAGGTGCGGCCCAAGGCCGCACTTTGAAGATGCGGCCCAAGGCCGCACTTGGCCGCATCTTCAAAGTGCGGCCTTGAGCCGCACCTGACAACTGCGGCTCTGGATGCTATATATTTCCAGCAGCCAGAATGTGATCTTCAGGCATGGAGTGTGATACGTATCACACTCCCGCCAACTTCAAAACGTGGCTGCCCTGATACTGTGATACGTATCACACTCCCGCCAACTGTTGCTGTGATGGCGCTTGCTTGACGTGGATAATGTGGTCACGCTAAATGGAGAAAGATTGTTGACGGAATGATGAAGGTATTATGTCACTGGGTTGGGCTCCGCTCCAGTGGAGAATTTTCTCTTCATGATCTCATCTACGGGGCTTTTCGCCGCTTCGTTGGCCGCTTGAGCCGCTGTCTTCCTCCTGTAATCTGTGGAGAAATCCCGCCGCTCAAACTGCCACCGAAGCAGCAAAAGGGTGCGTAGATGAGTTCGGGAGGAGAAAATTCTCCTCTGGAGCGCAGCCCAACTTAGTAACATAATACCTCCATCAAGCCCGAAAACAACCTTCCTCGTATGTATCTGTGATGTATGAATATTGGGTGTATGAATGAATTCGTTGAATAAATAAGGGTGTTTGGAAACACTACATATCAAATTCATACATAACAAATGTCTGAAACACTACATATCAAATTCATTTGAGAAACACTACATATCAAATGTCTGAAATCCAGCAAATATACATAACTCATTTTAAAGATACATATCATCGACGTTTGCGCCGACTAAATACACGAGAATACCAGGGCCTATCCGAATGCGTTCCCGTTTTGCCTACTGGGAAATCCCGTCAACCTGCCACACGCTGAGACCCCTCGCCAGACTGTGACACCTCACCAGCCTGTGACACCTCACCAGCCTGTGCCACCTCGCCAACCTGTGACACCTCTCCAGCATGTGACACGTCAACCTGTGACACGCCGTAAACATCACCTTGTGTCTGAGGTGGCTGAGACGGGCCAACATCCTCTTCCACATGCTGCTGTGAAATGCATGTGTCATCCCATTCTGTCTGCTGCGGCTGTGACGTGCCATCCTGGGTAGGCTGCCAATCTGCCTGTGTCAAATGCTGTGGCCAAGTGCTGCCGTCATACCATGTACCCTGGGTAGGCTGCTGCTGCCAATCGGATGGAACATCCCATATGCTCGGGTGCCAAGCTCCGGCGTCAAATGATATGGGAGGGGGCTGCTGCCAAGTGCCGGGCTCATACCCTCCATGAGGGTGCTGCGTCCAAGTGTCGGTGTCATAACCTCCGTGAGGGGGCTGCTGACACGTGCTGTCATAAGCTATGGGCTGGTCCAGCTGCCAAGTGCAGGACTCATGTACGCCTGTATGCTCCTGCTGAGAGGTGCCAGCGTCATCTGCTCTGGTATGCTCCTGCTGAGAAGTGCCGGCGTCATCATCTCTGGTATGCTCCTGCTGAGAAGTGCCGGCCTCACCCATCCTATATAAACGACGCAGCTCGCTCGTATTTACACCTTCTGGAAGATGGCGTGTACGATGTAGCACATCATCGATATGGGTCCTCATCGTATGCAGCAACCCCTGATCCTGTGTTTGCAATACTTGCCCTGCCATATCGTACAATGAAACATATCCGGCAACCTGTAAAACAAATTAAGTACTAAGCATATTGGTTATAAAAAATACTATAAAAAATTAAACTTGAACATCTTACATGTTGGCGCTCGATGGGTCCTCGGGGCATTTGTGCGAACGGGGGTTGCTGCCTCAGAAAAATCCACCTCCTGGTAATCCCCCAATACCACTCCATATAGGCAGCAACCGATACCACATCCCCCTCATTCACAATGTGATCTACTTTACCCATCCAATGTGCAAGAGGATCCCTGATTACAGTCACGTCTGCTGGCTGCGCTGGTCTTGGCTTCCCCGCCAAGACTGGGAGGGCAGATGGGATGTGTTGCCGTAAACCAAATTGCCGCATGACACGGTCGGGTGCATGCATAACCCGTGCTTCCCAGCAGAATATGGGTACCCTCGCTCGCCATAACTCGGGATGTTCACGACATAACGCCGGCAGCTGCTCGAATCGCTCTACATAAGGCTCCCAGGTAACCTATGAGGCATGAAGTATACAAATATATCAGTGTACTATATTATATATCAATTGATCACCTACGTTATAAAATTTACATATACACACCTGCGTACTCTCTAATGTGTCAAATTGGTCTTTGTATGTATCAAGGTTTCCATGAGCAGTTTCCATGAATGATTTTCCTGTATTCCACCTGAACCCATAGGGAACGGTGTCAGCAAATACATCCTGCAGGAGCCTTGGTCTTCCTACATACATTCTCTCCCAGCTCCAAACCTGTAATATGAATTTTTCCTCAGAATGTGAAATATATAGATATATATAGATATATCACTATTATAGCTAACGGAAAAAATTATACCTGCAATAATTATCCGCATGCATATAAAGCCTTTGTCTGCTTTAATGCCACCTTGCTGAGCTCAGCATACAAGTGCGCAAGCACCGCACTTCCCCATGAATATCCACCGCACTTCCCCATGGTCTCTATCAGTCCTATAGGCCTCTGAATGCAGAGCTCGGCGCAAATAGTCGGTTTGAGCCCCTTCATGAAGCTTACATCCAAAGTCTCCTATGGTATGTCTCTCGCTCATCCGACATTGCCTCAAACTTCTCTCGATTTTTCCAAACAGACCCATCCTACTTAAGTGCCATCAACTGCTTTTGTAAATTTCCTCCCTGGGCATATTGAAATCTTTTCACCAAGCAGTCCTTGAACTCCTTTCACGAACGTATAGGTCGCATCCGCTCCCTCCACTGGAACCAAGAGTGTCTCTCTTTCGAAACATACGCCGAACGCATCCAAATTCTACCTCTGTCAGACATCGCTTAATAGATCCAGCCATCAGTCCCAAGTCGCTAGTCCCAAGTCGCTCCTGGTCCACTCGCCATCTTGCATGTTAATACTAAGGGGATGGTAATAATTGTCGTGCTGTACCTCATTGCGTTGCCCATAGACCCTCAAAGGACTAGCGCCTCTGTCGCCATCGCCTCCACAGTCATGCTTTTCCTAAGCATAGTCATCAACATTCTCCTTAAAGCTTGGATTCTCGTCATCGGCCTGAAAATCCTCGTAGGCTGGAAGTACTCGGCGTCGTCGGCTCTCTGCTGCTTACTGAGGTCCACGAAAGCCCGTGATCTCCTCCATGTCATCCTCAGGTCCTGGAAGATGCCCAAATTCCTCGTCAAAGTCTCGGTGTGTCACGCCCCGCTACTCGGGACACGACTGTCTTCCACATGTGATGCAGGTCCTGCTAGATACCCGTACCAGTGAAAACAATATAGGCTACGAGCAGAGATATACCAATATACTCATATGGAATTTCTCATGAAATTAAACAGGAAATTGTAAATACTTACAATTTAATGTCAGGGATCTGCAGCTGCTATGAAATTTGTGTCCTTGGTAAAACTGGGTCCTCATCTTAACTTTAAATCAATACCTGGTGGTGCAACAAAAAGTAGACCCACCAGGTAAATCACAATGATTCTAAAATTTTGGGATTTAAAATATATGAACATGGGAAAACACTAACTAGTAAACGAGAACTAGTAAACGAGAACTGGAAACAGACAACATATTAAGATATATTTATATCATGCATGCATTGGAATTTAAGACAAACATGTGATTCATTTGATAATTAAAAGAAGCTAACATTGTCCTATCGCTTTATTAATATTTCATAATTGCATTGGTATTTAAGACAAACATGTAACTCAGTAAGCAATTAAAAGTGATACTATCATGGTTCTATCTTCTTATGCGAAACTTAGGCCGTGAATCATATTGGAGAGTACAAAAACAACCAAGGAGTCCACCTCAGTACCCAGGGGCGCTCACCTGGACCAGACTCAAAGCAGTAACGGTAGGGGCCATGAGTCAACAGTGTGGAACTCATTAATTAAGTCCGACGGTACATTAGGGGTCAGATCCTGATTCAATGATGTGACCCAGGCCGAAACAACCTGATGCGGTTCAGTCAATAGGAGCGTGACTCCAGTCGTTCCCGCACTCTCACTAATATGATTTACCCCATCTTAGTGAGTCTGTAGTGCCAGGTGTAAGTCAAGTATACAGCTTTTCATGCCTCGGTGCAACGGTACATGTGTTGATATATATTAATGTCATTTCATAAAATGATTTCTAAAATAAGACTTGAATTAAATTTAAGGCCACATTGGAGTTAATTCATATGATGGTGTGCTATGTCATTCCAGTCTCAATCATACTTTCACTTTCCATTCCATCAAGTGTATTTCAATGATACATATAACTCCAATGACTTTTCATTTCATTTCAATTTCCATAGCACACTCCACATATTAATTATTCCCAATGTCAGGGGCCAGTGTGCCTCATTATACTATCCAGAAACATATAGCATTAATAACATCCCTTACTTTTCCAACGGCCTTTGAGGCCACACCCTTATCTTCAATCATCGGGAGATTTCTAAGCCATCCAACAGCCTTATCCGAATATGGGCAACTCCGAAAAATCCTAACCGATGTAATAAGGGAAAATCCCTTTGGTTAGTCACAATATTTGACCAAGATGACCATTTTCAGTCATAATTGGGTCCCAGAATGGTTCTGTACACTACAACGAAAAAGGATAGGTCGGACTGTCCCAACGAGGGGGAGAAAGACACCGAAACAGCCCACAACAGGGGGGAAAGGAACATACGGGTCTCGGCCAAAGGGAGGGCCCTTGGATAGTTATTTCGAAGGGTAATGAGCTGCAGCGAGGTTCGCCGCCACGGCCGGTGCTCAGAAACATCATCGCAGGAAGGGAGTAAACTAAATCACAATTTTTAAAACCCAAAATTAGAGAACCAAGGCGATTTTACCGGAAATCGTGGATTGAAGAAGAAATCGAGAAGAAATCCAAACTCCAAAGCCTAATTCGAAACCAAATCTAGAGGAAAACCCAATTTTCTCTTTGAAAAACATCACTTTTACACAAAACCGAAACCCTAAGGCTCAAATGGAGCTTAAATAGAGGAAGGAGGGGTCCTAAGAAGCTCAGAGGGACGCCACGAATACCATCAGCCTCGAATTGAGGTGGAAACACGGCAAAACCCTTGGATTTTAGGGCACGGTGGATGCACGAGGCACGCCACGAGTGAGTGAGGTGGCAAGAAGCGGGGGGGGGGGGGGGGGTGTGTGTGTGTCGCGGGGAGTTCCTTCGACTCGAAGGAACGAAGAGCGGCGGAGCTGACGAGAGAGAAGAGGCGGCGAATTCTTTGTCGCCGCTGCCGAATCGAGAGAGAGAGAGAGAGATCGCGTGGGAGAGAACGTGAGAGGGGGAGAGAATAAGTGGGATGCACATGGGGGTTTAAGTTGGGAAAAATAAAACACAGGCCCAACGGGCCTTTGGGCTTTTACATTCTACACTCCTTACAAAAGTTCCGTCCTCGGAATTACAAAATCAAAACAAAATTAAGATACAACAAACAGATGATGAAAATGCTCTCGCATCTCGTCCTCCCTTTCCCAGGTGGACTCTTCAGGCGAGTCCCGATGCCACATTACTTACGTACATTAGGTTGACAACTCCGTTTCGAAGGGCCTTCTGTTGACAATCAATGATCAATACTTGCTGCTATCAGATTAGGCCGCCTTGATCCTATCTACCGGAGTGGACTGAATCTGCATATTCTTTAACGAGGAAACCAAGTCAGGCAAAACCATATCTATCTCCATATCTTTAATTTCTTGTTGCAGCCTCCACTGAGTCGTAAGTGTCATTACTATTGGAAGACGACTCATCGCATAAGGTACGCCATTGACCTTTTCAGGATGATATTGAAGATCAATATCATAATCTGCCATCAACTCTATCCATCGGCGTTGTCTCATGTTAAGCTCCTTTTGTGTGAAGATATACTTCAAGCTCTTATGATCTGTGAATATCTTTACATGCTCTCCTAACAAGAAATGTCTCCACATCTTCAATGCAAAAATAACCGCCGCCAATTCCAAGTCATGGATAGGATAATTCTTTTCATGGTTTTTCAACTGTCTGGTTGCATAAGTTACAACTTTGCCATGTTGGTGTAATACACCTTCAAGTCCTTTACCTGATGCATCGCAAAATAATTCAAATCCTCCCGTCCGATCAAGAATAACCAAAATTGGGGCAGTTGTCAATCTCTTCTTTAGCTCCTGGAAAGCATCATCACATGCTTTGGACCAAACGAAAACTACATCTTTTCTTGTTAATCGCGTCATAGGCTCCCTAATCTTCGAGAAATCTTTAATAAACCTTCGATAATAACCAACCATCCCCAAGAAGCTACGAATCTCCGTCACGGTCCGTGGAATATGCCAGTTCTGAACAGCTACTACCTTTCCAGGATCGACATAGATTCCTTCTCCAGACACCACGTGGCCTAAATACGCCACCTTATTCAGATAGAATTGACATTTGTTGAGTTTGGCGAACAATTGGTGTTGTGTCAGAGTTTCCAGGATCTTTCTCAAATGTTCGGTATGCTCTTGGGTGTCCTTCGAATATATCAGGATATCATCAAGATAGACAACTACGAACTTATCCAAATACTCATATAGCACTAGATTCATCAGGCTCATAAACACTGCCGGAGCATTGGTCACGCCAAATGGCATCACCAAGAATTCATAATGCCCATACTTGGTTCTGAATGCAGTCTTATGAATGTCATCCTTCTTCCAGTCCTCAAATCCAACTTCGAATAAATGCTCGATCCTCCGAGTTGGTCAAAGATGTCATCGATACGTGTAAGAGGATATTTGTTCTTCACTGTCACATTGTTCAATTCCATGTAATCGCCACACATACATCGAGTCCTATCCTTCTTTGATACCAACAATATAGGAGCACTCCAAGGAGAGACGCTAGGCCGTATCTAACCCTTCTTCAATAGTTCATTCAACTGGGTACAGACTTCTTCTAGCTCTGTGGCGCCATACGATATGGTTTCTTGGATATTGGCTGGGCACCTAGTACCAAATCAATGGAAAATTCAACAGCAAGTTCCAGAGGTGATTCTATATGATCGCACAGAAACACGTCCATGAATTTCCGTACTATCTCTGGTATCTCTGGTTCATCAACATCTATGGCACTCATCATAGCTTCTGTTGGTCGTGCTCTAAACCGTATTGGCCCCTCAGATCTACCTCCGCTGATGAACTCAAATTTTGGATGATCAGACATCTCGAATACTACACTCCTTTGACGACAGTCAATGGTAGCATGAAATGTCGCCAACCAATCCATTCCAAAAACAACATCAAAACTAGGCATCTCAATCACCAGAAAATTTGCAAATTGCTTTCGCCCACTAACAACTACAGGACACTAAGGGTAATGTCTGGTTGTCTTCAATATACCACCACCAGTATTAACATTCCAATGGGTAGTCAAGGGTTCGACGTGAATGTTGTGTGCGCTAACAAATCGAGTGCTAGGAAATCGTGAGATGCTCTAAAGTGAGGACATGTCTACGATGAACACTACAACACATAAGGTCCATGATACTGCAAGCAATGAGGCCGTTTAAACTAAAGGGTAAATATATAAGAGACGACTTAGATGGTTGTTAAGGAAGGGAAACGTAACCAAATGATGGAACACGACTTTCTAGTTGAAGGTCAAAGAGTTCAAAAAGAGATAATGGAAGAAACTTTTGCCTGTACATCCCATACATGTGAAAGCTGGAGGCATCCTGTATTCATGAGATCAACATGAGTATATTATACGGTATATCCTACTCTTCCTATACTGTTCACGAGGTGGTTAGCGCAGATCTGCATGGGCTACCACAAAAACATGTCATACCCCGCTACACGGGACACGACTGTTTTCCACATGTGATGCAGGTCCTGCTAGGTACCAGTGAAAGCAATATAGGCTACGAGCAGAGATATACCAATATACTCATATGGAATTTCTCATGAAATTAAACCTGAAAGTGTAAATACTTACAATTTAATGTCAGGGTTCTGCAGCTGCTATGAAATTTGTGTCCTCGGTAAAACTGGGTCCTCATCTTAACTCTGAATCAATATCTGGTGGTGCAACAAAAAGTAGACCCACCCGGTAAATCACAATGATTTTAAAATTTTGGAATTTAAAATATATGAACATGTGAAAACACTAACTAGTAAACAAGAACTGGAAACATACAACATATTAAGATATATTTATATTAGGCATGCATTGGAATTTAAGACAAACAAGTGATTCATTTGATAATTAAAAGAAGCTAACATTGTCATATCACTTTATTAATATTTCATAATTGCATTGGCATTTAAGACAAACATGCAACTCAGTTAGCAATTAAAAGTGATACTATCATGGTCTATCATCTTATGCCAAACTTAGGCCGTGAATCATATTGGAGAGTACAGAAACAACCAAGGAGTCCACCTCAGTACCCAGGTGCGCTCACCTGGGCCAGGCCTAAAGCAGTAACGGTAGGGGCCATGAGTCAACAGTGTGGAACTCATTAATTAAGTCCGGCGGTACATTAGGGGTCAGATCCCGATTCAATGAGGTGACCCAGACCGAAATAACCTGATGCGGTTCAGTCAATAGGAGCGTGGCTCTAGTCGTTCCCACTCTCACTAATATGATTTACCCCATCCTAGTGAGTCTGTAGTGCCAGGTGTAAGTCAAGTGTACAGCTTTCCGTGCCTCGGTGCAACATTACATGTGTTGATCTATATAAATGTCATTTCATAACATGATTTTTAAAATAAGACTTGAATTAAATTTAAGGCCACATTGGAATTAATTCATACGATGGTGTGCTATATCATTCCAGTCTCAATCATACTTTCACTTTCCATTCCATCAAGTGTATTTCAATGATACATATAACTCCAATGACTTTTCATTTCATTTCAATTTCCACAACACCTCCACATATTAATTATTCCCAATGTCAGGGGCCAGTGTGCCTCATTATACTATCCAAAAACATATAACATTAATAACATGGAACAATAAAACATTTAGCATGCTGCAGATGTGTAATAATTCTAGCATCTAATCATGAGACATTTCTACAAGACTGTCAATAAACAAAATATTCTAATATGCTGGGTAAACTAACATGCTAAACAGACTATTGCAGCAAGACATATAAATTTTAGCATGCTAGGTAAACTAAAGATGAAAGATAATTAATCTTTGCTAACCTGCAAGTAAAGGCGACGATCAATGTCATATTCTTAGAATTAAGGGGGAATGGTCAAATGGAGGGAGGGATAATCTGGTGATCTCAGATAAGGTTTCACACTGATCATTTTCGGGGCTTAACCATTTGTTAATGGTTTTATATGATCCTTTAGGCAGCGTTTTATGATCATCGGGACAGTAAACTTAGATCATTCAGGCAGTAACCTGTTTTATGATCCAACAGGCAGAAAATCCCTTGTCTAATGGCCTTTGAGGCCACACCATCATCTTCAATCATCGGGAGATTTCTAAGCCATCCAACAGCCTTATCCGAATATGGGCAACTCCGAAAAATCTTAACCGATGTAATTAGGAAAAATCCCTTCGGTCAGTCACAATATTTGACCAAGATGACCATTTTCAGTTACAATTGGGTCCCAGAATGGTTCTGTACACTACATCGAAAAAGGATCGGTCGGACAATCCCATCGAGGGGGAGAAAGACACCGAAACATCCCACAGCAGGGGGAAAGGAACATCTGGCTGTCGGCCAAGGGGGTGGGCCCTTAGATAGTCATTTCGAAGGGTAATGGGCTGCAACGAGGTTTGCCGCCACGCCCGGTGCTCAGAAACACCATCGCAGGAGGGTAAACTAAATCACAATTTTTAAAACCCAAAATTAAAGAATTAAGGTGATTTTACCTGAAATCGTGGACTGAAGAAGAAATTGGGAAGAAATCCAAACTCCAGAGCCTAATTCGAAACCAAATCTAGAGGAAAACCCAATTTTCTCTTTGAAAACATCACTTTTACACAAAACCGAAACCCTAGGGCTCAAATGGAGCTTAAATAGAGGAAGGAGGGGGCCTGGGAAGCTCAGAGGGACGACACGAACACCATCAGCCTCGAATCAAGGTGGAAACGTGGCGGATTTTAGGGCACGGTGGAGGCGCGCCATGAGTGAGTGAGGTGGCAAGAAGCGGGGGCGGGGGGGGGGGGTGGTCGCGTGGAGTTCCTTTGACTCGAAGGAACGAAGAGCGGCAGAGCACGAGAGAGAGAAGAGGCGACGGATTCTTTGTCGCCGCTGCCGAATCGAGAGATAGAGATCGTGTGGGAGAGAACGTGAGAGGGAGAGAGAATAAGTGGGGATGCACGTGGGGGGGTTAAGTTGGGAAAAATAAAACACAAGCCCAACGGGCCTTTGGGCTTTTACACGGTGGGCTCCCCAAAAGTTTTGGGGCCCCGGCTTATCCTCCCAAGGCTCGACGGGTCTATGACAGGTCTGCCATGGCTTGTTAGGGCCCTGGCGGTGCCAATGCACTGCAGGGTGTTAGCGGCCCTGCAGGTGGGTCACAGGGCCCTGCCGGGGGTCGTGGAACATCCTATGAGCCTGGCTAGGATTTCCCCGCTCCATGTGATCTTCTGCTCAGTCGAATCCTTCCACCATGTCAGATAGAAGGCCTTCTTTGAATTCTTCTTCCTTTTTCTTTTTAGCCAAAGTTGCGGCATTTTGCACTAGATTTGAATTTTCGCCTAAATTTGAATTTTTTACAAAGTTGTCGCCTTTAGATCCGTGAATTGTTGCATCATGGTTTGCATGAATGGTTCAAAGTTTGTATCCATTCGTGTCTCAATCCCTTCCATCGACACATTGACCTTAGATTTGAGATCCACCATAGACTTCTTCAGATCTTTAATTTTGCCATCGAGTTTTTCCTCCAAAGCTTCAATCTTTTTGGTTGTAGCCACCTCTATGTATGTCAAAATCGTCGCTCTGATACCAAATTGATAGGAACCAAAATAAAGTTCTGATTTTTATTTAATAAAAACTGAAAAATAAGAAGATTGATGCCACGTTTGAGTGGTAAACCGCTATCTTAAGCTGCCAACTCTAGAGGACTGCCACACTCTTCTATCAAAAGAGGGATTCTCTACCTCTAGGAAGTTTCTCTTAATAATCAAGCATGAGATTCCATAATCCCCTAGCTCCTATAAAATAATAAACTGAAAATACAAAATTACAAAAAGATCCATAAAACTGAAAATTACGAAAAATCCACTAGAAATCCAAAAATTACAAAATACCATTGGTGGGCTAGAATTGCCGAACACATCAACTAGCCAAAGTGGAAATTAACGTCAAAATCCTACTCCCTTGGCTAGCGTCAAAATCCCGGCTCTTGTTTTTTTTGCGATGATCGGATCTGTTCATTTTGATCTTCATGGTCTAAAATTTCAGACCATCAATTATCAAGTGATTAGTGGATGAACAAGCAAAACTTCTTAGGTTCACTGGATAATTGGTGGTTTGTGGTTTTAGAACAGGAGATCAAAATGAGCAGAATCGATCGTCGGAAAATATAAGGGGGGGTTTTGAAAATTTTCCCATTGGCTAGCTGACACCCATATTCCTCATAACTATTGTAAGCTTCCTGTGTGAGTTTTAGAGAATTTTTTCTGATTTATGTTAAAAAAAATTTGAGTGTTGATACACACACCATAATAGAAAAAATATGGGTGAATCTTAGTGGGATTTGATTCACTATCAAGCCAGTATAAAGTCAAAAATATCAGAATAATAGAACTTTTTATAACGGTCCAATTAATGGATAAAAGGGGGGATTCACTTGATTTTTGATGTATTGAGGTATTAATATGAGTTGATCATATCTAACGGGGTTCTTATAATTTTTGCACTGGAGGAGGGTTGAAACGGATTTTTTATCAAATATACATGTGTAGAATAGGGGTATCATATGCCATATGAGGCTTAGCCTTATATGCGACCTTTAAAAGTTCACGCTCTTATATTTTTTCTGATGATCGAAACCGTTCATTTCGATTTTCATATTCTAAAACACCAAAACACCAAATATTAAATGAACTTAATGTGTTGTGCTCGTTCATCTACATGTCACGAAAAGTTTTATTCACGCAAAACGATTAATTTGTGACATTCGGATTAATGAGTAAAAACCTTTTGATTAATCCAATATTTTGATGTTTTGGGGGTTTTAAATGTGAAGATCAAAATGAACGGTTTCGATTGTCCAAAAAATAGAGAAGTGTGAACTTTTTGATATTACATATGAGGCTAATCATCATACATCATATTATACAAATTATTCTCATATATACATATATAATGATAAATATATGTTATATGTGGCTAAGCTGTCATTCTTGGAAATTTCATGCTCTTATTTTTTTGGATGATCGGAACTGTTCGTTTTGTTCTTCACATTCTAAACCACAAAACATCAAATGTTGGGTAAATCCAAGGAGTTTTGCTTGTTTATCCACCCATAGTAATATGTTCTATTCATGTAAAATCGTAAAATTTGGGAGGGATGGATAAACAAAGCAAAAACCTTTGGTTCATCCGATATTTGATGTTTTGAGATTTTAGTATAAATCAGAATGAACGATTACAATTGTTTGAAAAAATAGACGATGGTGAACTTTTCGATGCACATATCTAGCTTATATATATTACTAGATATGTACCGACATTGCAAGAAATTTTCTACGCCATCAACATCCAAAATACAAATAGTTTTTTTTGAAAATTTTCCATAGGTTGTACACATTTTAAATATGGGTAAAACATAAGGGGATATGAACCTTGATCATCTCTTGCTCTATTGTTAAATTTGCAACGGATAGATCAATGGTTAAATAGTGTTAGATTCACAAGATTTTTGGTATGTTGATCATCTATGATGTTTAGAACACATCTGAAATTTTTTAAAAATAAAAATAAATATGCATATGTTTTGTCAGCACAGGAAAGTTTCCCATGTTGACAGTAATATATACAGTTTCCACTATGTCTGTGAAGTAGAGAGAACTCAAGTTTCTCCCAAAATCCTAATTTTGGACATACAAATTGAATCTATGCTTGCTTGGAATACCAAGAAATGATAAATTATCTCACTCTCAATTGATCCATTTAACATCATCACCTTCAATTCAATTTGGTACCATTACGATAGGAACTACGGCAAAATTAGGGCAAATGGTGATATTTTTATTGATAATAGATTGGATCTCACAAGATACGGCCCCCCAATACGAGAGAAATGCCAACTCTCCAATAATCTATGGTAACTAATCTAAATAACTACTAATCTCTTGTAATATTCAATATAAAAATCCTAATGACCTCTCTCCTCTTATTTAAAACAAAAGCCCTCACTAATTAGGTAATTAGCCGAAATGACTGAATTACCACTCAAGTTAAATAAGTACCAATTTAATCGGCTTATCATTACTCCCCCATTTAAACAATTGCCAATTTAATAGGACCATCAATTTTAGCGGCCTAACACATTGATGTTACTACTGTGATGCCCCATATTCATGAGCAATGTTGCTACGGGATAGACAGGTCCATGTGGAAAACCTTAATTACATGTTGGTTTTATGGTGTATACTTTCTTTTACCTATATTTAATTATATAAAGAGAATAATTGGTATCATATGACATATGAGGCTATGCCTCATATACCAAGACACATAAAGGTTGGAAGTACAAGCCCACACATAAAGGTGAGAAGTACAAGCTCCACATGGGCTTGTGCTTGTTGTATTTCACACCTTTAGGTGTCTTGATATATGAGGCATAGCCTCATATGCCATATGATACCCATTATACCCATTAGTCTTCTATATAAAACTATTTATGCCCTGATGTATGTGCAACCTTCATCCTAGGATCATGTTTAAAGAACTAGCTAGTTCCCCATTAAATGCCTACATCGGATCAAATTCAATAATGTAGCCTTGCACCTCATCCGAAATATGTTTCTGTTTTTTACACACGAAATTTCAAACATCCAAGAAGTAATTCTTATTTTTTCTTCATGGAAGCAAGTGGTCATCAAAGTTATGTCACAATCCCCCTTACGTCAGCCAATTACAAAGCAATAGCTACCTCTTCAGAAGAAAGGAACTGAACATGCAAATAAAAATGTTTTCAGTACTTTTTTAAATCAGCATAAAAAGCTTATGGACTGGCTTAGGGGTGAACTGTCAATTGAGAAGGCTCTGTTTTATCAACTTGTTGTCAAGTTGAGGTCAACCCTTTTAAGAGTCGGTGTCAACATTCTATGGTCTGACAATTGTCCTTAAATTTAGTTGGCATGTTTGGAGCAGCATTACATGGTTCATCCATTTTTTGCTTGCAACCCGTGAACATTCATCCATAACCAGTACTTCCCTAATATTACAATATTAGGTAGGTCCATATAGAATTGAAAATTTTCGTGATATATCGTTTATGTACCAGAACTCCTCCAAAACTGAAAATTCTACTTTCTTAGGTTTTAAAGGAATTGTGAAATATCTTTATGACTCTGACATGGGCTAGATGACCATGCTGGAGTGTGGCTCTCCCATTTACTTGGTTTTTCTTGGAATAATGAATCGGGTTGCATATCATCATTATGCTAGCTTAGGATATTCCGGAGGTTTGAATTAAATTTTGTGATAAGAACTAGGATGACGAAACCTTGAAAAGGCTATTATTTAGAATGATTACTCAAAGTCGCATTGAAGACCATCCTTCCCAAGTCAAAACTTTAGAAATCCTAATGAATTTCTTTTACAAGTAATTACAGAATAATTTAATTCCATTTATGTAAAATGAATCCAAAACCATAATTACTTCCTTGAGCGTATGCATACCAGATATATCATGCTAAATGTAATGCTGCATATCATGTCTGTAATTTTATATCTATTGAGATCACATGCATACGTCTAATGTGCTCAAATATTTTAGGCAGGGAAGGGTGGTGAGCTGACCCATGATGAGACCACAATTATTACTGGCGCATTGGAATTGACGCGAAAGACTGCGAAAGATGCTATGACGACAATATCTGAGACCTTTTCCCTTGATATAAACTCTAAGCTTGACATGTATGTTGTTTGATTAATATCTAATGGTGTCTATCCACATTTCAAAGCATGAACCTTTTTCTCTTCTTACTAGGCACACTATGGGTTTAATAATGTCCAAAGGGCATAGTCGTGTTCCAATCTACTCTGGAAGCCCGACAAATATTATTGGTCTTATTTTGGTGAGTGTATAACTAAACTGCAGAACTTTTAATAACCAATTTTATGATATCAATACTTTGTTCTGAAATCATGAAAATTGTGCAGCTTTTGGAGAACATCTGTAAAATGCATTTGATAGGAGTATAGCCCATTTAATTGATATGGGCATGCCTTTATTTTTTATTTACTTTACTTGCTCTGCAGCTATTCCAATTTGTACTTATTCTCTGCAAGGAGAACACTCTTTACTTTAATCTTGATACCTGTCCAACATGTAATGTGCTGTTATTCTTCTTACATAGGGGAGCAATTCCCCACGGCCATGCCCCCATGTGACAAAAAAGTGGAGCCCACCTTTGTCCCTCTAGGACAAAGGTGTGGCCTTGGTTGTGCCACCTTGGTATGGTGGGCCCCACTAGGTGGAGGGTGGGATTTTGGGTTCAATTTGGGGGGTTCTTGTGTGGAGTTGGGTTAAATGGCCCCACATTCCCCTTGATTTACAACCTTGCCATTGTGATTTATTCACTTTTCCCCCAAAGTATTTTTTCGGGTTAACCCATGATTTTCTCCCATTTACCCCCAACATTCCCATGAACTACAAGTATGGGATTTATTCACTGTGACCCCCAAGGTTTTTTTGCAATTTAACCCCGTTAACCCCCCACTTTCCCATGAAGTACAATTATGTGTTTTTTGCACTTTGCCCAAAGTTTTTTTTGCAATTTAACCCCTTTTAACCCCGACGAAATCCACACACACCCACACTTCTCAATCCTTTTCGGTTGCATGTGTGTACCGCATTCTTTTCGTACCACACTTCTCACTCCTTTCCAGTTGCGTGCGTGCGCCGCATTCTTTTCATGTGGGGGGGGGGGGGGGGGGGGGGGTTTTGGTACTGTGCACTCTGTACATGGGTTATTTGTAGTTTCTTACATATTCTAAAGAAAGATAACTGCATAACCTTTGAGAGATCTCTCACACATTTGGAGAATTACCTGCTTTTGTTGTCAATGGTATAGTAGGGTTGATTTTCATTAAATGAAAAAAAGTTGCAAGTTTGTGTACAATTATTCATGAAGAATAAGAGAAATGAATTGTTTATTGATTTCAGCCCTTAGCCATGCTCTCGCATCTTATATCTATATGCAAGTCTACTTTCCTGTTTAGGATTATTCGGACATAAAGAATGATGGGAGGTGTAGCAAGCTAAAATTGAGTTATGACCTTTCCCTCATGGATGAAAAAGAAGAAGTTGCTCATTGGCTTATGGGGAGTATAATATTGTAGAATAATCTAATGTCCCCCACCCCCTCTTATTTAATGAGACATTGAGGAAGGGGAGGCTAAGGATTTGGTCCAAATTATCACACACTAAAATGCACGGGTCAATTGACACGAGATGCATGAAGTTGGCTGATTGATGACTCTGCAATGTTTATGCTTCTATTCAGGGATAAATAGACCTGAGTTGCATACCTAAAGCAAAAAATCATATTAGTCTGTTAGATTCATGCACGTGCTCCTTTGTTCTACCTGATGGCTTTAGATCCAAATAAGAGGTGGTTGAATTCAATATGACAGTGTGGTGCTTGAGTATCTTTAATTGCCTAAATCTTATAATTGCATGTCCAATGGCCCATGAAGTGTGCTGAAATTATGGTTGATCAATCAACTCTCAACCCTATGGTCTGTCTGGTGCACTTGATCCTGATCAAGTTGCTGACATGGCCCCATAAACTAGCACATAGACTATCAATCAACTTATGCTTCGTACCAGTTAATTTAAGTCACAATAAAACCATAGCGGGCTAGAACTTCTTTTTAATTACAGTTTCTTTGGGATTACAGGCGTCTTTCTATCATCTCCTGCTGCCCCCTCCTTAGAGGGCTAGCCACTGAGATCACCTGCTATGTTGAAATATGCAACCTAGGGTTCTTCAACTTAAGGAAAACTACATACAAGACAAGTTTCGATTTAATTTTATTCTGGTAAGCTATGCATGAGTCATTTTAGCTTTTTTACCGTAAGAATGTGTCTGTTGACCATTTCCAAAGTACACACTGAGTTTGATATAGTGTTCTTGTCATGCCATGCAATCTGGGGTCGCAACAAGTTCTGCAAAAAGTGACATGTCCTGCAGTTAACTAGTGAAAACAATATAAACACGAGCAGATGTGCACCAAAATGCATAAGAAAATTTTTATTCACATATACATGCGAGCTTACAAAATTGTATACATCATACTATTCACAGTCTAACAAAATACATCTAGAAGTTACGATATGAATACATCTACTATCTCAAGATTAGAAATCAGCGTTCTCTACTGCAAAGTCTGCATCCTTGAATACTGGGCCATCCTCTAACTCTGTCTCAACACCTAGCAATGCAACAAAAACAAAGAACCGTCAGGTAAATCACAGTAATTCTAGAATTTTAGAATTAAAATATGTGAGCATGAGTAAAACTAACTAGTAATCAAGAACTGGGAGTAGGTAACAGATTAATTAATATTATCTAAAAATTAGTCATTGGAAATGAAGACAGACATGTAACTAAGTTGATAATTAAGGAGGTACTATTATGGTCTTATCAGTTATGCCAATCCTAGGATGTGAGTTATATTGGAGAGTACAATAAGCAATCAGGAGTACACCTTGTACCATGGAAACGTTAACCCCGGTCAGTCCCAACGTAGGATAGTATGGGCCATGAGTCCAAAAGAGTAACTGGGTTGGGACTCAACAATTAAGTCCGGCGATACCAATAGGGTTCATCAAATTCATGATGTGACACAGTCAGAACACCTGATGCGGTCTTATTAATAGGAATATGGCTCCAGTCGCTTCGTACTCTTACTCATATAATTTACCCAAAAATCAGTGAGTCTAAAGTGCCAAGTGTATGTCAAGTGTACATCTCTCAGTGTCTCGGTGATACAGTCCAGGTGTAGTTCTAAATTGGTAATATTTACTTATTTAAAACATGATTTTGCAAGTAAAACTTTTTATTAGGCTTAAGATCACATTGAAACTATTTCATTGTTGATGTGCTTTGTCAATTCAGATCCAGTCATGTTTTCAAGATTCTATCCAGCAAGTGTGTTTCAACATGACAGTAACAATGTATTTCAATGATATTCCAATTTCATTTGGTTTTCATAGCACACTCAACATATCAATATTTTCAATGTAATGAGAAATTGTGCAAGATATACTATAATCAGTAAAACTAAGGAACATGTGACATGTAATGATGGAAACAATGTAATATTTAGCATGCAATATGGGTTACACTAATTTAAACATATGACATGTGGCTCCCAGGAGTTACACAAATTTTAAACATAAAATATGGAGCACATAAGTGGTAAATAACAAGTGAAACATTTTAAGACTTCTAAATTATAAAAACATGCTAACCTGGATGACATATATCGAACAGTGCAACAATTGGAAATATGGGGATGGACACTGGGAAATAGACAACTGTGATGATATCAGATAATTCTCATCATCGATCGTTTTACAGGACTTAACCATGTGTTCATGGTTTCGTCATATGATCCTTCAGGCAATAATCCTATGATCCCACGGGTAGTAAATTATGATCCTTCAGGTAGTAGCCTTATGATCCAACATGCAATGAAATCTATAATTCCAACGGTCTTAAGTGGCCAAACCCTCATTTACAATCATATAGTAACCCAACTCCAATATGAAAGCCAACTCCGACATAGGGCAAAGCCCTAGGTTCCATAAAACTCACAACCATCATCAAGCCTTAACATCGGTAAAACTTCACTAAACTAGTATTTACAGCCACCAACCAAGAAAACCAAGAAAACCAATATTGAAAATCCTTAAAAACAACCACAATAGGGGGCAGACCCCAACAACCTGTCACTACCAGGCATCAAAACTCAAAACAGTCACATCATAAGGCGGCATGTAATCCTTAAATCTTTCATGACCAAGGGCATGGAGGCCCAATTTAGTCATTGTGGGGGTAAGGGAAGTCACGACAAAGACTTGGGGCCACAAAGTCATGGCGACAGTCATGGCCGAGGGTTTTGAAAGCCCAAAACAGTCACGACAGGCTGAGGTAGCCACAACAGGAAGCCACGGGACATCCACGGCAGTGGCATGGGGCAGTAGTGGGGTGTCGCCAAGCCTCGGAGACACCGAGATTGCTCAAATTCATCATTGCAAGCGTGTAAACGAAAATCACAAATTTAAAACCAAAAATTAAAGAAATAAAGTGATTTACCAAAATTTGAAGACTGACTTTGAACCCGAGTCTCGTCGTGGGTGGCTACAACTGCTAGGGCAATATAACACTAAATCCGAGCTCAAGAAAGAAAACCAGAATTTTATTTTTGAAAAATGATTTTTCGCGTAAAAACCGAAACCTTAAGCTCAATTGAGCATTTATAGAGGAAAGAATAGAAATGTTGTACTCAAGAAAGCTGTGGTTTTGCCACGTCGGTCAGCTGCTGATCAAGAGGAAATCGTGTCGAAACCATAGAAATTTAGGGCGTGGTGGAGATTTGAAGTCGTGACGTGTATACGTGAGGTGAAGCGAGGCGATGGGCTTTGATTTTTACTACGGCCTTTGCTTCTCGTCGAAGGAGAATGGAGGAGTGAGAGAGAGTCAATTTGTTGCCGCCGCTGTGGGAGAAAGAGATCGAGAAGGTTGAGAGAAAGAGAAAGAGAAAGAGAGGGGGGACATGTGCTGCACACATGGGGGAAGGGTGTGTGTTAGGTGGGGAGTGGGCTGGGCAACTGGGGCCGGTGGCGGGCTGCAGACAAAGAAAAGAAAAAGAGGGGGGGGGAGAGAGAGAGAGAGAGAGAGAGAGAGAGAGAGAGAGAGAGAGAGAGAGAGAGAGAGAGGTCGGGCTCTCTTTTTTAAAAAAAAGGGCTTTTAGAACAGAATTAACTTTATCTTTGGTTGTAATTTGAGTCGAGGGAGCTCTAATCTTAGCCTTGGTGTAAAGTGACTTCGATGTCTTAAAACTATGCTCAATTTGTAGAATTCTACCGTCTTTGACTTATTTTTGAAAAATATATAACTGAGATCTTTGAGTTATTCCACAATGGATAAGCTTCATAATATTAGGGCCAGAAACATGATGAAAAACATGAGAAATGTAATGTATAAATGAGAGGAAATGAGACTTAGCCACAGAGTGGGTTTTTACTTTCATGATGGCCAATAAATACCTACTAGGGACCATTTGCAACCCATCCTAGTGCAGAACACTTAGCGAAAATAATGAATAGGACCTTGTTAATAGAATAAAAGCATAAGTGAGAATGCTAAGAAGAACATCATTACACTAATATATAAGTTAAAGCAATGAGTACAACTACAATGGCTTCTACCGCTGAGGACAAAAATGAGGAAGAAATGGGTGTGAGATGGTTTGGGCACAAATAGCAGAGTTCACCGGGTGTGCCAGTTAGGAGAAATGGTAGGAGTGTACTTAGTGGAGAAACGAGGACTAATTAGTGGAGTAACGAGGACTGGACGTAGGTCCTAGAAGGTGACAATTAGAAAGGACATTATATTTGTTAATTTATCAAAGAAGATGGGTTTTAATGAAGCTAACTAGAAGAATAGGATTCCTATAACAACCCCTAAAGTTTTGTCTGATATCATTGCTTCTCGAGCTAGCACACTTCTATTATGAAGCCATGTTGTGTCCAACATGCATGTCAGATACATGTCATATGTAATTTTTAGAATTTGGGGTGTGCTGGCATGTTATGTTCATATTTGCTTGTATATGTCTGTGCAACAGGAAAGTTCACTTTAAATGGAACATTGATAATGATTTTTCAACTTGAGATAATGATGTTGAACAGAGTGATTAGGGTTTTATGCTTTAGAAATATTGGGAATTAGGAAAACTGAATTGAAGTGGACTAGAAAATTTGGTCTCGCACTCATGCAAATTGCTCACACATTATCGCATTTTGCATTCAAAGAAATTTATGAAGTATGATTTCTTGCAAACTAGCTAGAAATTACAAAACTTAATTCTTTATTTTACTCTTAATAAAAAAGTTCATACAACCTATATCTGTAACAAAGAAGCAACAGCATAACTAACTTAGACCCAGACTTCTAACCGAACCCAAACTTCAAAAATAAAAGAAAATTCTAAAGATTTTCAAAAGGAAGCTTCAAAAATATCTAAAAAGAAACCATACGACCCAAAAAATAAATACAAAAGAAGTCCAAGATGAAAAGAGCCTAAATAAATTAAAAGTCTAAGATTTCAAAAACTGGACTACATTATTTTCCTTGGATTTGAAGATTCACCTCATGGCGAATTGTGGCAATGATGAACATCAAGCGTATCCATACAAAGCTGAATAATTTTCTTTAACAAACATTCCATAACGGTGTGAGAAATCAGCAAAGTATAAGAAGCTAGGACTAAAAAGTCAAGCTCTGGCTTGCGATCAAACTCCCATGAGATAGTTAACTTGCTAGAATTAAGATCAATCCTCTTTAGAACTCAATGGAACTAGTACACCTGGTGCAATGCATTTCCATATATACAAGAAGGAAATATTTAGGGAAGATCTAAACATCACGTCTTCCTCAATTATAAATCCTTATGAAATTCTGTATGACTTTACAAAAACTTGTAAGTTGTATGGGTAATTGTAAAAATTTCTCATGTCTTAAAATGTAGTTCCCTTGATTGATATGCATAAGCTAGGAATTGCAATAGGTCCACTGTTAATGCCTAACTCTAAACAACTCTGAACCAAGGTGATGGCTTTTTACCTTGCTTATCAGTGATCAACCCATTCCTTTGATCTTCAGTTACACTCTTAGATTGGTAAGAAGCCAACAAAATCTTCTGAACATGAATATGCATGCGGCGATAGCCGCGATACATCAAGTGATGATGGAATCATACAGAACGATATAAGACAATGCAATTCACGATAAGCACCGCTAAATTTGAATAGAATACTAGAAATTTGAGGAATTATTAACCAATGAATTTAGTTCAATTTAAAATTTACCTAAAGGTATAAAGGAGTGTGTGCATGTTGTAGACCTGTATCAGTCCTTGTGGCAACAATTTTTAAGCTTCAAGTTAAAAAATCCAAAGCAAAAAGCTCAAAATTTGGTCTGGAATAAACAAAACAAAGCTATTATATTAAATAGGTTTGGACCTATTTTGGTTGTACTTGTTTGTAAAGCTATATATACATTAATAAAGTGAGGAAAGGGCATCCAACCTCTCAAACCTGTACCTTAATAACTTCCTCTAAACCTAATTAAAAAAAGGAAAGCCGAACATGTTACAGCACATGTTACTGTAGCAGCAGCAGCTATCGTCTTTCTATGCCTCTCCCACTCTCTCCATGCCACCGTTGCCTTCTGTTGGAATCACTGCTGTTGCCTACATTACTGCTGTTGCCTACAATAATCATCGCGACCATATGTAACGGCTGTCGCTTGCCTCAGATCTTTTGCGGTTGCTTCCCCATCTAGACCGTGTTCCCGTCCTCTTCTCTCACACATCTCTCAATCGACACTTCAATCTCTCGATCTCTCCCAATCTATTGGTCTCTTCTTATTCGTCTTTTCTCTTTTTATAGATCTTATATATCATATCAGATGTCATTTACTTAAATTTGATATCTTTAGCTTTGTTTTTGAGGAAAAAAGTTATGTTTTCATGCAGATCCAAAACAACACAATAGAGAAAAAAGTTTTTCCCTTCACGTTTTGATTGATTCAATTATCTGGCTGTTGATTGGCTGAATACCAGCTAATCTAGATTTATAAATCTTTTTTTGGCTATCATACCTATTTAGAACCTTAACTTGGGATATTTTGAATGTGCTTCCGTGGATAAAATGCATACTATGAGACTGATGCGGCTGGAAATTAAGAGGAGGGGCGTTTGCGTAAAAGAACAAATAGGTGTGCTTTGCCTATTTAAGGGGGTTGAGCCGGCCCTAATTCTTATGCGAAAATTGTTGAGAGAAGTTTCTTTTTATTAGTTTATCCCCTAGATTAATACTTAGCTAGTCGTCCTTTTAAATTGTAGTTGTTATTTAGCGAGTAGTTGATTTGTAGTAGGTTTTCCTATAATTTCAGATCTGAGATCCAATAAAAATCCTCTTTTTATTGTCAAATCCCTAGCGTATCGCATCAATTGGTATCAGAGCACTAGATCTAGGGCGAGCACCCGATTTATGGGTCGATCAAATAGTGGAGAATTTGGCGGAGATCAATCGTTGCTACAAGGAGAAATGGGCGGAGATCGACCGTCGCTATCTTTCCGCGGCAAAGACAAAGATAGATCTGAAGCATGCGGTTGTCGGCGATCCAGATCTGGAATTTCTAGATCCAGATCTGGAATTTCCAGATCCAGATCTACCAGATCCGGAGCCAGATCTGGAGCTTCCAGGCGTAGATCCACCAGATCCGGAGCCAGATCTGAAGAAGTCAGGGTATAACGACGCAGATCTGTCGTCGGAGAGGGACGACCACGCGCCGCCACGACACAAAGACAGAGGGGCCGGCGGGGTGATTCCGGCCCCCGGCAGCCCTCCGGGGAGCCGCCGACCCCCCAGGGAGCTCTGGGGGGCCCGGCGAACCCCCAGAGGGGCGACGGAGGGCCGCCAGGCCCCCGGGAGGGGCGGCCGCACCTGCCGCCCCTCCATGCGCAGGCGGCGGCCCCAGGGAGCACCGCCTGGGGGCCGCCGACCCATTTTCAGGGCCGGCCGCCCCGGCGACGCCATGGGGGGCTTCGGCCGACCCCAAGGGGGGATCCCGAGGGCCGGTGGACCTGTTGGGGGCCCCATCGACCTTCCAGGACGACCGACAGGCTTTTTTCGAGGATTTCCAGGCCCCCGGAGGCCCCGCACGAGGTCCGTGGAGCACAATTTTCAGGATTTCAGCCATCTATGGGGCCCGGGGAAGGATTCCAGCAGTGCATCGATGACGACGACCATCCAAAGTACTTGTGGGGGCCCGACGACGTTTTTTGGATCCCGCCTTGGCCCGGTGATATTTCTCCAGACGTCGTTGAAAGCGGTGGGGACCACTCTCATCCGTTTGATCCGGGAGGAGTGCAATCGACCGGGTAGGACGGATGGCCCACGGACATCATGCACCACCTTGAGGACAAGGTGGATTTTCAGGGGCGGAGTAGTGATGCGGCTGGAAATTAAGAGGAGGGGCGTTTGCGTAAAAGAACAAATAGGTGTGCTTTGCCTATTTAAGGGGGTTGAGCCGGCCCTAATTCTTATGCGAAAATTGTTGAGAGAAGTTTCTTTTTATTAGTTTATCCCCTAGATTAATCCTTAGCTAGTCGTCCTTTTAAATTGTAGTTGTTATTTAGCGAGTAGTTGATTTGTAGTAGGTTTTCCTATAATTTCAGATCTGAGATCCAATAAAAATCCTCTTTTTATTGTCAAATCCCTAGCGAATCGCATCAGAGACCTTATGCACATTGAATATATGAATGGTTATTTAACTTTCATGACTATTGTGTTGCAAACATTTTTATGCATGAGAGCCGATTGGCCTGACAGTCGACTCCAATTATCAGTCATTTTGTATGCATCAAATACTTTGTATGCTTAAATTTTCGTATGCATATCATTTGAGTATAATTCATTATGCTTATATGTGACACACTCAATGTTGCTTATGTACACTCACCCTTGCTTTTTTGATATGTCAAAAGGAGGAGAATGGTGAGTGAGTGTCGCAATGGTGATATGAGTAAGAATGCGAATAGTATGTTAATGTCACTATATATATACAAATTGTTGACTTCACACTCACATTGGCACTTTGATTAAAATTATGATATATAAGCTTCATAAGTTGCTTATCTCTAACTAGACTGATTCAGGGGAAGTAACTTCTTCATATCAATTATGCATTTGTGTAGGGGGAGTAAGTATCTAAAATTTTGTAATTTCATAATTTTTATCTAATTGTTTACCATTATAAAAAAGGAAAGAATGTTATTGCAACATCTTAAGTTGGTTTTGATGATTAAGCAAACAATTAGTACGGATAATTGTGTTTCGTGAGATTTGTTGTGAGTACAGGTACCAAAGTTAACAATGGTCAACTAAATCTTAAAGACATGATATGGCAAGCTTAAAGTTGGAGAATTCATGGATTGAAGCTCAATATTGTGACATGAAGTACATCCAATGATAAGTGGAGTTCAAAGCTTCTCAAGACAAATCAAGTGCCAAAAAGAATGCGTTAAGACTTCAAGAGTGTGAGTGATGTATTTTTACATTTATTTGATTTCGTATTAGAATGTTAGAGCCAAATCTTGAAGCATGAACACACACGTAGGAAACTGGATTTACTTGATTTACATCGTTTTGATATTATTTAAAATTCATTTCCTAATTTTTTAATGATCAAACCCCTTTGTTGATTAAGATTTAGCTTAGGCTAATGAATATAAAGTGTTGTCTGCATTCTAACCTCTGACAGTTTTTATGTTTGGAATTTTTCATCCATTCCTGGCTCATTAGATTGCATATTTCATTAGTTTTCCAACGTATCTTGAAGCACCCAAATCAAAGTTCGGTTGTGTCCGTAATGACCATTTTCATTCTCTGTTGCTATTGGGAATTGACTGCAGCTCTGCTGGGAGTCGACCGCAGCTATGCGGGGTGTCGACTACCAGTATAACGGGAGTCGACTACCATTATAACGGGAGTCGATTATCCGCTGCCAGCAAGCCCATAACGGTCGGATTTCTAGCCATTTTCTTGTCCATTTTGAAGGGCTTTTGGGTCATTTGCTTGATACATTTTGCTGGCCTATTTAAGAGGGGTTGATGTGGGAATTTTGCATCATCTTAAGATCATTAGTACAAGAAGAATTTTATCTTTTTGAAGCTAAGCTTTCAAGCCCTAATTCTTCACGAGATGAAATTTCAAGAGCAAATATTCCTCTTTTAAGGCAACTATTTTCTAACTTTCTTTAAGCTTTTAAGCTCTATATTGCCTTGCTAATTTTGTGTTCATCTTATGCTTTGATCTTCATTTACATAAGAACGCAAATTAAATGTTTTGATCTCTAATTTTGTTCTCTATTTATTTGAGATCAAGTTGAGATTTTTACATAGCCTTAATCACATACACTTGCTTCATATATTTTGGCTATAGGAATATGTATTGCAACACTTTAATTTCATTTGTGTATCCTCACTTGGTTGGAAGTGAGTGATTGAGATTTGTGTTGTTGGGTTGAGAAAAGCCTCAATCGTTAGAGGTCCTCATTGTGAGGTGGAGATTATTATTGGTGGTGGTGGTGATGGTGGAGTAGAAGACCACTAGTGTAAATGGCTTTGGAAACCCTAGCTAGAGGAGCTAGGTACTTGGTGTTGGAAATTTCTAATTTGAAGAACTAGGTGGTGATTGTAATTGTTAAAAGCTCTAGTAAGTGAGGCCAGTCAAGTGTATTGGAAGCTCTCATTAGAGGCATTTGGGCTCTTAATTAAGAGGGTTAGTGGAAATCCCAGTTAGAGGTTGAGGACTGGAGTAGCCCAGGGTGGGTGAACCAGGATACTTCTTGGTTGTTTGCGATTGTTTTCTGTGATAGTCTCAACTTGCATACGTAATTCATTTTCGCTGTGCATTATTCTCTATTCCATTGCAAGTATTATATTGTGTTGGTTAAGTTCTTGAGGAAAGTAACACTCACAAGTAACTTAGGCTAAATTAGAGGGTGTGAATTTATATTTATGCATTGAATTTTAGAAACATTAATCTCCACACCTCTAGTGTTTAGCTTGCCATCTACAGGATTCCTACACGTGGCATTAGGCAATTTACGATCCTAACACGTTTATATAGAGCTTGGGGGAGGTTACACTAGGTCATCTAGTTATGTGGATGATGGATCATGAGGCATAATGAACTCCCGTGTATTTGGCCAGGTGGGATAAAGATCTGCAGGTGTCCTGGTGTAACTGATTCCTACAAATAATGCGAGTGAGCGGAATTGAATGCTATCTGTTGTCAACGGTCTGTACATAGAGCTGTCTGCCTGCTCGAGATCGTGTCGCGTTGATCGACGGGCTGATCTTGCCAGGCGATCAGGTGTTTTAGTCATGAGATTGAAAAAGTCGACCTCAGGTAGCGAGGTCGTTCTCATAGAGAGTTACTGGAAAGGGGCTGACCTCGTATCAACGTTCTAAATATCGGATATCGGTCGCGTATCGGCCTAAGAAATTTGATATCGGATTGCGGATATCGGGGATATATCAGGGATATTGACTAAATATCGGAGTGTTATATCGGAGGCTTAAAAATGATGACATGCAAACATAGATTTATCTAAGAAGATATAAACTATACTAACTTAAATAAAAGTATGTTTTGATTATACTTTTCTCGTTAAACATAAATATCGAGGATACTGACTAAATATCAGAGTATCATATCAGAGGCTAAAAATAATGTCAAATAAACCCAAAACTGGAAGAAAAAATCAAAAAAATGAAACAAAAAAATACGTAAAAAAGGGCACGATTACTCAGCTTGATCGAAAAACACTCACGTGCAAAGATTGAATGCCGGATGCCACAGCTCAATCGATTGTCAATAGAAATTTTCACCAAACAGAGCTGAGCGGAGCGGCATGAGGATCGGAGCGTTGAGAGGACCGGAGCAGTGTGATTAGATTTTGGGCAAAGTAGCGATTATCCCTCAAAAAATTCCGATTCCTCGTCGTTTTAAGTAAATGATTTGGGTCGGGTGACTCAGGTCGGGTCCACTTTCAAGTGGACCGACCCGCTAATTTTATTTTAAAGAACCGTGAATTGCGACCGATATTTCAAAGGGATATATCGGCCGCAGTATCGGCCGCAACTCGATATTTCAGCGATATTTTCCCAAATATCTAAAACCACAATATATAAGACTATATCGTATCGGCCTAGTGATAAAACCGATATTGCGGCCGATATATCGGATATCGGTCCGGTATTTAGAACACTGCCTTGGATAGCAAGGTCGTCCTTGTAGAAGTTTGTTGTTTAGGAGCTGGCCTCGTGGAGGCCGACCTGATGCTGAAGAAGCCGTCCTTGGGGAGGTCATCCCGAGAGGGCCACGCTGAAAGTGCAGATTTTGGGAAGGTTGCCCTTGGTAGATTCTCTATTGAGGTCTGCCCTGTCGAGATCTGTCTTGTCTTGGGCTCCCAAGTTGGAGTTGGAAGGTCTTTGAGGGCATGTCAAGTTGGAGTTGGAAGGTCTTTGATGGCATGTCAAGTTGGAGTTGGAAGGTCTTTGAGGGAGTGACTGGCAAGGTCCAATCTATCCAGCTTGACTGGGCCCCATTCCTGGCGAGCCCTAGTAAAAGCACAATCTATAGTTTCTCTTGTAAGACATGGGTCTACTTGTTTAAAGAGAGAGCTCTTGTATAAAAAATAATTCAAATATTTTTCAATATAATAAATACGTAGTTTCTACAAATTGAATGTTACACTCATACTCAAGCTTGAAATACATGTTCCTAAGTATTGTAGTTAGATGCTGTTTTGTGTGCATATTACTTAACCAATAAGATGCATTCTTTTGTGATTCAAGGTCAAATAATACTTGATTCTTGCTTGTTCCCTTACTGAATGTTGCACTCATTCAAGCTTGAAATACATGTTCCTAAGTAGTTAGTCAGATGCTGTTTTGTGTGCGTGTTACTTAACCAATAAGATGCATTTTTTGTGATTCAAGGTCAAATAATACTGTATTCGTGCTTATTTCCTCAAGTAGTATTTTTTATCACCCACATACTTTGTTCAGAATCTACTGTTGGGAAAATGACCACCTTGAGATCCACACGGAAACAACCAATCCTAAAAGTAGATTAAGAATCTAGGACTAGTAAAGATCGGATATTCAAAATACCCCAACAAAAGCCTTACGACCTTGCAAAGTAAAGCAACAAACGAAATAGCGACAAATAAATCAAACAACAGACACAATAGGTTTTTCCAAGTTCTGTTGCGTACAACCTACATCTAGCAACTTCCGAGATGATTCCACTATCAGGGAGATCTTCAAAGTACTACAATCTTGCTTCCACTTACGTGAGTAATAACTTGGCTAGATGCACAAGCCCTCACAAACTCACTCAAGGAGAAAAAAACAGTGAGAAGAGGAAATCGAATCACTCAAATTTCTAACACAAACTCCAAGCCCTAATCTTTTGACAATCTTCAATGGCGGCAGTGGCTCAAGCTCTCAACTTCTTCGGATCTGGATTCAGCATTAAACCATAATCATCTAAACCATTAGATTAAATAGGGTCTCAAAATCGGGTTGAAAACGTCATCACAAGCATCGACTTAAAAAACTGGGCCCTGCTACGCTCGGTCGAGCGTATTTTGAGCTCGACCAAGCGGCTGCTGCGTTGTTGCGGCTACTGGCTGGATAAATGGTGTGCTAAGCCGAGCGGCTGCTCCGCTCAGCCCGAGCACCTGCACTGCAGAGCCTAAATGTCTCTGCCTCCTTACCTCGGCCGAGCGCTCGAGCTGCTCGCCCGAGCGGGCAGTGCTCGGCCCGAACGGTGAAGCACTCGGCCGAGTAATTCTTGCCTTACCCTGGCCTATACTTTATGGCACAGGCTCGGTCGAGCGTCTGTCACAACTCGGCCGAGCAATCTGGGAGTGTGATGTATGAGACTTGAATCACAAAATTTAACATCTACAACCCGACCTTCATAGTTGAATCAAATTTTTTTGTTAGATATTCTTGGATACAGAAAGGATATTGATGCTTTGATCCAATTTGTCGTAAATATTAAGTTTCAGATAAAGTTACATTTTTTGAATATACTACCTATTTTACTACAAACCCAGATGCGAACTCTCTTACTTTCCTGTACTATAGTGGGTTTGTAGTCCTGAGGTTTCAAACACTTCAAAATCTTTGTAATATGTTCAACGCTTCAAGAGAGACTTCTCTGTTTCCTACTAACTAATCTGACTTCTGTAGCTGTAGGTCCTCAATATGTATTAAGAACTTTCTTCTACTACCCTTCCATCTGATCTACATCTCATGATTACACGTCGTAATGGTAAACGATCATCTACTTCATATACTATTTCAAATTTTATCTCTTATAATCGTTTTACTCCCTCTTACCAGCATTTTACCCGATCAGATTTTTCAGTATCTAATTCCAAGTCTTACCAGGAAGTTGTGGTGGAAGTTGTGGTGCATCTTGACTGAAAGAAGGTTATAGATAATGAGATGGATGCTCTATTGACCTGTGACAAGTGGGAGCTAATTGTTGTCCCATAGGAGTTGATATAGTTAGTTGTCGATGTGGCTATACAGTCAAATATTAGTTGGATGGGATGGTAGACAATATAAAGATCATTATGGTGAAAAGATTCCTTAGACATATGGTATGGACTATCTTGAGACCTTCTTTCATGTTGCTTGTCTCAATTCTATTAATCTATTTTCTCATTGGCTGGAAATCAAGACCGGTCATTGTTTTAGCTAGACGTGAAACACCGATTTCTCTATGATGGTCTTGAGAAGACAATTTACATGGAAAAAATAGCTTAAGGAGACATGATACAACTAGTTGATTTGTTGAGTAAGTGAAAAGGGTACAAATCAGCTTCTCTGTAATGGTGTCATTGATAAAGTGGCGATCCATCTCAACGTGCTGAAGTCTTTCTTGGAAAACAACATTATTGGTTATATAAATAACCACTTGATTACACAGAACATCAGCATCCGCTTTTCATCTTGGAAATTGAGCTCTTTTAATAATGTTTGACTAGATCAAAGCAAAACAAAAAAACAAAAAACCCTAACCATAACCCTAGCCGTCGCCATATCCGCGTTGATGCCCACACAATCACCCCCAAGCCTGCTGCCCCTTCGACGACACCGTACGAAGCCGCCCACACTACAGCCGCTGTCGACTGTCAGTCGTCGCGCTGTCCTTAAGAAGGTCTCAACATCGTCAGCGCTGATACCGTTGATGGCTATAATGGCCTCAAACTTCTCTTCTTCATTCCTTCCTTTCTTCGTTCCTTTGTTTCTTTTTGTTTTTGTTTTTCCCCGCAGCCCGCCTTTAGGCCCAAATCCATGAGCCCAGTCTCTCTTTTCCTATCTTTTCTTTGGTTTTTTCCCCCGAAGCCCGACCACTTAGCCCAATTCGCCCAACCCGGCCCGGCCCACCAGCTAACCTCCCTAACTCCTTTCTCTATCCCCTTCTCTCTCTTTATCTCTTAATGATACGAAGAAAGTCCGAGCCCCCGAAGCCCCGAAGCCCTGCTATCTCTCTCTCTCGTTTGATTCTTCGGTGATAAGGAACCCTATAGTAGCATAGAGTCTTTCTCCCCTCTTCCTCCACCTCACCCGACAATTGCCACTACCCCCACGTTCTAGGAAACCCTAAATCCAGGGGATACTGCCACAAAATCTCATTATTCCGATGCCTGTGGCAATTGCATAGCTCCGTTGTCCCTTTCTTGAGTCCATAAGTCTCTACCCCACTATAAAAACCTAGGTAAGCTTATGGTTTTGGCTTTCAAGCTTTTCAAAAAGAAATTTAAAAAAGTTATCTTTGAGTTGGGACTTGGTGTTCGGTTTTCCTCTTCCTCCCTTGCTGAGAGCTGCAGTCGTCCCTAAAGTTTTAGTCAGTCTTCAAATTGCGATAAATCACTTTAATTTTAGACTTATGGTTTTAAATTTACGATTTTCACTTGCGATGATGAATCTGAGCAATCTCGGGTGTCTCCGGGGCTTGGCGATGCCCCTGCTACCGTCCCATGTTGCTACATTGGTTGTCCAGTGGTTTCCTGCCTTGGCCATGACCTGTTCTGGGGGTTTCATCACTGTCATGAGCTGTGTTCTAAATATTAGATATCGGTCGTGTATCGGCCTAGGAAATTTGATATCGGATTGCGGATATCGGGAATATTGACTAAATATTGGAGTTTCATATCGGATGCTTAAAAATGATGACATATGCAAGCATAACTGTATTTAAGAAGATATAAACAATACTAACTAAAATAAAAGTGTGTTTTGGTTATACTTTTTTCGTTAAACATGAATATCGGGGATATTGATTAAATATCAGAATCAAAGTGTCATTCATATCAGAGGCTAATATAATGTCAAATAAAAGCATAGATGTGTCTAAGAAAATATGAACTATAGAAACTCAAATAAAAGTATGTTTTCAGTATACTTACCTCATTAAACGTGAATAACAACCATCCACTTGGTAGAATATTTCTTTAAGTGATCACGAACCAAGCGAGTTAAATACCTATAGAATATGATAATAAAATCAGTAGGCAACTAGACATGCTTTAAAAATTAATAAATAATAAATATGAATAATTTAACATTTACGATATGATTAGGCCAAACTTGCTTCAATGACAAACCAATTCAAATTGTTATATAATAAAAAGTAAAAAACAAACATCATATTAAAAGCAGAAGATAATATCAGTCCATAGATTTAAGACATGTTCTAGTCTCTCAAACATCAAAGTCATCAATAATCATCTCCATGATCGGAATCATCATTGCCCTCATCTAGCTCTTCCCTTGATGATTCTGATGATGATACAAATTCATCTTCTTCCATGACCGGTTCCTTTCCTTAGATGCACATTTTTTGTTCTTTTTATATGCCACCATTCTTGAGCTATTCTTTCTTTTAGGATTAGCTACATAGTTTTGGCAACTTATCTCCAAGTTAACTACTCACCTGGAAACACCTCATCATTGCTATCAGAAACTGAAGCACCATCAATTTTTTGATTTCAATCAATCAGAGTTCTTTTTATTATCATTATAGGCAGCCGAAGGATCCCTTTCTTTATTCTCATGCTTATTTTTCAGCTCAGCATTGAACTTGATGAAGACTAAGTCACGTAGCTTGTTGTGACTTAGTCTATTTCTCTTCTTGGTACGAGTCTACAAAAGATTAAAAAATTATAACAAACTGACTATTTTCAATAAATTAAAAGTTTTAAAATATAAATATATGCTGAAAATATTATACTATTTACCATCTTAAATGTGCTCTAGTTTTTTCGCACACAGAAGAGCTACAAATTTGGACCCTCAATGTCATTTGTTTCAATTCTGGAGCATCGGTCACATAGAAACTCAACCATGTGACTGTCAAATTAACAAATATAAAAATCATCGCTTAACATGTGTTTATTTAAAAAATTGGTAAATAATAAAAATTATACCTTGGTTAATTTTTAGATTTTGCAGCATTCTTTGCAAAATCCCACCCAAATGAGCCCTTTTGGTTTTGATAGAGGTAGAGCTGCTCTCTAATTTTCTAAATAATATCATGATCATTCACATACATGAGATGCATGCACTGCACAAAACCATCAAAAATATTACACTTTTCGATAGCTTCCTTATTAGGGTAATAATTAAAAGGGTTCAAGTAATATACAGTCTTATGCAATGTCGACTTAAGCTTCTCATCCCATCTTTTATCTATTATCTTCCATATTGGGAGATACATCTTCTCCTTCTCGGCAAGGGCCGATGCAATTTCAACCTTGGTTTCAACCAAATCACCATACACAAAGCCCATCGACGGGACTTTGTCACCATCCACTCTCCTCAAAACTTTCACCAAGGGAGTGAAAACCTTTAAAGCCAGATCAACATTGTCCCAAAACTTGTTACTCAGAACAATTTCTTGAACCTACAGAGCAATGATTAATAATTCAATTATGATTAAAAAATTGATGAAATAATCTTATATCAATGCAAATAAATTTTAATTATGATTACCTTCCTGCAGGCTTGCTGGAAAGGTTACACTTTTTCCATTATTCAGAACTAAACATATGCTTCAATTCTTTTTCTTATCTATCAGTGAACTCAAAGATAAGAAGGCAGTGGCAAATAAGTCGCGCCGGGCCTAACTATGTCTCCTTTTGTAAAGTAGGTCATCAAGCTCAGAGTGATGATGTGACTGTAAATGAAAATGGAGACATCTCTGTCCATTGTAATGGCACTCCTGATCGGCTCGATTTTGGCGATGTTCACGAGCATCAAATTAACGGAGTGTGCGCTACAATTCGTCTAAAAGATTCTTGGCCTTTACATTGCCAGTATTTTTGCCGCTGCCATATTATTAGATGCATTATCGGTAATTATTTCGAAAACATTATCCTCCACCAGCTACTCAATTGCCCTATCAACAAAAGCATGAATACACGCCCACTATGGCGCTCAGCCGAAACATTGTCCGAGTCCAAAAAACTATGTTCATGATGCTTCTTTGCTTCGATCAGACCAAGTATCGGTCATAATGGAGCATCCATAAATGATACAGCTCTCTCTCTAAAAGATTTCAATCTTTCATGTGTCTCCTCCAGCTCATTCTCATGACACATCTCTCCTAGCTAATAAGTAGTAGGAGCCTCCAAGCCTGGCCCAAATTGGTCTACAGCCAGCAACATTTGATGAAATGATCCAAGTATTGCAGCATTGAAAGAAATTCCGGCTTCGAAGAACCACTTTGCAATATATCGGATCATGTTCTCCCTTCTCTTCTTTCTCTCCTTCGAATCAAGTGTAGTCTGCTTTGTCTTTCCCATAGCAATATTCACATCTGATGGAGCTTGAATGGCATACTTATCCATTGGCCATATCTTCTTAAATGTAGAAAAAGCACTCGATTGTGAGGAAAACTCCTGGTGGGTCCCACTCTCATGTTCCTCTTGGGCATGTTCCTCTTCGTCAATGTTAACATCATCCATTAAAGCTTGCACCCCCGTCGCCTTGCGCTCCTTTTGTTTCTAAACTTAGCAAGAAATTCTAACACCTTGCTCTTCACATCATCAGAGACGCTACCACATGACCTCACATTTCCCCTTCTTCTTGTAAGATGTGCCTTGAACCGTGTAATTGCTCCATTAACAATTTGATTGCAATAATTACATTGAATCTTAGCTGTACTATTGCTATCCACTTGCTTTCCATATGCCTAGCAAGGGTGCCTTTTTGGAACACCTTTGCTAGAAGCTCTGGAGGACGCCATCTTCACAAATCACAAGACCAGAAAGCAAGAATCATATACCTTAAAATCATAATGAAAACAAACATTGAAAAATGTTAAAAATGAAATAAAACAAGCCAACAATGCTACAAATAAGTAACAATTGAATATTGTCAAAAATAATGCAATATAAGGACATATCTCTACATCGACCATGCATGTTTGGCCGTTTGCATTCTTAATAGTCAATCATGTTACTCATTGATGTATATTTCATATGTCAATACTATTTTTAAATTTTATTAATTTAATAACTAATTCTGTGTTCGCTTTGATTTTTTTGCAGGCTTGAAGCATCAATATTTTTAATTGTAGTAAGAATTGTTGATAATCATGCACAAGAATTGGCAAATAGCAAATCGAGAGCATCAAAAAAATCAAGAGCGGCAAATAAATCAAGAGCATCTTACCAGTTACAACGCTACAATCAAAAAATATAAAGTTTCATGGAAGTTTATTCATTTATATATGTCTGTATTGTAGGCACAACAACACATATGCAGTATGTTATCTATGTATAATTAGAAATTCAGAATGTAAAATGTAATTATTTTGTGCCATGCAAATTTTGGGAGGAATGCTAGTGCTTGGTAAGACCCGAGCTAAATTAATGTTAGCTTATATCCTTGGAACGAAGTTGGATCACACTAGGTAGAACAGTCGAGAAATGTTGGAGTGAGTCGAACCGAGTCACTGTTTTAACTGTAGAAAAGGATTTCTAATCTTTATAAACTTATAGTACATTGAAATGATTAAATATAAAATTCAATTCAATTGCATCATCTCCAACATTGCTCCATTTGTGACATTGTCTTCTAACATGCACATACCAAAATCAACAAGTGACATTGCATCAGTTTACAAAGGAAAAGGAGGCATGCTTTGGCATCAGCAACGGAGCAAGGCCATCAGGGACATGTCAGTAATGTTGGAGATGAGGCAATTGATAGTAAACTGATTAACTCATCAATGTTTATTTAGACCACTTGCATCAAAGTCAAAGAGCAAGAGGATTGCTGCAACACCGTTCCAAAAACACTAAAAACTTCACCTTTGACCTTATTGTGTGTACGTGTCTCCGTGTGCTCTAAGAGAAAAGAACCAAGAACTGGAAAAAAAATAAACAACTTAAAAACTGAAAATAATACTAACCACTAAAAACTGAAAAAAATGAGATAACTTAACTTACCGTGTCTGTGGCGTGGACTGGAGGCTTGGAGATGCTTCGAACACTCCAACACTTCGCGCAATCGAACGCTTTGAACGCTTCAAACACCGACGAGCTGAGGGCGAAGGGTCGATGGCATCCGAACTCTCGAACTGTCGACGGAGAAGCAAACAACAGTCGACAGAGAAGTAAAAAACATTATAGGAGAAGCAAAAAATGTTGACGAGAATCCAAAACCTCACTGGAGAAGAGGGAAAGTCGGAGAAAACGCTGTGTCGTCGAGTCACCGTCGGGGTTTAGGGCTTTTTTCTCTTGATTTTCGATCGATAGAACGAAAGATGCGAATGTGTAACGGGTGATTGTCTCGAGTTATGTTTGAGAATGGGTATCAGGTGCAGGTCGAGTAAGTTAAACCGTATTTGATTGAACCTGCGGCCCGCTAATTCAACAGTCCCGATTTTAGCCAAAAGCGGCGCAATATCGGGTTTTGACCGATATATCACTGATATCGGTTTCAAAATCGAAAACCGCAATGAATGGCCCAATATCGTATCGGCCATGTGTTAAACCCGATATTGCGGACCGATATTTAGAACACTGGTCGTGAGTATAAGTTGGGCTTTCAGCTCTTTGTCAAAGCTGTTGTGACTTCCCTTGGTCCTTTGTCCTTAGCCATGATTCTGGGGTCCCATATCCCTCGCCGTGACTTTTCCTTGCCCTGGCCATGGCTGATTTTGGGCGTTATACCCTTGGCCGTGACTTTTTGCCCCATGTGGTGTTTAGTGACTTGTTGTTTTGTAGTTTCTTTAACATTGAGTTGATGTACTGAGTTGGTTGGTTGGTTTGGTCATTAGATGTTGGTTGTTGACTTGACCATGGGCCGTAAATGTGTTGTTGGTTGTCCATGATAAAGTTGGAACTTGGGTCTTGTCTTAACATACTTTATTGCCTGTGGGAAGCCAAAGGCCTACTGCATGTGGGGTCATAGTTTATTGCCTGTGGGGTCATAAGGCTACTGCCTTTTAAATCATGGGTTTGCTGCTCTTTGGATAATATGAAAACCATGAACACTTGCTTACGACACTCAGAATGATCGATGATGAAATTATTCTTAGATCAAAACGACTATCCCTCTCCCATTATTAGTCCCCAATGTTTCTGTTTGCTAAATCACTTGCTATATGCTACCCAAGTTAGACATTTTCTTCAAATGCTGCATGCTTAATCTGTTACATCACTGCTAGATGCTTAACCTGTTATTTCATGCTATCCTAGCCTGTTATTTCATGCTGCCATGTTTAGAACGTTAACTCACTTACTACATGCTAAACATGTTTTAATTCATGATTTCACTTGTCCCAGCTATCCGTGTTTAGTTTGATCACCTGCTACATGTTTTATCATTACATCACAATTAATAATATGTTAGATGTGTTAAGATGGAATTATGAGCTTGAATTGTTGAACCTAGGTTTCTGTTGATGAATAGAGTAGATTTCTGTTGGATCGGGCAGGTTTCTAATGGATCGGGTCAAATTTGTTGGCTTGAAGTTGACTCGGGTTGGATTGGTTGACCTAGAAGTTAGTTCGGGTCAGATTAGGGGACTTGAAAGTTGGCTCTGGTCAGCTTGGGTTGCTCAGTCGGCATAGCTAAGCTGATATTGTGTGGCTATATAAACGATTGGATTTGAGCCTATGCTTTGAAATCAGATGATTCAAAGCCAACAATGAATCACTGTTTTCCTTTGCAATCGGTATGCTGATGGCAACAACATAGGGTGGTGGCATTATGGATGGACAGATGGTATTGGGATGATTATGATGGCAGATCGTCAATCGAGAGAAGGGGGCAAGGTGTCGATCGATGTTGAATCGAGAAAACAAGGAGTTGGTGACATGTGGAAATGGCAAAAGTGAGGATGACCGAGGAGATGATTTTGTGGATCTTGTAGTGGATGATGATGCGATTGTTGGCGTTGATTAGAATTGGAAGAGTTTGTGATGCTGATGAGGAGGAGATGGAAGTGGGTTGTTCTGAACTTGTTTGGGTCTAAGGGTTGGGGATACGATGAACAATATGATATTTTAAAGACTTCAAAGAAAACTTAAACCCTTCTAATTCTGATATAAAGAAAAGATGAAGAAGATGAAGTGAAATATTAGGAATTTTGGTTCTGATACCGATTTGATGTGGAATAGAAGTGATTAGGGTCTTGTGGTGGGGAAAGATTGGGAATCAGAAAAAAAACTAAACTAGAGAATTTGATAAATGGATAGAAATTTGAGCATTACACCCATCAGAATTTCTCATCCACGCTTGCAGCTCGCCTGTAAAGAGATTTAATACTAGAGTTTCTCGCAAACAAACTAGATTTTATAAAACTTAAATTTTCCAATCATTCTAAATAAAATAGTTCATACAACACATTTGTAGCAAAGAAAGCAAATTCGTAACTAGACTCATAACTAGACTTTGTCTCCTAACTGAACCGAAGCTTTAAGAGTAAAATAAAAGAAAATTCCAAAGATTCTCAAAAGGATACTTTTAAAAGACCCAATAGAAACCAAAAAGCCCAAAAAATACAAAAGAAGTCCAAAACTCCAAAGGCATATAAAGAAGTTAAAAGTCTAAAATTTTCTACAGTGGATTCCCATCAGATACCTTATGCAAACACTCCAATCATGATGTCTCATTTGTAGTTGTAGCTTGTTCACTGCTGTTCTGTAATCAATTTCGAAACTCACAGGTCTATGCGTTTATGCTGTGATCAGCTTAGAAACTGTGTCTACCCCATACTTTTTGTTATGATGAGTATATTTTCTTTGGAATTGGCAAATAGTTCTTTCTCCCATGGAAGGGAGCTAGGACAGCAATTTAGAAAGAATTAACACATTTACTGTATGAATTATACATTTATTGCTCAGATTCCTGCTGTTGATAAGGATGTCTTTGGAATAATGCAATTCTATATTTTCCTTTCAGGTTAAAAATTTGATCACCTGTCGTCACGAAGATGAGGTTCCAATTAGAAATGTCACTATAAGAAAAATTCCTAGGTATGGCCTTTTCTCTTAAGCGAAGGACAAGGAATTTGTTACTTAGTCATACATGCAACCTTGAAGTTTGAGAAGGGAATAATTGGGATAATGAAGATAGTTTCTTTAAAATTTCAGTAAGATGCATACTATATGTTTTGTTTCTCAGGACTTTCTTTGTTCTAAACAAGATAATCTGTTTCATTAGGCATGTTCTATTAAGGTGACCAACATAAAATTAATCAATGTCAGGGATGAGACTTTAGATATCAAAGCATATTCTGGCTCCTATTACAAACAAAAAGTAGACAAAGGCGATAAAATTTGCCTCCAAATGGCATAATGAAACTGGTAATCCCTATAACAAAGATTGTAGTTAGTTTTTTTATTCCATATATATAATAACAATAACAATAACAATAATAATAGAAAACATATGACATGTAGCTAAGCACATGTGCACTTGAGAAGTCCACCCTACACTATTTGTTTCGATGATTGGCATCATTGATTTGATCTTAATATTCTAAAATACTAATATAAGCGTAATAAAATTTTTTCCAACGGCTAGATGAACGAGAAAAACACCTTGGATTTATAAGATATTTGTTATTTTTTGTTATTAGAATATGAAGATCAAAATCAACGGTGCTAATCATCGGAAAAATAGGATTATGTGGCTTAGCGACATGTCATATGTTTCCTATTATTCTCATATGTATATATTGTAATGGATGATGTTAGCGTATGAATTTCCTTGTGTGGGTAGCACAAATTCATGTAGTTCTTGATATTTTTTCAATATTTGAGTATTTGTGAGTGATCTATACATACTAAAATCTCCACATATCAAAAATAAGTGAACCGAAGCTTATTTAATTTTATGCCTGAATCGAATCATTGCAAAATGTTCTGTATTAGAAAACCATTGAATTTGTAATTATCCAATTGAAACTCAAAAAAACTTGAATTCACTTAATTTTTGATTTGTGCTGCTACATAGGAAATTTCCTATACTAATTATCCATTATTTTCACAGACACACATACTAGTCATAACCAGTGCATTAAGGGCACGGTTTATTTAAAATATTCTCCCCTCAAAATCTTGAATCCCCTAATTTTAAACGAACATCAATAATTAAAGTGCAATAATTGTTATTAAGTTTCCCGCAAAAATTCTAGGTTTCACCCAAAATTTAGTTTCCCCAAGGAAATTTAGTTCCACCCAAAAATTTTAGTTCTTCCCAAAATTTAGTTCTTTTCAAATTTAATCCTTGCACTAAGGGCATGATTCATTTAAAAAATTCACCCCTTAAATGTTTGGATCCCCTAATTTTAAACGAACATTAATAATAAACACATAATATTTGTTATGTGGTTCTCCCAAAATTCTTTTAAATGAACAATAATAATTAAAGCGCAATAATTGTTATATGGATCTTCACAAAAATTTTAGTTCCCACCAAAATTTAGTTTTCCGCTAATTTAAAATATTCCCATCTCAAAAGCTTAGATCCATTAATTGTAAACGACCATAAATAATCAAATCGTAATAATTGTTATTTAGTGACTACCCAAAAATTTAATTTCCCCGGAAATTTTGTTCCCACGTTTACTTTTCCCAAAATTTAGTTGCCTCCAGAATTAATTTCCCCCAAAATTTTCTAGAAATTTTAGTTTCATCTAAAAATTAGTTCACCCCACAGAATCTAGTTTCTCCAAAATTTATTTTCTTTCAGATTTAATTTCCCCCAAATTTTAGGCCCCCCCCCCAATTTTCACTGACCAACCAAAAATTTTAGTTCACCTAGATAATTTAGTTTCCCAAAAATTTTAGTTCATTCTAAAATTTAGTTCCTTCTAGATTTAGTTTCCCCCAAAAGTTTCCTCCAGATTTAGTTTTTCCAAAATTCACTTTCTAAGAATTTTATTCCCCACTAAAATTTAGTGCCCCAAGAAAATTTAAATCCCTCCAAAATTTTAGTTTTCCCCAAAATTTAGTTCACTCAAAAAATTTTAGGATGTTTTACCCAAAATTTTTCACACTCACTACCCATTAATTGCTCATGATTTAATCTCATCCGTCTTTTTACCTACCTTTTTTGTTTTAGTCAGAAAATCCAGTCAAAATATCCATTAATTGTATATTAGATTGCGCCAACTCATCTAGCTGTTGTTATATTGCAAAGTTTGGGGACCCAAAATTTGAACATTGATTTGAATCAATATGGTGTGACAACCGTTTCTCACCTTTTTCTTTTTATCTTTTTTGAAAAATGACCAAGGTACATGCATTTAATAATACTGTGGTAAGTGAAAAATATGGTAGCACTTATTCTAAACTTCTATTAAAAATTAAATAGTAATTAAGGTAACAACAAAATCACAAACTGACCTATATCTATGTTTTAAGTACACATGCATTTACCCATGCCAACACCTTAGTTAACATAAATACAATAGTCAGCTCCTACTAACGAATAAAAGAACAAAAAATAAATTATCCATTATTCCTTTAAAAAATAATTATCCAAAGCATAGTTACCTCTGCATATCAACTTCTCATTATACATATATATCTTGTCCCAAACTACTCATGCAATTACAAAGTAGAAGCAAAATACATCAATGTGCAAAATTAAAAGTATGTGTTGGGATCCTGTGGGTAGTCAAGTAGAAACTAGACGGGGGTAATTAGTATCTCAATAATTCTTAAACCTCTCTAGTGAATCTACCTAGGTTATCAAATGGAGTTACCCAAGTATAACCTACTCAATAATTAGCTTGCAATAATCAAGAGTAATGCGGAAGCGAAAAGCACAATGCAAGCTTAAATCACAGTCACAATGAGAGACAAGATTTATCCTGGTTCCCCAATATTGGGTACATCCAGCAACACGTTCTCAATGAGGACCTAAATCCACTATCACTTTGGGATTACAACACGTTCCAAGTGGAACCACACGTCCAACACGGTGGACAACACCTCTCACAAAGAGAGAACAAAATAAATTGAAGATTACAACTTTTACTCTTTTTACATTCTTTTGCCTATAGTCTTAGATGAAGCTCTTCTTGTAATGAAGTGTAGACTATGGTGATCTTCAAATGAAGTCTAAGTGAAGCTTGTTGGAGATGGAGGAGTTTTGGCCAATTGGATTTGGAAGATGAAAGCTTAACGGCCAATGAAAAGGGATTTAATGCTTAAAAGCTTTAGGATGAAGAAGATGCGTTTTTATCTTGAAATAGTGATCAATAATAGCTTCAACGAGTTCTACACCAAACCCTATACTTATAACCTAAAAACTACTTTAAACTGTCACCAAAATACCCCTAAAACGGTTAGAAACGGCTAATAAATGAGGGTAAATCTGGACATAACAGTCGACTGTAGTTGAGAGAACATTTGGCTGTTTTCTCAAAGTAGTTGGCTGTTTTCTCAACTGTAGCCAGCTGTATTGCCAGGCAGAACACACCTAGTTTCCCATACAAATTAACCGACTAAAAAAGAAAATTAGTCGGATACCTTCTTGAAACATGTGTTAAAGGCTATGAATGATTCTAAAATGATGTGTGTTCCTAAGTGTATGCGCACTTCATTAACGACCTTTATACACTATCAATACTCAAAAAGAAGATTACATCAAAAGAGAATAAAAGTTACAATAAGTTTTTATGTAAACTCCATCTCCAAGTATATGTCTTGATGGCTTTAAGCTTCAATGTCTTTGATACCTCCATATCCCCATGAATTGATCTGTAAGCACTTTAATATACAATACACTCAATGGAATAATTAGTACCAATATGTTGCACATCATCAAAAAAGTTAGGGATACCCAATATCCAACATTCTCTCCCTTTTTGATGATGACACCATATTGCATAAAAATATGAAATTTTCAATGCAATGCATGAGTGTATGTGTACATTTCTCATCTCTCTCTCCCTAACGCTTCTCCCCCTTTTGGCATTATCAAAAAGAAGTAATATTCACTCTCCCCCTAGATACACATGCATATAGCGATCCAATATCCAAAAATAATGTATCACTCTCCCTGAATATGATACTAAGTGTTATGCATCAAAGAGATAATATTATATGTAGATATAGAATTCTCTTACAAAACTTTTGTTCAAGCTCCCTCTAAATATGTGCACAATTTGCAATTTGACATCTCCCCCTCAATTTATGTACTTTCTTAAAATTTACTTGGAGCAAGCTATTAACCCCCATCAATTGAGAACTTACATATCAAACACATAATTTTGGTCCTCTTTTCTTTTCGAGTCCATGGGGTTAGATACAAAAATCATACATTGGAAAACCAAACCCAATTTGGTCTTGATTTCTTATCACATATGTACTTATAATCTCTACAATAATGCACATCATACATAAACCTAAAAATATATTCATCTTTCATTTGAAGTTTATCATATTCAGGAATCCAAGCTTGGAGGAAACCATTTCTAGACCTACGAGTCCTAGTGAGATCAATTTTAGGTCTATCATTTTGTGTACTATATCATATGCCACTATTAGATGGCCTTTGATAGCTAATTAAGTCAATCTAATTTCTCTTTGCCTATATTGAACTTATCCATATTTTTGTGCAAATCATGATATTTGGTCGTAGTGGTAGTCAAGAGCTTATCTAAGTCATCTAAACTAGTGTGAAGATCACTAATCTCTTCACTAAGTACTCTATTTCTAGTAGTCAATTTTAAATTTTCCTCTCTTATCTTTTCCACATCTACATTGGGCATGCAATCACGATACTTTTTAAATTTACTATGTTCCTTAAGCAATGATTCATATATAGATATTAACTTTATAAACATAGCATTATCCTCATCAATTACATCATTATCACTACAAGAGGCTTCGGGTTCAGAGTTTACCTCGTTATCATTATGAATTCCCATGAAGCACATGTAGGCTTTTTCTCACTTTTCCTTTTCTTCTTCACTCTCATTTGATGAGTCATCGGAAGAAGCATTGGAATCTTGATCCCAAGCCACAAATGCTTTCTTTTTGGGCTTTGGCCATTTTGATGATTCTTTGGCTTTACCTTTTCCTTTGTCCTTCTTCTTTTGTAGTGGACCTTAATGCTATGTCCGGGTCTATTGCAATCAAAACAAATAATATCATGAGATAATCTTTTCTTATTGACATTTGACTTACGTTTGAGAAAGTTCTTGAATTGTCTTGTCATGAAGCAAATTTGCTCATCATCAGAGTCTTCTTTCTTCGAGGTAGCTTTGAAAGTGAAGTTCTTCTTCTTGGCTTCCTCCTTGTAATGCTTTCGTTGTAGTCGAAACTCATATGATGTGAGATTCGCAACCAAGTCTTCCAATGTCATTTTCAATTGATCGTTTTCTTCCTCAATTGCTAATCCCTATCTTTCCCACTCGGGTGTGAGAGACTTAAGTAGCTTGGTCACGTGATCACTTTGAGAGTAACTCTTTCCAAGTGCCGCGAGTGTGTTCATGATCTCCGTGAAGCGGGCATACATCTCCGTGATTGACTCTCCGGTCTTCATATCAAAATCTTGATACATACTCATATAAAGAGATGTTTTAGAAATTTTAACTTTAGTGTTACCTTCATATGTGGCCTCAAGAATTTTCCAATCTTCATGAGCGGTAGTTGCACGTGCTACTCGATTGATCTGTGTTGTTGAGTGCACAAAGTAATGTATTCATCGCCTTGAAGCTCAACATGTATTTCTCCTTCTCGGACTAGTAGTCAATTTTAAATTTTCCTCTCTTATCTTTTCCACATCTACATTGGGCATGCAATCACGATACTTTTTAAATTTACTATGTTCCTTAAGCAATGATTCATATATAGATATTAACTTTATAAACATAGCATCATCCTCATCAATTACATCATTATCACTACAAGAGGCTTCGGATTCAGAGTTTACCTCGTTACCATTATGAATTCCCATGAAGCACATGTAGGCCTTTTCTCCCTTTTCCTTTTCTTCTTCACTCTCATTTGATGAGTCATCGGAAGAAGCATTGGAATCTTGATCCCAAGCCACAAATGCTTTCTTTTTGGGCTTTGGCCATTTTGTTGATCCTTTGGCTTTACCTTTTCCTTTGTCCTTCTTTTGTAGTGGACCTTAATGCTATGTCCGGGTCTATTGCAATCAAAACAAATAATATCATGAGATAATCTTTTCTTATTGACATTTGACTTACGTTTGAGAAAGTTCTTGAATTGTCTTGTCATGAGGCAAATTTGCTCATCATCGGAGTCTTCTTTCTTCGAGGTAGCTTTGAAAGTGAAGTTCTTCTTCTTGGCTTCATCCTTGTAATGCTTTCGTTGTAGTCGAAACTCATATGATGTGAGATTGGCAACCAAGTCTTCCAATGTCATTTTCAATAGATCATTTTCTTCCTCAATTGCTAATCCCTTTCTTTCCCACTCGGGTGTGAGAGACTTAAGTAGCTTGGTCACGTGATCACTTTGAGAGTAGCTCTTTCCAAGTGCCGCGAGTGTGTTCATGATCTTCGTGAAGCATGCATACATCTCCGTGATTGACTCTCCGGTCTTCATATCAAAATCTTGATACATACTCAAATAAAGAGATGTTTTAGAAATTTTAACTTTAGTGTTACCTTCATATGTGGCCTTAAGAATTTTCTAATCTTCATGAGCGGTAGTTGCACGTGCTACTCGATTGATCTGTGTTGTTGAGTGCACAAAGTAATGTATTCATCGCCTTGAAGCTCAACATGTATTTCTCCTCCTCGGACTAGTAGTCAATTTTAAATTTTCCTCTCTCATCTTTTCCACATCTACATTGGGCATGCAATCACGATACTTTTTAAATTTACTATGTTCCTTAAGCAATGATTCATATATAGATATTAACTTTATAAACATAGCATCATCCTTATCAATTACATCATTATCACTACAAGAGGCTTCGGATTCGGAGTTTACCTCGTTATCATTATGAATTCCCATGAAACACATGTAGGCTTTTTCTCCCTTTTCCTTTTCTTCTTCACTCTCATTTGATGAGTCATCGGAAGAAGCATTGGAATCTTGATCCCAAGCCACAAATGCTTTCTTTTTGGGCTTTGGCCATTTTGATGATTCTTTGGCTTTACCTTTTCCTTTGTCCTTCTTTTGTAGTGGACCTTAATGCTATGTCCGGGTCTATTGTAATCAAAACAAATAATATCATGAGATAATCTTTTCTTATTGACATTTGACTTACGTTTGAGAAAGTTCTTGAATTGTCTTGTCATGAGGCAAATTTGCTCATCATCAGAGCTTCTTTCTTCGAGGTAGCTTTGAAAGTGAGGTTCTTCTTCTTGGCTTCCTCCTTGTAATGCTTTCGTTGTAGTCGAAACTCATATGATGTGAGATTGGCAACCAAGTCTTCCAATGTCATTTTCAATAGATCATTTTCTTCCTCAATTGCTAATCCCTTTCTTTCCCACTCGGGTGTGAGAGACTTAAGTAGCTTGGTCACGTGATCACTTTGAGAGTAGCTCTTTCCAAGTGCCGCGAGTGTGTTCATGATCTTCGTGAAGCGGGCATACGTCTCCGTGATTGACTCTCCGGTCTTCATATCAAAATCTTGATACATACTCATATAAAGAGATGTTTTAGAAATTTTAACTTTAGTGTTACCTTCATATGTGGCCTCAAGAATTTTCCAATCTTCATGAGCGGTAGTTGCACGTGCTACTCGATTGATCTGTGTTGTTGAGTGCACAAAGTAATGTATTCATCGCCTTGAAGCTCAACATGTATTTCTCCTTCTCGGACTAGTAGTCAATTTTAAATTTTCCTCTCTTATCTTTTCCACATCTACATTGGGCATGCAATCACGATACTTTTTAAATTTACTATGTTCCTTAAGCAATGATTCATATATAGATATTAACTTTATAAACATAGCATCATCCTCATCAATTACATCATTATCACTACAAGAGGCTTCGGGTTCAGAGTTTACCTCGTTATCATTTTGAATTCCCATGAAGCACATGTAGGCTTTTTCTCACTTTTCCTTTTCTTCTTCACTCTCATTTGATGAGTCATCGGAAGAAGCATTGGAATCTTGATCCCAAGCCACAAATGCTTTCTTTTTGGGCTTTGGCCATTTTGATGATTCTTTGGCTTTACCTTTTCCTTTGTCCTTCTTCTTTTGTAGTGGACCTTAATGCTATGTCCGGGTCTATTGCAATCAAAACAAATAATATCATGAGATAATCTTTTCTTATTGACATTTGACTTACGTTTGAGAAAGTTCTTGAATTGTCTTGTCATGAGGCAAATTTGCTCATCATCGGAGTCTTCTTTCTTCGAGGTAGCTTTGAAAGTGAAGTTCTTCTTCTTGGCTTCCTCCTTGTAATGCTTTCGTTGTAGTCGAAACTCATATGATGTGAGATTGGCAACCAAGTCTTCCAATGTCATTTTCAATAGATCATTTTCTTCCTCAATTGCCAATCCCTATCTTACCCACTCAGGTGTGAGAGACTTAAGTAGCTTGGTCACGTGATCACTTTGAGAGTAGCTCTTTCCAAGTGCCGCGAGTGTGTTCATGATCTTCGTGAAGCGGGCATACATCTCCGTGATTGACTCTCCGGTCTTCATATCAAAATCTTGATACATACTCATATAAAGAGATGTTTTAGAAATTTTAACTTTAGTGTTACCTTCATATGTGGCCTTAAGAATTTTCCAATCTTCATGAGCGGTAGTTGCACGTGCTACTCGATTGATCTGTGTTGTTGAGTGCACAAAGTAATGTATTCATCACCTTGAAGCTCAACATGTATTTCTCCTTCTCGGACTTAGTCCATTCTTTTGTTGAATTTGTTGGTGGCACGTATTTATCTTTAATCATGATCCACATGTCGAAAGAAATAGACTTGCAATAGATGTGGGTGCGGTTCTTCTATGTGTTGTAATTTGTTCCATTAAGCATTGGAGGACGGTTGGTTGATTGTCCTTCGGGATACCTATCATGGTTGATGCTTGTTGATGCCATCTTATAACGAGGCTCTGATACCATATGTTGGGATCTTATGGATGGTTAAGTAGATACTAGAGGGAGGGTTGATTAGTATCTCAATATTTCTTAAACATCACTGTTGAATCTACCTAGGTTATCCAATGGAGTTACCCAAGTATAACCTAATCAACAATTAGCTTGCAATAATAAAGAGTAATGCGGAAGCAAAAAAGTACAATGCAAGCACAAATCATAATCACAATTAGAGACACGATTTACACTGGTTCCCCAACTTTGGGTACATCCACACGTACTCAGTAAGGACCTAAATCCACTATCACTTTGGGATTACAACACGTCTCAAATGAGACACGTTTCAAGTGGAACAACACATCTAATACAGTAGGCACACCTCTCACAAAGATAGAAGAAAAGAAATTGAATATTACAACTCTTACTCTTTTTACTTTCTTTTACATATAATCTTAGATGAAGTTCTTCTTGTGATGAAGTGAAGACTATGGTGATCTCCAAATGAAGTCTAAGTAAAGCTTATTGGAGATGAATGAATTTTGGCCAATTGGATTTGGAAGATGAAAGCTTAATGGCCAATGGAAAGGGAATTAGTGCTTAAAAGCTTTAGGATGAGGAAGATGGTTTTTCTCTTGAAATATTGATCAATAATAGCTCTAATAAATTCTGCACCAAAACCTCTACATATAACCTAAAAACTACTTCAGACTGTTCACAAAACACCCCTGAAAAATGGTTGAAACAATCGACTGTAGTTGAGAGAACAGTCGGCAGTTTGTGTTTTCTTAGTTGTAGCCGGCTGTTTTGCCAGACAGAACGCAAACCTAGTTTTCAATACAAATTAGTCAACTAAAAAAGAAAATTAGTTGGCTACTTTCCTGAAACATGGGTTAAGGGATATGAATGATTCTAAAATGACGTGTGTGAATGTTCCTAAGTGTATGATAGCTTCATCAATGACCTTTACACACCATCAAGACTCAAAAAGAAGACTACATCAAAAGAGAATAAAAGTTACAATAAGTCCTTGATGTAAATACCATCTTCAAGCGAATGCCTTGATGGCTTTGAGCTCCAATATCTTTGATGGCTGCATATCTCCATGAATTGATCTTTAAAGCACTTTAATATAAAGTACACTCAATGAAATAATTAGTACCAATAGGTTGCACATCATCAAAACAAGTCAGGGATACCCAATATCCAACAGTATGAACACTTGATTGACCGTATGCAGCAAGAACTAAGTGACACATCGACATCTACACCAGAACACGATACCCCCACCATGCCTTGAGCCACATCAATCTCCTCGTCAATTTAAACTAAGATAAAGAATGGATCCTTGGTGGTTGGTTCCTTGTCCTCACTACCGAGGTTAATCTGCAGGGGGCCAAATGGTCCAATCTTTATACGAATGCACTCGAAGATGAACGCAAGTAAAGCTGTGTTTTGTGCTCTAAACTGAGAAGACAGATGCTAAGTAGACAACACTAACGTGCTTTTATTGCCCCAAAAATCCAATAAAATATTGAACCCCAAAAAGCTAGATATTACTCTCAGCTTTTAATGCCGACGAATCAGAAAACATCCAACTAAAACACATCAAATTTATTTTTTTCTAAAAAATGAAAGAAAAATGCTCTTATCAGACTAATATCCTAAGAAAACAATGAGCATACCAGCAACAGCTGGATGCCAATGTCTCGATATCGATCAACAAAGATTTCTATTGCATCCTTGAATGCCTTTGGGTGGAGTAACAGAGTTGTGATGTCATTAAACTTGATCCTCGTCCAAAATTAAAACAAAGAAGAAAGAACGAAAAAAGATATCAAAATCATAACTAAAAGCTAAAATAAAGAGAACCTAAAAAGAGAGAAAGGGATGAAGGACCTGGTTTTGGAAAATTGAGAACTCTGATGGCAATTGAAATCTCTTGCACTCCTGGGTCGACTCCGTTCTCCTCTTCCAGCATATTTCCCCTCCCTTTTTCTTTGGTTTTTTTATTTCTTTAGGATTAATTTCCCCTGTAAATGAGAAGTGAGTTTTAAAATGGAAGCTGGATTTTGTTTGCAGGAAAGAGAGTGTGAATATATGGGTCAGCCTGAAGATCTCTGGCAAGTGGTTAATCGAAGAAGACAACATGGACAGAGATAAGGATGTGTTGAGACTTGGAGAGGACTGAGATCGTATGGATCAGAGAGAGAGAGAGAGAGAGAGAGAGAGAGAGAGAGAGAGAGAGAGAGAGAGAGAGAGAGAGAGAGAGAGTTGTAGGAGAGGAGAGAGAGCCGCAGAGAGCATGAGGATAATAAAGGTTTAGCCTATTTTCTTAGGGATTTCTCAGCTCTCCCTGAGGTGTAATTAGTGGATGGGGGATAGAGAGCACAAATAAAAGAATTTTAAAATTTTGGTTTTGCCAACACATTTCCCCCAAAATTTAAGATATTTCCCACCAAAATTTTAACAAAATATTATCTCAATCATTGATTCCTCAAGATTAAATCTAAGCCGTCGTTCTATCAACCCTTTTGTTTTAGTCAGCAAACTCATTCAAAAACATCCCTCAATTGTATTATATATATATGGAGAAAATGGGTCTGTGCACGTGCACAGCTAAGTTTGTTGTGCACGAGCACAAAATATCCATTTTTCTTTTTTTAATTTTTGATAGGATTGTTGTACACATCATAGATGATCAAAAAACCAAAAATCAAGTGAATCCAATACTATTTGACCCTTGATTTAACACTTGTAGATTCAACGGGTTTTCAACTCTAGAACTTTTGCAACGGATGGAGCGAACATCAAATACTCCTTGGGTTTATCCATATTTGTGGTTTTTGGGGTTTTAGAATATGTACAACAATCCTATAAAAAATTCAAAAAAATAAGGAAATATTGGTTTTTTCCATGCACGTGCACATTACTCCATACATACATACATACATATATATTAGAAAATAATGGGAAACATGGTATATATGGCTAATGCATATATGCGTCTTAAAATATTCACACTGTTTTTTGGATGATCGGAACTGTTCATTTTAATTTTTCATATCTTAAAATCCTAAACACCAAATATTGGGTGAACCTAATGGGTTTTGTTTGTTCATTCGTCCATCACAAATTTAACAGTTTCGCATGAATAGAACTTTTTCGTCTGGTGAATGAATGGGTAAAACCCATTAGGTTCACTATATTTTAGTGTTTTGAGGTTTTAGAATGTGAACGGTTCTAATTGTCAGAAAAAAATAGGTGAGAGTGTATCTTTTGAAGTTGTATATGTGTATTAGCCGTATATAGTTTATGTTTCATATTATATATTTATGAGGAATATGGGTGTTAGCTAATAAAGGAGGAATTTTACTCTTTAGCTAGTGTCACACCCTTCTATTATTTCTAAGGATCAGTTCCATTTATTTTGATCTTCATGTTCCAAAAATCTAAAACAACAATTTTCAAATGAACCCAAAGGGTTTTGCTTGTTATCCACTCATCACAAATTTAACGATTTTGTAGTAACAGAACTTTTTGCAATGTCTAAATGAATGAGTAAAATCTATTTGGTTCACTTGATAATTAGTGATTTAGGTTTTTATAACATGAAGATCAAAATGAATGGATCCGATCGTTAAAAAAACTAGGTGTGTGATTTTTAATGCTAGCTAAAGAGAATTTTTTATGGCGAGCTAACACATATACACACACACAAAATATATGAGTAATATGTATCGCCGAAAAATTCCTACGCTGACACTCACATGTTTTTAAAAAAATTGAGATTTTTAGGGTTTTGTACATTCTAAAACCCTAAAGCCTTAAATATGTGTAACGACTGGTTTTCATGTATCTGTGTTATTTATATTATATATATGTTTTGGTGGATTTTCTCCTCATGTGTGTGGTTTTCGTCTCCGTAGCTTTCATTTTCGATCGTTCGTCGTGATTTTCTAGCTTATTCCTTAGAATCGTCGATTTCGGAGTAAGTCATTCGTGACGGGCTTCATATCGGTCATATCTTATTGTTAGATCAAGCCTAGGAGGCTTAGGAATCGATCCCGGAGCTTCGCGCTCCATTTCGGAACTTTTTGTGCATGTTAGCCGGTACAAGAAGGGGAACCGACCGACTAGATAACGATTTAGTCGGTCGGCAAACCTTCATGGACCGACTAGTGGGCTTTGTGAATTACTCAGGAGTTACTGTTTATCGTTAGTCGGTCTATAAGAACATTGGTCGACCGACTAGGTTGCAAACTAGTCGGTCAGCAATCGTTCTTTAACCGACTAGCTCTATGATCATTTTGATACCAAGTACTATTCATTCTTAGTCGGTCTAAGAACGTTCATCGACCGACTAGATTCGAAACTAGTCGGTCAGTAGTTGTTCTTTGACCGACTAAATCTAAATCCTATTTTTGTACAGGAGTTACTGTTTGGACTTAGTCGGTCTGCGTTGGTCAACCGACCGACTAGTTCCCAAACTAGTCGGTCAGTGGTTGCTCTTTGACCGACTAATCAGTGTCGAAACCCTAATTTCTGGGCAGCCGTCAGCTCTTCCTATTTAAACCCCCAAACGTTTTTCTTTTCTTCTTTCTTTTCTCCTGAGCCTCCTTCCCAAAATCATCATCCATCTAACCCTAGCCTTCCTCCTCCATCTAAAGCTCCTCCCCCTCTCCGTTTTGGCCGGTCACCACCTCTAGGTCGCCGGAAAACCCCCCCAAACCCCCCAAAATCCCATTTCTCAAGATTTTCCCCCATCCATTCCAGATCTGAACCCTAGGTTCCCCGGATCGTTTCTTCCGTTGCCGTGCTTGCTCGGCATCGTTCTTCCGCTTCCGATACGGTAATAACTCGATCTCTTAATATCCTCATAGCCCATTTGTGTTTTTGTGAAACCCTAATAAAACTAGGTTGGATGTTGTTCTAATATTGTTTTGCCATGGCAGCGATCTCATCTCCGTAGTTAGCATTTGTGTGACGGCCTCGTTGATCGTCATCCTCGGTGCTAGGCAAGTGAAACTTGCATATCTTGATTTGGGCCATGTCTTAGGCCATTTCCTTGCTTTAGCGTAAAAGAGACTAGACGGTGAAAGGATAGCCGTCTGGACGCCATTGACCTAGCTTGACAACGAAGCTTGGTCCGTCACCCTCATCACGCTTGTATGTCACGTTTAATTTCACTTAACATTACGCGTATTAACTGTTCATGTCATCCATGCATCTTTAACTGTCATGTTTAAATTCAATTAACGGTACGCGAATATCTGTTCATGTCATTGCATTTTGCCTGTCATGTTTAAATTCAATTAACGGTACGCGAATATCTGCTCATGTCATTGCATGCTTGAACACTCATCGTGATTGCGTAGCATCGCTACATACTAGTGCTACTTGTTCCGGCTAGGCACCCGTTTTGCGGGCACAACCCTAGGCCAATTACAAATCTGACTCGTGGTCCAGAAAACGAGCTCAATACAGCCTGCGGGCAATAGGGCACTCGCCTGTGTGTGAGTGATCCCTTGTACTTGAATACAGCCTGAAAGCAATAGGGCGCTCACATGTGTGTGGGTGATCCCTTGTACTTGTTACTTGACAATACATGTCACACCTACCACTTGTGTACTTGCTACTTGTACTTCACTTGTTACTTCATACGATACTTGTCATGCCATGCACCATACTTTAACTGCTAGGTTGTTAGTTTACTTTTCTTTCAGTTTCCTTGCACAAGTCTTTCGACTTGCTGACATGTGCCCCTTTTCTCTTTTGGGTGACACATGTTAGATCCCAAGCCTGAGTTTGTCGCTGAGGACATGGTGTTTGCTGACGCTGAGTCAGAACCCGCGTTGATCGAGGACTTCGTGGACACTGAAGATCAGTCTTAGTGTCCTCGTAGAGCTTTCCCTTTTGCTTTAGACTACTTTTAGTTGTCGGTGCGTAGCACCCATACTATGTCGGTGTTTGTTTTGTTGACAGTGTGTTAGGCCTTTAGACTCTTTCTTTTAGCCTGGTGGCTTTTCTGGATGTTGAACTTAATTTTCATGTTGGACAAATTCTGAGATTTTGAGATTTTATTTCTGTCTCTCCTTGTGTTATTATTGTTGTTCCGTTTGTGGTTACATGGACCTGCTTATGTTTTATTGACGCTTATCGGGTTTGGGGCTTCACAGCTCCACTCTCGTGCGGACCTTTTCACGTCTCCCCTCCATTTTAGGGAAGCGGGGCGTGACAATATGGGTTAACCATATGGGCATTTAACCATCGATTCACCCGTGGTAAAAAGTTCTATTCTTTCGAAACCGTTGAATTTGTAACGGATAAATCGAGAGTCAAATAGCGTTGGATTCACTTGATTTTTGATGTGGTGAGCATTCATGATATGTAGAACATACTTCAAAAAAGTTTTTCAAAGTTTTTTATATTTTCGTGGCTAACAACGCAAGAATTTTTGTGTGATGTCAGTACATATACATATTTTTGTGTGTGTGTGTATGTGTGTTGGACTGCACAATTTTCGTTTATTTTTTGAATTGAAAATTATCACCCAAAATTAAAAAATTGTGAACCCAAGATACAAATTCATTCTATTAAATATGATCTAACATGTCTAAACTATCTACACAAATAAATATTCATATAATTTTGGTATGTTTTACACATGTATCAAGTGACGATAAAATTAATGTTGGAGAATTTATATTAAAAGTGACTACTTTGACATGCTCTTAATGCATATATGTAAAACATACTGAGATCATTTGAATTTTCGTTTGTAGATAGTTTAGATGGGCTAGATCCATTGGATATATATAGTTAGACTTTAAAATTTACGTTTATTTTTTGAAATGCAGCAATTCAAACTATTGTGAATCCAATTCACTAATCCTCTCTATTGGATGCGATCTAATCCATCTAAACTATCTATAAAGAGAATTTTTAAATAATTTCAGTATGTTTTATCCATGCATCAAGGGTGTGGCAAATTAGTCATTTAATACCATTCTGTAATGTTGATTTTCCTATTGTCTGGTTGGCAAACTTTAATTTTTGGTACCAAAATGTTTCAATTGGAGAACCATGTGAAAACCGATACTAATACAAAGTGGTAAACTCTTCTATAAGAGCTGTTATGTGAGATACAAATTTGTGGAATCCTTATAATACCCACTGCTTTCCCATAAAAAAATTTACGATTTCCATTTTCTTCCGACATCCTCCATTAGTGCCCATCACTGTGCCTGGATTTCCTGTACCTGCCCCACCAACGATCATGGTCAGTATCCATACATGATTGCCTATCACAATGACACCTCTTATTTTCCCTCGTGATAGGCATCTTAAGTAGCATAATAAACTGTTTTGTCACACTCATCAATCAACACATCATCTTCCGTTTTCCATCTCACTTGACAGTGTCAACATAATTATCTAAGAATCAAAGAAATTACTCAATGTTTAATAGATTATGTTAAAGGTCACAATTTATATTGAGTTATACAGTTTCCAATACTAAAAAATTATTTCCTATCTTTCTGCCATACGACCATGTAATACGGTATTCTTTGTACCAGGGTATATGAAGATCTTCCACTATATGACATACTGAACGAATTTCAGAAAGGTCACAGTCACATGGCTGTGGTTGTAAGGCGTGTTAAGAACAATGTGGCATATGTGGGAAAGAGCAAGAATGGTATATCAGAAAATGGAGACAGTCAAAATAGGAAGCAGCTACTAGGTGATGGTATCACTGGTATGATCCATGGTGACGTTTAAATTGTGCAGTTGATTAAATGAAATTATCATTTAATATATGAGATATTTAGCTCATTTTATCCTTCTATAATCACAAGAACAAAGAAGAAAATGCAAGTTTTAGTGTTACAATAGTGATTCTGCTAAATTCAGGAAATGGATCTCGATTTGTTTCAGCTGAGCAGTTGGATATGAATACGAATGCGAGTAATGTTACTCAATCCCATGGTCCTGTGCTAAGAAGCAATGGGGAGAAACATGGAGATGTTCGAACACAAATGAAGAAGTCAGATCGAGGCAGACATAATAATATTCTAGATGTTTCAGAATCTCTTCCCAGCTATTCATTGGATGAGGAAGTTGTAGGGATCATAACGATGGAAGATGTTATGGAAGAATTGCTACAGGTTGAGAATCTTCTGGTGGAAACTACTTTTAAGAATTTTTTAAAGCAACGATAATACTATTAAATCTTCAAAAAATTTAGACTTTATTAGTTTGTTACATATCTAATATGATTCAATTGCTTCAAAAATTAAATGCTGGTGGAAACTAGATAAATATGGTTTCCGCCTATATAGCTCCAGATTGGTTCTTTATGCGCTTGCTGAAATTTTTGCTGAAAAATTGTTCTAGCATATTATGGATGCTGTTATGTAAACTTAGTCTGGTAGTAACTTATTGTCCCTAGTGAAAACATGTCAACCCATTATATGCGGAAACAACCAACCTAATTACACCAAGTATGGTTGTAATAAGTTGTTTCTCTTAATATGTATGTTAATTAGTTATCAATTTTTAAATATTATTTCATCTACTTTTCCAAACAGTATATCCACGTACAAATCTAAGCACTGGTACAGGCAAGTGTTTTATGCACATAAACAAACCAGATTTCTCTTGCATGCGTGCATTCAGAGAGTCATACTTTGGTGCTTTTCCTTCTCTAATCTTTTCAGTCTATTCTGTACTTTCATTTGGATGTTGTTTGTCCAACAAGCATTCGAGGCTTGTCACACTTTATTTCGTGATAGAAGGAACATGACACAATCCATGTTGATAGTTCATGATATTCTAGTTCCTTAAACATGTGCAATTTTGATAGGATTTAGGGCTGAAATTTGGGAATTTTTATTAAAATTAAGAGGAATACAATATAAACGACCCCTTTCGAGAGGGAGCTGGCTCTCCACAATAGATCTACGACAAACTACTACTAAACTCACTAGATCTATGAACTACCACTCTAAAACTAGGGTTTATCATTCAAAATTCGCATACCAACAAATGATGGCTGCCATAAACATATATAGAAGCAGATCTGGTCATATAAATAAAAATTACTAAATCAGCCCAAAACATTCCCAAAATGAAAATTACTAAATCTGTCCAAACCTTCCAAAAATGAAAATTACTAAATCAGACCAAAATCTTCCCAAAATGTCCGACAGTTAATTTTGCTCCGCTGATCCCTCTTCAATCGCCTTGCGTCTCCTCCGCTGATACGTAATGATTTCATCATTACTTCCCTTAAAAGAACCACCTTGTCCTCAAGGTGGAATTCAAGACATCTCCGCTTAATGACATCATAGGGCTCCCATGTCGTCTCATGGTCGGGTAGGCCCGACCACATAATCAGAACCTCGCGCTCCCCTGCCTGACCCTGTGAACTCCTATAACCTCTGATGGCTCCAAAAGTACATCCATATCAGCCGTCAGCGTCGGTGGTAGCAAGTCAGACGGCGTGTGGTCTCCAATAGCACGCCTCAACTGGGAAACATGAAATATTGGATGAATTGCTGAATCTGGGGGGTAAACTCAGCCGATAAGCCACTTGCCCTATGCGCACCTCCACCTCGTAAGGGCTCGCTGTCTCCACTGCTAAACCCTGCAGCTTTACCAAGAAAACTCCACACTCCTGCAAGATTCTAGCCATCACCTTCAAGGAAACCCGTAAATGGCACAAGTCTGAACCCCTGCTCCGATATCTCTCCGATCAACTTCATAGTGTGGTTTGGTGTGAACCCTACTACAGAGTTGAGTGACACCTCCGCTACATTCAAATGGGTGTGCTCCTGCTTCACCTCTGTCTCCTCCAAAGGCTGCTCAACGCCCTTCTCAACCTCTGCTTCTCCGTCCTCCTCATGTACCAAGAGTATATGTAAGGTACGCTCCTAACATTTATGTCCAGGGCCGTACTTCTCATCACATCTGAAACACAACCCTTCGCCTTCTTATTCGCCCACTCCGTCTCTGTCAACCTCCGAAAGGGCCCACTAGGTCGTGCGACGCTACTCTTCTCATTACTTGTCTGACTTTCCCTAGTCGGTCCTCCTACTATTGCTGGCTTCTGCCCTCCTGCCTGACATGTGCCGCAAAAAGTCGCCCCGCTCCAACCTCCCTTTGCCCGTCGCTAAGTTGTGTTCTTATCCTCTGTCATCTGCGCCAACTCCATAACATCTATCAACCCCCTCGGTCGTTGCATGCGTAGCTCAGCCCGAATGTCGGACTTAATGCCCTTCATGAAGCTTTCCATCAAAGCTACCTCTGAAATCCCCCTCACCTGGCCACAGTGTGCCTCAAATCGCTCTATATATTCCTTTATGGTATCCCCTTGTTGCAGAGCCAAGAGCTGCTCGTACAAGTCACCTCCATGGGTATCCCGGAAACGATCCAGTAATCACTTCTTGAACTTCTCCCAAGATCTGATCTGCTGCCATTGTTGTCTCAACTGGTACCATGCAATGGCCTTCCCTCCAAACAAAGTCCCGCCGCTTGCAATTTCTCAGGCTAAGACAACCCATTCACTTGGAAATATCTCTCTGCCCTATAAATCCAAGCGTACGGGTCCTCACCTTCGAAAATAGGCATCTTTAACTTCTTGACCATGTTCTCCAAACCCAAGTTTCCCTGATCTGTCCTCCCTCTTGGCAGACCGAAGTAGAACTGGTGCTGCACATTACATTGGACCCTTCCTTCATTCTACAATCCTCCTACTATGCCGCCTTTCTCCCAACATCCATTGTCCCCAATTGGACCTTGGTGTTCCCAAGGGTTACCCCAAGGATCTCTATAACTTCCTTGTTGTCGGGCTCCCGCTGGAGGCCCCTCCCTTCCTGAATGGTTCACCAGCGCTCATTGTCCTTGATTATGATCTTCAGGGTGCTCGGTTAAAAAATGGGAATGCATCGGACCTCGACGAACACCTGAACCATGCTTCGGGGGTCGTTGTGGACCCAAACCAACTCATGGGGGATGTTGCAGCCCCACCCATGCCCTGGGTTTTGCTGCGCCCCCAAGAGTCTCCTGGGAAGCCGCACAGTTCCCCTCCTGTGCCCTGGGGATCGTGTGGCCCCCATGAAGTACCCTGGGGTCGCGCGGCCCCCAGGAATCCCCTGGGGGTCCGTGCGGACCCCAGGGTGGTCCGGGGGTCTGCGCGGACCCTAGGGATGTCTCTGGGGCTGCGCAAAAGGACCAGAGGGGCCGTTGCCCCCCAATGAGGGTTAGGGTGCCGATGGCCTTCCCATGGCGCCTTGCTTCATCTGGATTTGCTCCCTCACGATCTTCGCCGTCTTCCGCGGTCGTCTCCTCGTCCAAGATCACGAGCTTTCTCTTCCCCTTGTCCAAAGATGATTCTTTTGAACATAGATCTGAAGAATGGGTACCAAAGTTATCATTTTTGGACTGGTCTTCCTCGCGACAAATGTTGCCTTAGTTCTCCATCTACGTCTTCATGATTGCCGCGAGAGCGGAGACCCCCCTTGACGGAGTCGATCTTCTTATCCATGGCATCAACCTTTCCATCCCTAGCGTCAACCTTCTCTTTTAGGGCATCGATCTCCCTAACCTTTTTCTTTAGATCTTCCATCTTGGAACTCGCTCTCGTAGCCGTCATGTCGGATCTTCGCTCTGATACCAATTTGATAGGATTTAAGGCTGAAAGTTTGGAATTTTTATTGAAATTAAGAGTAATATAAGATAAACGACCCCTTTCGAGAGGGAACCGGCTCTCCACAATAAATCTACGATAAACTACTACTAAACTCACTAGATCTATGAACTACCACTCTAAAACTAGGGTTTATCACGCAAAATTCGCATACCAACAAATGACGGCTGCCCTAAATATATATATATGAGCAGATCTGGTCATTTAAATGAAAATTATTAACTCCACCCAGAACCTTCTCAAAATGAAATTTACTAAATCTGCCCAAAACCTTCCGAAAATGAAAATTACTAAATCAGCCTAAAACCTTCCCAAAATGCACGTCGACTAATTTTGCTCCGCTGATCCCGCTCCAATCGCCTTGCGTCTCCTCCGCTGATACGTAATGATCTCATCAAATTTACAGACGTAGATGATAGCTAATCATTTCACAGTAAAATGTAGCTGTTAAATTCACACATTTCATTGTTAGAAAAACAATCTTCCAAAGATGATCCACAAATGTAATATCATTAAAAATATACTATCTACATGAAATGAAAATTACGTCTATATGAAATTAAAACATGATACCGGGGGATTAAAGACCTTAAAAAACTACACCATGGACTGATTATAACATTTACTGAAATTTATTATAACCAAAATCAATAATCATTAAGGTACATTGAACAATCAATCATAAATAAATTTATAATTTAATGTTATTTATTTGTTATATTAATTATTAATTGTCCCCTAATATATAATCACGTCTCTTCCACCATTTATTCCTTCTATTTCTTGGCGGTTTTCTCGAAGTAGGATGTGGCATGAATTGGACATTTGGTAAAAGTTAACCTGGTAGGTGAATCTTGGGATCCATGAAGAACTAGATCAACTCAGTGTACCTATAAAAATTTCTAGACCAGATGTTGTAGGGATGTGATGCGTTTCGCTAAGGTTTTGATGGTAAAATGGGGATTTTTTGATCTAAATCTGGAAATTCAGATATGAAATTATATGATAAATCTCACAAAATAGACTACTCGCTAATTAACGATTACAAAATGAAAGGACAATTACCTAGAGATTAATCTAAGGGAATATGAAAAGCCTAATACAGTTGATCTAATGAATAATCTAATAAAAGAAACTTCTCTCACAATTTTCGCATCCTCTTTAGGGCTGGCTCAACCCCTTTAAATAGAAGAATTACACTATCTGTTATTTTACTAAAATGTCATTCGCCTCGAAAATTCCAGCCGCATCACTACTCTGCCCCTGAAAATCTAGCTTGTCATCAAGGTGGTGAATGAAGTCCGTGGACCATATGTTCCAAGTCGATTGCAAGCCTCCTCTCAGGTCAAACGGATGAGATTGATCTTTACCGCTTTCAACGACGTCTGGAAAAATATTGTCGGGCCAAGGTGGGACCCAAAAGGCATTGGCGAGCCCCCACAAATACTCTGAAGGGTCGTCGTCGTTGTTGCGCTGCTGGAAGGGCTCTGTCGCTTGCTGTTTTGGGCCCAAAAAGCTAAATCCTCGCTGTCCGACCTCTCGGAGGCCCCGTCGTTGCTGTTGAAAGGCCGGACACGCCGCTGGGGCCTCTGGAAGGGCCGGTGCCCCTGCAGGAGGGGCGGCAGCCCCTGCAAGAGGGGCGACAGCCCCCTGGGGGCCCCAGGAGGGTCCGTCGCCCCTTCTGGAGGGGTGGCAGCCCCTCGAGAATGCACTGGAGGGGCGCCCCTCCATGTTTTGTTGCCGAATTGGGTGTCTCTTGCCATTTCTCCGTCGAAATCATCGTCTTTGACCATAGATCTGGGAATAAACCCAGATCTGACTCTGGATCGCTGTGGGAATGGAGCTCCTCGCCGAAAGGTGTCGCCTTTAGCTTCGGATCGGTAGATCTGGCCTTGAAAGCTTCATATCTGGCTTTGTCCTCACATTTTCGAGACCCCCTTTGTTAAAAATCACATTTTTCCCTTTATTTGTTGCCAAATGGGGTTCCTTTTTGCTTGGATCTAGCCTTGAAGTGAGATTCGCTATCATCGCTGCTAAATCCTGCATCTGAGATCTATTTGCCGACATAGCCTCCGTCAAATACGCTGTGCTTTCCGCCGCCTCCTTTTTCACCTCGGTAAATCCCTCGCTAATTTTAATCTCAAGCTTCTCCACCCTCTCTTCCAAAAAGTTGATCCGCTCCTTGGATCTGGTGTTCGCCATGGATCTACTGCTCTGATACCAATTGATGCGTTTCACTAAGGTTTTGATGGTAAAAGGGGGATTTTTAGATCTAGATCAGAAAATTCAGATCTGAAATTATAGGATAAATCTCACAAAATAGGCTACTCATGAATTAACGATTACAAAATGAAAGGACAATTACCTAGAGATTAATTTAAGGAAATATGAAAAGCCTAATACAATTGATCTACGGAATAATCTAATAAAAAGAAAATTCTCTCACAACTTTCGCATACTCTTTAGGGCCGGCTCAACCCTTTTAAATAGAAGTGTTACACTATTTGTTATTGTACTAAAATGCCCTTCACCTCGAAAATTCCAGCCTCATCAAGATGTGATAGATCCGAAGGAAAGATCCAATTTTTTAGAGAATAATAGCAGAAAATAAGATAAATGGCTACAATTGAGGTATAACCTCCTCCCAAGACGCCGTTAAGAGGACGTTCACACTCGTCTATCTAAGAAATCATTCAATAATTCAATATTCGCATACCTAGGGCCGGCTGGCCGCTTCCCCTTTATATCCCCTTTTTCACTTAAAGCTCAATTACAATAATGCCATCAAATTGAATAAAATAAAGGAAACAACTAAAAGAAGGAACACGTCTCTAAGTCATTTGGTTGAGCCGGATGTCCCCTTGTGCCGTCTTGAGTACATGATGAATCCATCACTACCCCCCAAAAAGCCACATTGTCCTCAAGGTGGAAATCTGGAAATTGATGCTTCATGACGCTCACTAGCTTCCAGGTGCTCTCATGCTCCGGCAAGCCCTTCCAACACACCAATACCTCCTGCTCGCCCGTCCCTCCCTTCCGTCCCTCCTTCAGCTCCTCTGGCTCCAACAAAACCTCCTTGTCCTCTGTCAGCGTCTCCGGTAGTGTAGGAGAAGGACTGTGCTCCCCGATCACCTGTCGCAACTGTAATACGTGAAACACGAGATGGATGCGCGATCCTGTGGACAACTTCAACTGGTAGGCCACTGGCCCCACCTTGGCCTCCATCTCAAAAGGGCCAAAATACTTGGGAGAAAGCTTCTCATTCCTCCAATGGGCTAGGGACTTCTGCCTGTAGGGCCGCAACTTCAAGTAGACCATGTCCCCCATGTCAAACTGGACATCACGACGGTGTAAATCAGTCCTCACCTTCATCACCTGCTGAGCCCTAGCCAGATGGAGCTTCAGCTCCTCCAAAACGCTGTCACTCTCTTCCAAGTACTGCTCTACATCTGAAACCGGAGTCGTCTCCTAGCCATAGTGCAGCAAATGAGGTGGATCTCGTCCATACAAAATCCTAAACGGTGTGGTCTGAGCTGCCATGTGGTACGAGGTGTTGTACCAGTATTCTGCTCACGCCAACCAATGTGTCCACTCCTTCGGACTTTCCAAGATGAAACACCGCATGTATGTCTCTATGCTCTTGTTGACGACCTCTGTCTGGCCATTCGTTTAGGGGTGGTAGGCAGTATTACGCCTCAGAACTGTCCCATGCATCATGAAGAGCTCCTGCCAGAACCTGATAACATGCAACATCAATATGCTTCATGCACGTATGATAGACATGATTCTCCGTAACGTGGACATCCACCTTCTTATCAATATATAACTGCATTGAAAGAGAACTATGATCTGAAGCTTTGTTACGAGGTCTTTGATCCATATCAACTCACTTGTAACATGCATTATAACTTGGAATTCAAACTCTGCATTAGATCTTGAGATGATCATTTATTTATTAACTTTTTCATATTAAGTTTCCCTCCAATAAGTATACAGTACATGTAATAGACCTTCTGTTAATAGATGACCCGACCCAATTATCATCGAAGGAGGCATCCACTGGAATGATTTGAATATTCTACTTGTGCGTCCTTCAGAAAGTGTATCGTTATTTTAAAGACCGGTCGATAAGGTTGATATATTGGTATCCATAGCCAAATAATATGATATGATCTTTAGTATCGAGTTTTAAACATTTAACCTATATCGTGTTATATTGGTTGATATGCCTGAGATATCAGGCTGACATTGGCTGCTATTGTAATTTTTTTCTTAAATTAGGGCGTGTTTTATTTTCTAATATAATGTAATCATTGTAATATTCAATATGTATTTTATTTTCTGTTTTATAATGTTGTGCAAGCTTTGTAATATTTGATGTGTTTTTTTTCTAAATATTTCACTTGTTATGTTGATATGTTTCACATTTCTTATGATATTAATTTTTATAAATGTTTTTCGTTTTTCAAGTAAATCATGTTAAAGGTTTTTTGTATTCATCTAATAACACGTGAATAGTAGTGTAATTGATTAGACACAAAAATGAGGTAAGTCACTCTTGCTAAAGTTTTTTGATAAATTTTTTATTCAAGTTATATTTTATTACTTTGTATTAAATATGTTAATGTTTTATTTTAGTGCATCATTACGATGTTATTTGGTAATATTGATGATATATTGGTGATATAATCAAATATGAACATTTAGGATGTTATAACTACTCTTTAATTATTAAGATTTGTATCTTTATAATGTTATATATGAGCAACATGATATTAACACGTTTCACGGATATATCTCTCGAAATCTGCTATCCAATATAATAATCAGCTATCTGATATGTCCTAATGTCTGAAATTTAAAATACTAAAGCATACTA
>CM061142.1:369395130-369451308 GCA_030789695.1 Scilla litardierei
TCTAAATATCCTAAATCAAGCCTGAATATCAAGTCATCGGCAAGAAATAAGCTCGAATATCAAACCCACCTCAAGATAATATCCATTGTAATTTGACCGCAATGAAGCGGGAAAAGGCATCATCAGTTGGACCCTTGGAACATGCAAGAGAAACCATAATGATCTTATATGGAAGCTCCAGAAGGCAAGAAAGTTTTGATAATTCCTGTACATAGACCTGAGTTTTCTATAACATGTACAGAATAACTTCTGGCACAAATTCAAGATAAGAATGGAGGTTGCCTTGAGTTTTTCAATTTGTACTGGAAACAAAAAAATGTACATATTAAAAAATAGTTAAAAAATATCCAACCCCACATGTTTTGTCTTCATGCATTCTGGCTGACAAAGTTTTTGGAAAAGCAATAGAGACCGCCCATAACTTTGCTTCATACTATTGCCAAAATTATCTCCATAATAAAATCAGAACATCCCACAACAATGACCTCTTAGCAGTCCCTAAACCAAGTCAAATTTAGAACCAATGCCTGATCATCCCTCCATCCATCACCCATATATCTCAACATGCAACTATCTTGATATCATAAAAGATATATTCTCATAGTCATATGCATTTATCAACATACTCCTATACAACAATCTATAGCAATAAAAAAATCCAACATTTAGAACTCTTCACATCAACAATGCCAAGCTTTTATCTGGTGAGAAGTCCAAGTTGGGTCAGTGTGCACACCACTAAGAGGTTCATGTGATCATTATGTATAGAGTAACAAAGTTACCTAAGCAGTTAATAACTATAACTATCAAGCTATATTTGATGGTAGGACAAACATGACCATCAATCAGTTGCAGAGGTTTGAAATGAAATATCAAATTTGCACAAAACTATGTATCAATCAAGTCCAGATTTGCACAAAGTAGATATTTCTATATCACAATTTCATAGCATCATATTCTTGTGCATTTGATAATTTATGTTCACATAATTACTACTTTGTGACTGTTTAGAGAATCCTAAAATTAAGATTAATCTTAATATTATTTTTCACTTCCAAGCTCCTTGTTATTTCCAAAAGCCATTTGCATGAAAAAGAAGGAAAAAAAACTAAAACTATGCCAACATATTTATCTAACTGGTACGTAAGTTTAAAGCAAAATATACCTCCATGGCCTTTGTAATCGTTAACTTTGTCGGTTGAGAGGTCCAAGTTGGGTCCGTTCGCACACTACCAAGATGTTCATGTGATCATTCTTTATAAAGAAACAAAGTTACATATGCAATTAATAATTGGTGGGACAAAAATGAGCATCAATCAAGTGCAAAGCTTTGAAATGAAATCTCAGATTTGCATAAAACTATGTATCAATCAAGTGCGGATTTGCACAAAGTAAATATTTCTATATCACAATTTCATGAAAAAACAAAGAAAGCAGAGGGAACAATATCCATAAGAATATATCACCATTTATAATTAAGCAAATATATTTTAATCGGCATCTCCAAGAAATCATATGACCAAGTAAGAAAATATTCTTAAGTACTACACATCATTCAATCACTGTAACCATTTTGGTGAAGATCCATTCTGATGGTCTGATTGGAAATGCAATAATAGTTTGCTCATATGGAGTACTACCTACTGAGTACACCACCATCACCTTTAGTGATGCTTAATATATTTATTTATTCATGTATATAGTTAACTTTTTGAATTTACTGAAGCTCAAGATCCCACATTGGAAACTACAAAGGTTAATGAAAAAGAAAGAAAGAAAATCAGAATGATTATATCCAGACTCTAAGTAAATAACTTTAAGAGATTAATAGTGTTGCTGGAAACATATGGACCCTGTTATGATTGAACCCATTGATAATTTCGGGTTCCGTTACATTGGTAAACATATGTTGTATTAGAGCATGTTGTATTAGATATGAAATCACTGCACAAATAATAAAATAGAATTCTTGATATTTAAAAAGCTAAACCAGCATTCACATGCAGTGAAGCACCTTATTTGGCATCCTCTAATTAAATCACATACAGTGTTAAATGGTTCAGATCATTTCATGTACATGGAGGAGGCACACAGCCTAGTAGAACAAAATTTAAGCTTGTCATAAATTACGAAATTTAATCCATCGGACTGGCATTGGTTCATATATTTATTTATTATAAGGAATGAAGAATTGTACGCTCAACTATTGAAAACCATATAATGAAAGAGGAGGAATTTAAAGAGAGTGGTGGTAGTAGTAGTAAGGGCATGCTGGCACTATCACATCTTCATATTTTCTAATCAAATAATGTTCCTGCTAAAATTTAAAAAAGAACAAAACAAAAAAATAGAAGGAATAAGCTTTTTCTAACGCAAATGAGAAAAAAAATCATATGTTACTATTGGAAAGGAATAAGAGAAGAAATGAGGAATGAACATTGGTGAAGACCCCAACACCAAACTCCATGGCAACCTTGGCCATGGATAAATATCAATTAGCAGGAAAAACAGAGTTTTAGTTGTTTTGCAATAGGAAGAACAATTGTTATTTGGTCCAGATTAAAATATTATGATCTTGTTTAAACTGTTTTCTTGCTCTTACAATGAGATTGTAAGAAGTTTTGAATTTTTTGAGGTATGATTAGTATAAAATCTCCGTTAGAAATCAAGTTAAGTAAAGTGTATCATTCGGTTGCTTGATTTCCTATTTATTTTAGTAACTGGAGTTTTGATTAAACTGAAGTGGAATGGGAAATGTAGGAGATATATTTAACAACATGAAAGCAACATATTGCCAAGTTCTCATATATTTAACAATATGATGGTTTAGTTAAAAACTATGTGCCTTCCATCCTGTTAAAAAATCTGCCACATGATTTTTGTTATCATATATTGGCATAGAAAAAAATGACATTAAACAAAATTGCCAATTCAGTTAACAGGATAGAACAAAACAAATATTTTTTAACAAAAAAATTAATAGGATAGAACTTGGAATGTCAACCCTCAGGTTCCCTCAACCGATCAGAACAAAGCCTTCTTGAACAATTCTCATGTTCCCTCAACCCATGAGGAATTTAACTTGAACAGTTCTCAGGTTCCCTAAACCCATGAGAACAATGCATTCTATGTTGAGGACATCATGTACAGTTAAAACAAACTTGGCAATTTAGGGTTGGCAATTAAAACAAACATTGATCTGTTATTGTACACACAAATATATCCTGAAAAAAATCAAAAAAGTTTGCATTGAACAAAATTGACATAGAACAACATTGCCAATTCATTTAACAGGATAGAACAAAACAAATATTTTTTAACAAACCAAAATTAAACATGACAGAACTTGAAAAAGGCAACCCTTAGGTTCCCTCAACCCATGAGAACAAAGCATACTTGAACAATTCTCTGGTTCCCTCAACCAATGAGGAATTTAACTTGAACAATTCTCATGTTCCCTCAACCCATGAGGAATTTAACTTGAACAATTCTCAGGTTTCCTCAACCCATGATAAATATAGAACAAAATTGCCAATTCAGTTAACAGGATAGAACAAAATAATTTTTTTTTAACAAAACAAAATTTAACAGGATAGAACTTGGCGATTAACAACTGAGATACTTTAACTTGAAAAAAGACAACCCTCAAGTTCCATCAACCCATGAGAATAAAGCCATCTTGAACAATTCTCAGGTCATGTAAAGTTAAAACAAACTTGGCAATTTAGAGTTGGCAATTTAGGGCTGGAAATTAAAACAAAATTGATCTCTATTGCCATAGGTTCATCCTGATACTTTGGTAATTAAAAGAAACTATTTTACAGATAGATTTACAAAGTTCATTCCGATAACCTTCATCTGTATTGCCATAGGTCTATCCTGACACTCTGTAGTCTTTACTAACCGTCTAAATTAGCTTTCCCCCTTAAATCATAAAACATGACCATTAGCATCCAAATTAGCTTTCCATTGGAGTTTTTTGTATATCCTAGAAGGTTGAATGTCAGTCATAATATCTACTAATTTTCCATTGGACTTTTATGAACTAAGGATGTGCCCATTTGATGGAAAAAGACAATGATGATGATTAATCAGGTATTATTCCGCTGGTTATGTAATAATGGCATAAACTATACTATGTACATTGAGATGTTAAAATTTAATTATTGTCTAGGGTTTTATCCAAAGGTTATGTAACAGTGGCATAAATTATATTGTCTACTTCATTCCATCAAAGCACAAACGTTAAGGTACAATAGTCTGTGACCCCAAAAAAAAGTACATGGATGCAAGAAACAGCCACATAAATAAATAATATTATAAAATAGATGCAAGCATGGAAAAAATATATAGTTATATTCCTTAAACTTTTAAGCATGTATGTGTTATGTATGAGTCTACTCCTAGACGTACCAGTCGACTCACTTGCCTCTATTTGCTTGATAAGCAAAAGAAGATCATCTACACAAAGCATCCTTCCAGTATTAAGGATGTTATATAATAGAGGCGCACATAATAAAGATATAGCAACTTACAGATTTCAATCCCATGAAATTCAAGATGGGTATTGCTCTAGAGATAAAAAAAAGTTCTTCGAGAAGTCCCAGTACGCCACCAATTATTAATGCTGATAATACCAAAGGAATATGTTTGCGTTCAGACTCTAGTTTGGCAGTGCCCATTGTATTATTATCCGAGGAAAAGGATGGCATGATTTCTGTTTTCTCATGGTCTGGCAAAACGGCACCAAAAGAGAATTCATCATCGTTTTTAATTGTCTTAAAGTAAATTGCTAGTAATGTGTCTTAAACGAACAGAAAATAACCATATGTCCTGGTGAAGAGAGAATAGATACTTTACACATACCGCTCTTAGGCATCAATTCTTTCATTTCACTATTTTCTTCAGGACAGCTCTCACAATCTCTATGTTGAAGCTCTTCAGCAGCCATTTTAGACACAGCAAGTGGAAAGATTATAATCCTCGATACTTGATTGAATACTACAATGGACATACCCACGGCTGTAAGCTCCACTGGATCTGCAATTGATGAGTAAATGAAGGTAAAAGTTGTTGCCATTTAATTAGGACCTTGAACCAAGTTTATTCCTATAGAAAAGATCAATTTGATCGGTTGTTGTATTGTAACTGGAAATCTCAAAAAAAATCTTTAATGCATTGGATTCGTTGCATGTACCTTTATATGATTACCGATGCTATTTATTTGAGTTATTATCATTTCATGATGCTTAATCCTACCTGCATAGACACAAAAACTAAATACTTTGAAACTGAATCCAGATTTCCCCAATGCTAAAAACCCCAAATTTCACCAAGGCCCCAAAGTGTTTGAAGGAGCATACTTTCCTGAAAACCCAGACGGAAGAATGAAACAAACAAAATGAAAATCAAAGCAAGGAATAAGATCAAGTCAAAGCAAACATGTTTTTAACTATCCTGGAACCCATTTTAATATGATGAAGGTTTCAAGATCAAGTCAAAGAATAGGTTTCAAGATCAAAAATTGATACAATTACCAGGATCAAAACAGCAAGCTTTAGCCGAAATAAAAAAAAGAACCTGCAAAAACAGAAAAAATTCCAAATAAGATACAACAAACAATAAAACATGGCTATTGATGTTCATGGCTTAAAAACATAGAATTCCCTGAGAGAAAGCTTTGAAAACCGCCGATTGCAGAGAGTGTCAAAACCACCGATTGAACAAAAATTTCGGCACGCCCTACAGAAATGTACAGTTGATGAACTGATTCAATCATGAACCAAATATTCATCTTGAGCATTGCTCGAATGCAATATGATTGCAAGATGGGCTCTGTTTCCTACAGGAATGTACATTTGATGAACTGATTTCACCCAACACGCAGGAGAAAAAAATATTTACAACAAAAAAGCAAAACATGGATGCAAAGATGAACAAAGGACGATTTGGCGCCTCATCCAGACTTTGCATCACGGTTGAGGTTCTCCCAGCTGATCTCCTGTGAGAATTCTCCGCAAATGGGTTAGCATGTGGGCGAGGTTGTTACACTTCCTTTGATGACCTGATCTACTTCTCGTACTCTCTTTGGTTTGTTGAGCTGTGCTACTTGCAGGTGGAGCCAAGTCATCTGTGAAGGATGAGGAGGAAGAAGTCTGGGAACGAGTGGGTGTCTTACTCAAAGGACAGTGAAGGAGGAGCAATAATCAAGGGAATTTCAAAATCAGTGCTCATTTCAGGCGTCCAATTCATTTTCCCCCTACTTATGAAATGTTTTCCCCCCAAATTTTTGAGTGCTCATTTCAAGCTAAGCTTTTCATTATGCCAGTCAAGTTTTCAAATGTTTTCCCCCCAAATTTTGCCCACTCAATTTTTCAAATGCTTCCCCCCAAATTTTGCTTGTCCATGTAGGATAAACATGGTTGTCCTAGTAAGCTTTTCTTTGTCCACGTAGGACAAACCCTGCCACGTAGGACAAAATTCAAATTCTTCATGCTTTATAGAATAGATATATATATATATATATATATATATATATATATATATATATAAACAAAGGTGAAGGGAACATATCTCTCTCCACCTATTCCCTGATCTATGTTGGGCTTAAGATGGTATCAAAGCTAGGAAAAAAAAATTTGCTTGCTATTACATACTGCTACCATACCAGATTACAACTTTACAAACTCAAAGGTGAATTCACCTTGAGTTTGATGGGGAACGTTAAGAATAATAATCCCACATTAAATAAACTATTGATGTCCATAATTAGCGGTTAAGTTTCTATCCATTGGCTTAATCTTTTAGGTTAGATATGCGGATTATCTTCTTTTGATAATTAATGATGTTGAAGGCATAAAAGAGACAAAAAATCATCTTAGAAGGCTCTTTGTAACCAAAGTTATGGGATGGTCGAGATATTTTTTACAAATTGGGATTGCTCACCATACACATAAAGTCTCTTTTTCAAAAAAAAGTATGCTCATTATCTATTTACATGAAATTGGATTGATTGGTTCTAAGCCATCGAGCACAACAATATGTACAGTTACAACATTATGGGATGAGTCGTGGCCAAATTTTACTGATGTTTCTCACCACAGGCAGTTGGCTGATTAGCTCGTCTATCTTACTACAATCAAACTAGTATTACTTATGCTATGAGGTTGCGAGCCACTTCATGCACACAAACCAAAAGAGATTCACTAGCAATCTCCCTTACAGATTTTAACTTATATTTAAAAATCACTAGGAAAATGCCTATATTATAGAAAGAATAGTCATTTACGGATTAAAGCCTTTTCAAATTCTAATTGTGTAGCTTACAAAAGAGATCATTATTGTACTTCGGAAAATTTGGTCATTTGGAGTAAGAAACATGCAGTTTTATCCTGTTCTAGTGTTGAAACAAAGTTTCATGATATGACTCAGATTACATGTGGGAGTTAGGTCTTCTAGATCATGTCCTATGCTTTTATGTTTTGTAACAATTAGGCATCGATGTACATTGCATATAATCATGTGTTTCATAAGAGAACTAAATATACCGTCGTTGGTGTGGATTATAAGTGGATATGCACTCCTACCCCCTTCACATATATAGTTATTTGATATTCTTATGATGCCTTTGAATGTTAAACAATTTTTTATTTTATGGAACAAGCTGCATGGTTTATATATATATATATATATATAATACATTTGACAACGTTTTTTGAATTCTAGGGCTGACTAGGACAAGATAAAGAGTAGCTGAGATTTAATCTTTGTAAATCAATGGTTGAGATTGGATTTTGTGAAAATTTTAGTGGAAAAACTTAAATGGGGGGGGGGGAGAGAAAGTGTCTTGGGAACCTAAACTTTGAAATTAGAAGTGTCTTGGGAAAGATTGTGGAGATTAAATTTTTTTTGTGGGGGAGTGCCTTAGGAACCAAAATTTTGAAATTAGAAGTGTCTTGGGAAAAATTGTGGAGATTAAATTTGGGGAAAAAGTGTCTTAGGGACCTAAACTTTGAAATTAAAAGTGCTTTGAGAAAGATTGTGGAGAAGCATGATCCATTAAATTAAACAAACTAAAAAATTTAGTGTAAAATAATTTAGCAGAACAATAAATTAGCGTAAAAATACCCTGAGCTTTGTTGTTTTCGGCGTAGGCGTCGAAAACCGCTAAATTTTTTTACGCTAATTTGTTGTTACTTGCCGAAGGCGCCCGCGTCAAATTTGTTGTTCGACGCCGAATTTGTTGTTTCGCGCCGAAAATTTAGCGTAAAACAATTTAGTGGAACAACAAATTAGCCTAAAAATACCCTTAGGTTTGTTTTTCCGCGCGAGCGCCTTTAGCGGAACAACAAATTAGTGTAAAAATACCATGAGGTTTGTTGTTCCAGCGCGGGCGCAAAAAGCGCCCCTCCCTAAATTTTTTACGCTACTCTGTTGTTCCGCGTCGAAGGCGTCCGCGCTGAATTTGTTGTTCCGCGCCGAAGAGGCCCACGCCGTATGTGCTTGTGCCGCGAAATATTTTAACATTAATTTATTGTTCTGTTAAATTTTGGCTGTGAAAATCAAGGTTTTAGGTCTCGGTTTCGGTCTCGGTATCGCTCTTCCCAAAATTTAGGTATCGGTATCGGTATCGTCCGTTTCGGTGGTTTCGGATGGTAGTTTCATTTCGTTGGTATCGGTAGTTTCAGATACTTAAAACTCTATTAAATACTATCAAATATTATCAAATATTAGCACAAATACTTTTTACTAGTTACACATTTTGTTAAAAGTATTATACTAGATATATTACATTTTTTTGATCAACAGGATTGAAAATAAATGAGAATGGCAAGCTTTTGAATAAATGGAAGGGTTTGGTGGCTGAAAATGATAAGTTTGTAAATAAATGGAAAACCTTTAGTGGCTGAATGTCAAGCTTGTAATTAAATGGAAAGCCTTTAGTGGCCAGCTCACTCAAAAGGTCAAACTTCTTAATAAATGCTAGCATGTGTTGGACAACTGCACTTGCACAGTGCAAACAAAATTTAAATTAAATACTAGAATATGCTACTATGTAAGACCTCAAATTGCAGGAGGCGGGCTTCTTCGGGGATGCGGCGGGAGGCGGGCGACCGTGAGGTACGTCCATCTCTTCGTTTCTTCTTCTTTTTCTGGATTTTGGTGATGTTTCCTCCTCCTCCTCCTCCTCCTTGTTTTCATTTTTTTTAGTTTCAGTCAGTTTCGGACAAGTTTCGGCCGGTATCGGCCGATACGGCCGAAACCCCGGCCGATACGGCCGAAACCCGACCGATACGGCCGAAACCGAGAAGTAACGTGTGGTTTCAGACCGGTCCCCTCCGAAACCGATCCGAAACGACCGATACCGGTCGGTTTCGGCCGAAACCTAAAACTATGGTGAAAATAATTTTTCGTGGAACACAGATTTAGCGGGGGAAATCTTAAATGAACCGTGCCCGCGGAGACGGGTTATGACTAGTACCTATATATATAATAGGTACCATATGACATGTGAGACATCTCCTCATATACAAGACACAAAAAGTGGGGTGGTACAAGCCCACATGAGCTTGTATTTGTTGTACCACCCCACTATTTGCATCTTTTTATATGAGAAGATGTCTCCCATGTCATATAATACACATTCTCATAATGGGTATCATATGACATGAGAGACATCTCCTCATATACAAGACATAAAAGTGGGGTGTGCTTGTACTTATTGTACCACCCCACTTTTTGTGTCTTGGTATATAAAGAGATGACTTCAGTGTCATATGTTACATATTATTTTCTTTTCATACATACATATATACATATATACATACATATATACATACGTACATATATATTAGAATAATGGGTATCATACGCCATGTAAGGCATCCCTTCATATGTCCTCTCACATAAAAAGGGCAAGTACAATCCTACATGGGCTTGTACTTGGTGAACTTGTCCCCTTTTATGTGAGGGCGTATGAGGGGATGCCTCGTATGACGTATGATACCCATTATTCTATATATATACATATATATATGCTCTAGTTTAAGGGGAAAATGTTAAAAAGTATTTGAGGAGATGTTGGATATTGGGCATAGACCAAATCGATCAGTTAGTAGATCTATAAATATCAATAACAAAAGTGAGGGAAAGTACATCTTTCAGCTTATCTCTTGATCTTGGGTTTCAACATCTGTTATTTATTTGGCCATATTCGATGAACCTTGGGCTCAAGGGTTTGACCAAGTTTGCAATTGTTGTGAATTTTTGTTAAATTTTGCTCGGATCTTTCTCGCTATGGAGTCAGCGTCCTGGGGTTTGATATCAACATGCTAGCCCATTTTGTTTGGAATTGTCTTGGATGGTGCTCACTGGCTACTGCTAGTGCTGCCACATATGGAAATGTTTGACATGCTTCACATTAACTGTTATAAGATGTTTTGTGGTTTCTTTCTTTCTTCGTTTTTTTGTATTCTATTGTATGACATGGTAATTACGGAGGGAAATGCTCAAACTATTATCTGTGTGTGTTAAATGACTTTTCAATGTAGATTTTGGCATCGCCAATGTAATGACCCAAAATTTTCACGAGGCTAATTTGAACTTTTATAAATTTCTTGTATTTTCTTTTCTTTTCAAAAATTGTTCCTTTTTTGAACTATTTCTTTTATTGGTTTTCTTTTTCTCTTTTCCCTTGGCCCAAGCCCAAAGGGCCTACTCCATCTTCTATTTCTCTCTTCCTTTCTTTCTATCTATTTATTCTTTTAAAACCAAACCTAATATTTCCAAAGCCCAACTCATTAGCCCAAAGATCTCATTTTGTGGCCCAAATTCTCATTTCCCCCCTCATCATTTCTTAATGTTTTATCTCTTTAAAGAATAGCTCAAAGCCCACTTTATTTTAAGTCGGCCCACTTCTCAGCCATACATCCCATTTTGTTTTAAAATAAAACTCAACCAAACACACGCTAGAGCTTAGGGCTCGTCCGCTGGCCCCTTTCCCCGAGTGAAAGTAGGCAGGAGCGCCTCCCCTCCCTCTGCGAAGTCGACTCGTCGCCTCTACCCGAGATCAAAAACCCTAATCCGAACCCAACTCGCAAAACCGCCGCCGTCTTTCCCTTAGCAAGTGGAATTCGTTTCAAAATGGAACTCTTCTCTGATCTTCTCACGCGCTTTTCCCATCTGTTTATACCTGATTAATGGTAAGGCTTTATGCATACGAAAAACTCCTCTCTTTCTATAAATCCTGATTTCGAACTGGGATTTTCTGATCTTTGACGAGCTCAGATTTTGGGGCCTGTGCTCCTTGGGTTTCTGTGATTGAGGTAGATTATTCTTCTCCAACTTTCAGTTTTGTTCCTCTTTTTAATCTCGAGTTTATTTGATGATTTTCGTAAGGAAAATTGTTGGTTTGAAACTGTGGAGATGATGATTCACTCAGTTCTTTTAAGGGAGTTTCCCGATGAATTTCTCGGCATCTCTATGACTTCACGGAAACTCTGTTGTCCTTTCTTTTGCTACAAAGTCTCGGTTGGTCCTTTACTCTCTTCCGATTTGAAGTTAGCTGCCAGGGGGTTTTGGGGTTCATATCACCGTGAGGCTTGATTGTTCTACATGTAAAGAGTTGTTGGTTGATTGTTGTTCCTTTTCTGTGGGTTTCGCTGCTCGCGAGATTTCACTCTTGTTTGGTGACGGTTAATCACTGGTGTTGTTTCTTAGGTGTGCCGATGCTTGGGACATTGGCTGGTCCTATCTTAGTATTTGGAGTTTCACAGTTTTAACCTTGCTACCTTTCTTTTCGATGGCTTTTCGGTTGGCCTATTTAGCATGTGATTGTAGACTGATTCTTTGCTAAATGAGAAAACTACCCCCTTAGGTTGGTAAACTATCAATTACTAGGATGTTGAATAATGTGAAGCTGATCCAAAGTATTTTTTCCCTTTTTATTATTCTTTCCAATAATTTTTCAGATTTACATGTGTTAACAAATTCTAATGGTCTAGTTTGTTTTCTTAAATTGAAAGCATTAGATTTAATGAGTAAACTACATTTGGATGTTTTGGCCAATATTTGGAACAACTGAAGAATTACTCATCATGCATGTATGGACTAGAAACATTTAAATGTATAACTTAGATGTATTGTTAAGACCATGTACACATTGGTGCTAGAACCGACCGACTAGTCATCTGACACTGACAGTTCATAACATTGAACCAACTTTTAGGGTGGCATACACTTAGCTCATTGTCTAAGGTGACAGATGCGATAATGGTTAATATATTCGTTTTCCACTCTCTGATGGAAGTGGGGCATATTACAAAAGTAATCATTTTTCCTCCTTTTATGGAACGAGTGGTCATAAACAATTTTCCTTTTTCTTCTAGAATGAGGGGTTTTAATATTTAATTGTCTGCTATTCACACTAATAGCGGGTTACAGAACACATTGATGTACATCATTCACTTGGACATGAGTTACGGCCTAGAATGGTTAGTCAAACTTAAACCAACATTTAAAGGCATTCATGACTCGATTTCAGTTTAGTAGATTACTCTTGTTCTGTGATATTGATACTGTTTTTGTCGTATATAAACTGTGTTAGCTTGGTTTAGATGTAATTTACTTTTTAATTCCCTCTATGTTAACTTATACATGTCTAGTAGGAGATCTTTTAGCACTGGAGATTAGCTTTCGTGGTACACCAAGTGTCTAAGTTTGCTCGTACAGGTTATGATTCCAACTTTGGTATTATTTTATACTTAATCCTATTCTATTTTCACTGGTACGTAGAAGGATTTGCATATTATCGTAATTTGTGATCACAATTGGAAATGGGTCGTTACAACCAATAATGAGGTATCAGATGAAACCGCTTGGTTTTGGTCATTTCGTATCGTTTTCTAAGGGGACAAGACGAAACTTCTGAAACTCGGTTTTCCTCTGTTTCGGTCGATTTCGGTCTGTTTTGGCCGAAACCATTGGTTTAGTCCGAATTGGTTTTGGTCGGTTTCGGTCAAAACCAAGTGGGTTCGGTCGGTTTCGGTCGAAACCAAGTCGTTCCGGCTGAAACCCCATTCTTTTCAATAGGATATGTGTTTAAGTTTAAATACACGACCCTATTTGAACCATATACTTAAAAATTATTTATTAAAATTTTAAAAACTATAAAAACTCTAAAATTTTATTCTAAGTCTAAAAGTTATATTAAAATCCATTAAAAATCTCAAAAAAAATTATTATAAATTTATTATTATAGAAATATAGACATAAATATAAATGTAGACATAAAAATTATTATAAATATAGACATAAAAATACATATAAATCCGAAATCGAAACTCAAAACGAAACCTACGAAACAAGCGAAACTGTTCGAAACATAAAACGTTTCCAACGGCCACAACCAAAATCATAACCGAGTTCTCAAAACTTGGTCATGACCTACTGAACTTCAGCAGCTTTTACCTCATTGTTATACTGTCCCTTGTATACTTGTTCTTGGAATCATTGTTAATTGCAACGATTTTTTAATAATATTGTAACAACAGTTCGTACATATGTATGGGAGTGGTTGAAAGTTGTGCATGCGTTACATATACCATTTACTTGTTCAGAATATATATTTTCTGGTGCTGTTCTGGTTTCTTATACCTTGTTAAGTATAATTGGAAACAAATCCTGTGTACTAAATTATTATGTTTAGTTGAGTTGTTTATGATGAAGAAGTCTCTCTTCCCAGGAAATTCTCATTTTGAGCTTTATCAAGAACTACATGCTATGCTGTGCCTATTTTAGCATAAAATGCACTAATACATCGATTAAATTGCATACTCAGGAAGAAATATTGGATGAAACCGATGAGTATGTCGACGTTCACAACAAGTGAGTGTCCGCTATTTTATTTCAGTACTTTTCTGCTGCTCGAACATGTCTGAAGGAACTTTGCATTCCTCTTTCTCTGCAGGATTAAGATAAATATGGTACCCCCGAAAATATCATCATTAAGATCTCCAAAAACTTCCCCTCTATCATATTTTCAGCGACGAACTCCAATGGCATCTCCACTTTCTCCACATAATCACACTAATAGACTGCAGTCTCCTGTTTCTCCATATGTTCCAAGTACCAGTCCATTGCCAGCCATTTTAAGTGCTCCTGGAAGAACGGCACCAGGTTCACCAGCTGATCAGATGCGTTTTGGTCAACTTTCACCACCTTCACATCAAGTATGTCTCCACGTTTTTAGCACTATTCTGTTATCCATAATGTCTTTCCCTTTTTATAGATGAATATTTTTTGTAGGATATTAAAAATTCGTTGCTTTCACTTATTAATGTGTCAATTCTTCCCTTTTAGCATATGAGTATTTCTTTTTCTTTCCTAAACCTTTTGAGAAATAATGTTAATGCTTATGGTGCCAATTGGGTTTTTGTCGGGCATTTATCTTCCATGATCTTCCAAAGTTGAAACCTCAATGGAAATGTTGTCACGTCATATTACTCTTCATATTTTCATATTCTTCAAAGCACCGTCAATTCCATTAGCCTAATTTGTTGATGTTATCTATACTATATATTGCTGACTGATTCGTTTGAACTGGCCTTAATTTCTTCTAATTATTTTCTTCGGATAAATTGCACTTCGACTCATGTTCCATGGGGTATGTTCTATAGGATACCGAGAACTAAATACACCCAATCTTTGATATTGGTCCTTGATATTAATACCGAGAGTTCCTAAGAATAACATCGAGACCCTTTTAGATTGACTGATTAATAAAGTGTAAGTTGCAATTAGGCCCTTTGAAACTAGAACTTTGCGGGTAATTTATGGGGTCTCAGCGTTAGTATCAAAGGTTGCATGTGTTTAGTGATAGTTACATCATAGAACATGTTGTCTGAATGCAATTTACCCATTTATTTTTAAACAACTAAATATCAGTTCAGTATCATTCTTAATTTATTCTTCTATTACTAGAACTCACTTGCACTCCATATGTTTATTGATCTCCTTTTATTTTCATATTATCTTAGCTGCTTATTCCTGAATTTCTAACTTGTGTGAATTATAGCTTTTGGTTTAGCCTAATTAATTGCTTTCTTAGCTTTCTTATTTCTAACTAATATTTTAAAAGGAAATTTTTTCTTTTTCCTACAATATAATATGCCCAATTATATAAGACGTCACTTTCCATTAACTAATTTAAGTCACTGAGTCTTTATATGGTGAAAATGTTTCCTTACAGATTAGCTAAAGATTTATGCTGGCAATAGACTTCCTGATACAGCCACTGGCTCAGGACTACATGTAGAGGTGTAATAAATTTAGCAGAGGACTGACACAGTTATGCAACTTAGGCTTATACATGATTATAAATATTAGCAATTATCATCTCCATCAATTATATGATCTGACTCGACATCCACCAACTTATACTTGACTTTAGAGGAAGATAACACACAAGCCTGTGAACATTCTCTCTGTCTGTCAACATATTGTATAGTTTAACAACATTTTGCTAGGAATGCAGTGGTCTTTACATGGTCTATACATGTACGACGAGTAAAGAAGTTGGATAAAGCCAGCGGACTGTTGTCGATTGGCATCAACCTCCTGCTTCCTACGGGGCCACTAGGGTTCGAACCCTGGTGGCTGGGGTCTCCGAGCACGCATTGCTAGCTTTCCGAAGGATTAAAAAAAGAATTTGGATAAAACTTACAATACATGGGAGAAATTGCAAACGGTAATTGTAATTTAATTGATACAACACACACCCATACACATAATGGAGAACACGCACACATACGTATACAAATACGTATCAATGCATGCGTGCACACATATAAAGAGAATGTGTGGTTGATTAGGATCCATTTAAACATGTGGATCTGATTGGACGCGGGTCTACACCCGCAGGCAAGCCCACGTCCCATCTAAACCTCAATTAACCCTATTTCTGATTAGTGGGTGGTATTTTGGTAATAGTGATTAAGTGGGGGATTATTATTAAGCGACGGCTAGCCGTCGCTAATCTTTTATGCTATTATTGATTTGTGAGAGAAACCCTAGATTAGACGAGTGCGGACGTCCTCTTATTGGCGTCTTGGGAGGAGGATACACCTATTTTATATTCAATTATCTTGATTTGTGCTACTTTTCTCCATAAAGATTGCATCTTTGCTTTCGGATCTAGCATTTTGGTATCAGAGCGTTAACGATCCATGTCGGCGTCCACAAGAAATAGAGATCGAAGCAAGGCGGAGGAAGAGAGAAACAATGGAGACATCGAAGAGATTAAGAAGACGGTGGCGGCAAATAGCGAGTCTATCGCGAATTTAACGAAGGCCATGGGGGGAGATCGCGGCAAAACAAGGCAGAGGAAGCCGTTACTCAGATGGCTTTCAAGCAAGGCAAGATGGAGGAAGCCATTGCTCAGATGACTTTCCAATTCGCGGTCTTTAACGAAAAGATGGGATCTGGTGGTGCAAACCCTAGTTCGTCCAAAAAGGAACCGTCTTTGGTGAAAGGAAAGGAAAAGGTGGAAGCTTTCGAGGATGGAAGGGATGGAGTCTTCTACAAGACGGTATACGTCACGAACGACAACGACGAGGATGAGATAGAAGCCCCATGGGGGCGCGAGAAGCTCGGGGAAGGCCATCAGACACAAGAGGGGGGGACGGCCGAACCCCCAGTTCCAGCGGGGGGCTCGGTCGCCTCCAGATCTGAGCCGGGGACCTCCCCCCGCCCTCGACGACAACTGACAGGGCCGACGGGACCCTGTCGACTTTCGACAGGGCCTGTCGACCCCGCCAGGTCAGCGGGAAGGCCCGCTGACCCTCCGGCAGTCCCGACGGGGACTGCCAGAGGGTCCGTGGGGTCGGGCGACCCCCTGGTAGCCGCTAGGGGGAGGCGAGCACGGCCAAGAGCCTGGGGGATTTTTCGACTTTTAGGGCAGCGGCGAGGTGCTGAGGCACATTTTCAGGGCAGAACGGAGTATCTTCAGAGTAGATCTGACCCCTTAGGTTTTCCCGGACAGCCACAGGGCCCGGAGGAGCACTTTCAAGGCAGAATTGAGGGGGGTGACCCCAAGTAGGGAGCGGGTCAATATTACGGAGGCGAAGGAAGGGGTAGAGACCAGTATGACGACGGCGGGGAGGCTATGAGGTTGAGTATGACGATGATGCAGGATGGGATGACTTCGAGGGCAGGCGTGGAGGTCCCCGAGGGGACTGTGGAGGCCATGAAGGAGGGCCATCTTGACACTATGAGATCCAGGACGAGAGACGGCATCACTATCGTCAGCCTTGCCGTCAGAGGGTAAGCCCGACCAAGGACACATTGGAGGGGACTGCATGGTATGGAAGCTGTAGATGCCACTGTTCAGAGGGGAGGATCTGCATGACTGGTTGTTCACGGCGGAGAGATACTTTACAGCACAGCACGTGACAGATGCTCAGAAGCTGGAGGTAGCGGCCATTTGTATGGATGAGAGAGCTTTGGGGTGGTACCAGTGAAAGAAGAGGAGGCAACGGATTCGCTGATGGGAGGAGCTGAAGGATCTCATTCTGGAGAAGTTTAGGGATCCACACCTGGAAAATCTTCACTAGCAGCTATATGTCCTCAAGCAGGACGGACCGGTATGGAAGTATATTGAGAGCTTTGAGACCTTATCTGAACGAGTACTCGGGGTCATAGATGAGTCACTAAAGGGCACCTTCATGAAGGGCCTGAAGCCCAGTCTTCGAGCCGCAGTACGGTCGAACAAGCTCAGTGGCTGTCCGAGGTCATAAAGATGGCACAGATGGTAGATGATACCTAAACAGAGGACAGGAGAGTCAGGAGTGGTACAGTGATCATGTACAGTGGGGTACCACATCTGGAGCAGGATGGGCGAAGGTCACTGTTGGGGCAGATCAGGCTGGTAGGGAGAAGGTAGGGGAGAGGAGTAGTGCCCTTCCTACGGGAGCACAGTACATGAGGATGTCAGATGCGGAGATGAGGGAGAAGCGGCAGAATGGACTGTGCTTCCGGGTGACGAGGGGTTCACCCCAGGTCACAGATGCACGGGGCGCAAGTTACAGGTGCTGCTGGCGACGGAGGATGACGAGGGTGATGACGAGGGGGTGGAGGACAATATCACTGAGGAGGTGGATACTGATGACACACAGCTGGAGGTGGCGGAGGTCTCCCTTAACTCCGTGGTGGGGTTCTCTTTGAACCACACCATGAAGTTGAGGGGATTATCGGAGATCAGGAGGTGACCGTTCTCATCGACAGTGGGGGCAACCCACAATTTCGTCTCCAGGAGGGTGGTAGAGCAGATGTGATTGCATCTAGTGGACAGTGACAGTTTCAGTGTGATGATGGGCATGGGAAAGAAGGAGAGCAGTAGAGGCTTGTGTCGAGGACTGGTGTTGGAAGTGCATGGTATACAGATAGTGGCGGACTTCTTGTCGTTAGACTTGGGCAGCACAGACATCATCCTGGGTATGACATGGCTGCAGACGTTGGGGGAGATGACGGTGAACTGGAAACTCCTCAGGATGGAGTTTCAGGAGGACGGGAGAGCAGTACTGTTGCAGGGAGACCCCAGTTTGTGCAGAGTGTTAGTCTCCATGAAGACCATAGTTCGGACCATTCAGGCAGATGGGAAGGCTTTCTGGTGGAGCTTCAGATGATGACACAAGAGGGGGGTGTTGAGGCCTAGAGATAGTAGCCGATTCCACAGGAGGTGCAGACAATGCTGGAGTAGTTTGGGGACATTTTTCAGGAGCCTCGGGGACTACCGTCGTCGAGGGACCACGAGCATGCCATAGTCCTACGAGAGGGTGTGGCCCCTATAAGTGTTAGACCTTACAGCTACCCCCAGATACAGAAAGATGAGATAGAGCAGATGGTGGAGGAGATGGTGCAGGCAGGGGTCATTCAGCCGAGCGTGAGTCCCTTCTCTAGCCCGGTACTGCTGGTGAAGAAGAAGGATGAGAGTTGGCATTTTTGCATAGATTACAGGGCGCTCAACAAGGAGACAGTGTCAGACAAGTTCTCTATACCAGTGATCGACGAGCTCCTTGATGAACTTCATGGGTCGACCATATTTTCGAAGATAGATCTCAAGTCCGGCTACCATCAGATCAGGATAAGGAAGGATGATGTGCCGAAGACCGCCTTCAGGACACATGAAGGCCACTATGAGTTCTTAGTCATGCCATTCTGCTTGACAAACGCCCCAGCCACATTCCAGGTGCTTATGAATAAGGTATTTCGGCCCTACCTTTGGAGGTTTGTACATGTGTTCTTTGACGATATCTTGGTATACAACCGCACTTTGTAGGAGCACCTAGATCACCTGCATGTAGTGTTCCAGGAGTTACAGTATCACCAGCTATATGGGAACCGGAAGAAGTGCTTGTTTGGGCAGTCGCAGGTAGAGTACTTGGGTCACATGGTGTCTGCAAGGGGGTGGCCACCGATAGGGTGAAGATTGCGGCAATGCTAGACTGGCCGTGCCCTACCACTCTCAGCGGGTTGAGAGGATTTTTGGGCCTCACAGGCTATTACCGACGGTTCGTGGAGGGATATGGGACGGTTGCCTGGCCACTCACAGAGTTATTAAAGAAGGATCATTTTGTGTGGGGGGAAAAGGCGACGCGTGCTTTGAGACATTGAAGAAGGCCATGACGACCGTGCAGGTGTTGGCCCTTCCTGACTTCTCGAGACCGTTCATTGTGGAGGCTGATGCCTCTGGCCATGTGGGTTGGAGGCAGTGCTGATGCAGGATCAGCGACCCATTGCTTATTACAGTCAAGTGTTGACGACAAGATCGAGGTTAAAGTCCGTGTATGAGAGGGAGTTGATGGCTATAGTCCTGGCTATCCTGAAGTGGAGGTCATACTTGTTGGGGAGAACGTTCCTAGTTCGCACGGATCAGAGGAGCCTCAAGTATCTGTTGGAGCAGCGGATGATGGCAGCGGATCACTAGAAGTGGCTACGGAAGCTAATGGGGTACCGGTTTGAGATATAGTATAGGGTTGGAGAACAAGGCGGCCGATGCACTGTCACGGAGAGATGAGGACGCCTAGTTGACAGCACTATCAGTGTCAGTACTTCAAGACTGGGAGACACTGCAGAGGGAGGCTAAGGAGGACCAGGAGCTGGCAGATATTAGAGCGGCACTCTTACAGGGATCCACAGAGCACCCGGGCTATTCATTACAGGAGGGGAGGTTGATGTACTGGGGGCGGCTAGTGATCCCGAGGACTTCTACCCACATTCCGGCTATTCTACAGGAGTTCCATTGCAGCGCAGTGGGGGAGCATTCAGGGGTCCTAAAGACATATCAGAGGATTGTGAGAGAGGTGTACTGGCGGGAAATGAAGAAGGACGTGACCAAGATGGTAGCAGAGTGTGACGTGTGTCAGCGTCACAAATACATGTCCATGCCTCCAGGTGGGTTGTTGCAGCCACTGTCCTTGCCACAGAGAGTCTGGGAGGACTTATCCATGGACTTCATCGACAGATTGCCGAAGTCGGGAGGCTTCACGGTGATATTTGTTGTGGTTAATCGCTTTAGCAAATATGCACATTTCATACCGCTTCGGCACCCTTACAGCGCTGTTTCAGTGGCCGTGGTATTTTTGAGGGAGGTGATCCATTTACATGGGCCACCCAAGTCTATTATCTCCAACGGAGACAATGTCTTTCAGAGCAGGTTCTGCTAGGAGCTTTTCAGGTTGCAGGGGACAGTTCTGAGACGTAGTACCGCCTACCACCCACAGACATACGACCAGACAGAGGTCGTCAACAGGAGCGTAGAGACATATTTACGGTGCTTCATCGCAGAGAGCCCGAAGGATTGGGCTCGTTGGTTGGCATGGGCTGAGTACTAGTACAACACATCGTACCACATGGCCGCTAGACTACTCCCTTTCGGATTATGTATAGGCGGATCCCCCACTTTCTACATTATGGTCAGGAGGCGACTCCAGTTTCGGATGTGGAGCAGTACTTAGCAGAGAGAGACATCGCTTTGGAGGAGCTGAAGCTCCATCTGGCTAGAGCTCAGTAGGTGATGAAGGCGAGGGCTAATTTACATCGCCGCGATGTCCAGTTCGACGTGGGTGACATTTTTTACTTGAAGCTGCGGCCCTACAGATAGAAGTCCATAGCCCATCGGAGGAATGAGAAGCTCTCTCCTAGATATTTTGGCCCCTTTGAGGTGGAGGCCAAGGTAGGGCCAGTGGCCTACCGATTGAAGTTACCCACAGGAACGGTCATCCACCCCGTGTTTCACGTCTCACAGTTGCGACAGGTGATCGGAGACCACACCCCTTCCTCCACCCTTCTGGAGACATTGATTACTGATATGGAGGTTAGGCTGGAGCCCGAGGCACTGAAGGGGGTACGTCAATGGACCGCGGGAGAGCGTCAGGTCTTGCTGCAGTGGAAAGGATTGCCGGAGCACGAGAGCACGTGGGAGGCTATGGACGTGATGGCACAACAATGTCCAAGGTGGCTCTTTGGGGGGAGTATTGAGGGACGCTGGTCTACACCCGCATGCGAGCCCGCGCCCAACCCGCACCCCCTTAGCCGCACGCGGCCTATATAAACCTCAATTAACCCTATTTCTGATTAGTGGGTGGTATTTTGGTAATTAGGATTATGTGGGGGATTATTATTACGTGAAGGCTAGCTGTCGCTAATCTGTTATGTTATTATTGATTTGTAAGTGAAACTCTAGATTAGACGAGTGCGGACGTCCTCATATTGGTGTCTTGGGATGAGGATACACCTATTTTGTATTTAATTATCTTGATTTGTGCTACTTTTCTCTATAAAGATTGCATCTTTGCTTTCGGATCTATCAGGATCCAACCCACTCAAATTTATAATTAGCAACTCAAATGAAAAATCTATTTCAATGGATGTGATCTATCACGTTTAGACTACCTAAAAGTAAACTTCCAAATACTTTATATATGTTTTACCCACGTATTAAGTGTCAACAGCCGCTGTTCAAAGAAAATGACGGCGTGCTGACTAGTGGATGGTGACGTTGTAGCTGACGTGGTTGACGACCTTGACGAGCACGTTGTCGCCCTCGCGGGCGTACAACGTGGGCCCCGGGAACTTGCCGTTGACGATGACGATCGGCTTGCTGGAGCACAGCATGGTGGTGTTCCTCATCACTACCTTAATTAATTAAGGCAAATTAATCAATCAAAAGAGTGCTTCCGGTGCTCCCCGACGCCTCTCGCCGTTCTGCGCGCGGGGGTTGCGACTGATGGCGACTCCAATCGCCAGATCCAGTCAAGATCCGGCGACTCCAATCGGCGTCCGAACGGCGAACCCCTCTCCCAGGCAGCGACTACCAGGCGGCGAACCCCGTTCCATGTTTGAATCTCTCAGATCCATCAGGCGGATCCAATCGGTGAGGATTCTACGGCGGTTCCATCAGGCGGCGACTTCCTCTTCCCGATCGGATTGAGGACATGGAGTGAGTGGCGACAGAGACACGGATCCATCAGATCTCGTGTCTAGCATGAGAACAGCGAGGCCACTTCCAGGCTGTGACTTCCAGGCGAGCTCAGATCTAGGCGATTTCTAGGCGGCTCCCAGTCGATCACAGATCTCGGTGACTCCCAGGCGGCGACTTCTCTCAGTTGCTTGTCGAATGTTGCCATATCATACCGATCTGGCTGATTGTTGCTGGTGCTTGTTGTTTGGGGCTGTGGAGTGAGGATGGCTAAATGCATCAATGTATCCAATCCATATCACCGATGCAATGACTATTGCATGAAGAAAATGGCGCCAACTGTTATCGTCTCTGACAAAGCTGAGGGTGCTTGGAAGGTTGTCCAGAGACGGGGTAGGAAGGCCCAGACTAGACCTACCACCTCTGTGGGAGAGAATTCGGGTGAGGCGTTTGACAATGGCGGTAAGCGTCGTGCTCATTTGGCTCGATCAGAACTGAATAAGCTCCTCGCCAAACGCGCGCGAGGCCTAATATTTCTCTCCATTTCAGTAAGGTGACTCCGACGGGCTCTTGGAAAGATATATGCTCAGCAATCAGATCTAGCGACTCAATTCGCAAACTTTCGTTCGTAGCCCCCCGTGTTGGGAGGTGACGGTGCACCGGCGGGGCTAATACTTGATCATTATATTTCGTCCACTGCGAGACGTTGTGATAACACACTCGTCGGCCACATTGTCGGCGATCACCCATTCTACAGCCAAGTTCGAGCTTGTGTTAGTCGCTTATGGAAGATGAAGGCGGGCTTACGGGTGTTCTCCCGTGAAAACGGGTTCTTCTACTTCAAATTTGAGCGGGCTAAAGATTTTGAAAACGTTCTACAGGGGGGCCCGTGGCTATTTGATGGTCGTTTGATAGTCCTAAGACGCTGGTCCCCTGACCTTAAGCTTGAGCGAGATCTCTTCCGCCGCGTCCCATTTTGGGTGAGATTTCCCAATCTTCCTCTCAACCTTTAGTCGCCTGAGATTCTGAACATCATCTCCAGTTTAGTTGGTGACCCTATTTGCATGGATCATGCAACGGCCAATCTCGATCGGATTGATTTTGCACGTTGCTTTATTGATGTAGACGCCTCCTTGCCGCTCCCTAGAAAAGTCAACCTGCTTTTTGAAGACGGACATCACTTGCTCTGGCGGTTGAGTATGAAGGCGAACCTCCGAGGTGCACCAAGTATTTGTCATTTGGTCATACTGCCATCCAGTGCCCACTGGAGTCATTGGGAGGGCCTGACCCCTCTTTGGATTTTGGAAAAGATGTGATGGATGCTACAAAGGGTGGTGAAGTATTGAAGGAGCAGGGTGATGGTGGACTGGTCCCTGACACTTGTGTTGTTGATCCTAAGCCTATTGCCCTTGTGGTGGCTAGAGACAAAGGTAAGGGTGTTGACTGTGGGGTGGAGTCACTATCTGATGAGGATGAGGTAGAAGATTTGAGTGCAGAGCACTGGCCTAAGCTCTCTCGACCTTCTTCGTCTGGGGAAGCTTGTTCTTCGGCTCCCCTTAATGAGGATGATGTTGGGGGGATGACCACTACTACTGGTGACTATTTGCGAGCTGTTATGGCGACACCGGCCTTAGCATCAGCTCCTTCTCCTCTGGAGATAGCTGGGATTGCTCATTCTCGCCCATCGCTTCTCGATGACGATTGCCATGAAGATGACGACCTGCCACGCTTCTCCCTTCTCACTGACAATCCCGATTGGAAGCAGTTGGTTGTTGCTTCTGTGAAGAAGAAGCCATTCCAGGTATCACTTCCTCATCGCAGGAATTCTCGGGTCAGGGTGGGGCGAGTTTTGCGCGATTACACGACTTGATCTTTGAGTATGTTTTGTTGGGATTGTTTTTGTCCTTCCATGACCTAGTGGATGATTGGTCTGGTTGTAAGTGTGGGCTGTAGTTGGATTTAGCTAGCTTTTGGGGTGCTAAGGGCCAAGGTTTTTGGGTGTCTTCATTCTTTTCCCTAGTCCCCATGTACCCCCAAATTCTGCTTAGATGGTTGTATCTTTTGACTATATTTATGAAATCAAATACCTTTCAAAAAAAGTGTCCACAAATTTGTCGATTTTTTGGGCATCCTTATCCATTCAAATGGGTTCTATATCTGTGTGTGTTGATGATGTTGATTCATTTGGATGGATAAAACATACAGATCCATCCAATGCTACTTTAGAATTAGATAATCTAAATGAAAATTTTGTTTCATTGGATTCATCTAACATATTTAAACTACATACAAATAAATTGTTAAATGATTTGGATATGTTTTACACGTATCAAGTGCTTACAAATTAGTCGATTTTATGACTTTCAATATATTGATTTTTTACATATATTGACTTTCAGTATATGTATAGGTAAAACATACCAAATCATTTGAAATTTTATTTGTTCTGCGCCTTCAACCGAACAGATTTTTTATTTAGGTTGCTTAAATTTAGATTTGCTTTGGATAAATATGCATGTTTGATCCATTCAAATAGATCCTAGTATGTATGTACACATAATAATGTATGTGCTGTCAGCGTGGGAAAATTTTCCTGGCTGAAACACATATACACTGTTTAGTTTATTTTTTAAAATTTTTTAGAATTTGTTCAACACATCATGTATGATCATCATACCAAAAATCAAGTGACTCTAAAGCTATTTGACACTCGATCTAATCGTTACAAATTGAATGGTTTTTAGAACAATAGAACTTTTTACAATGAGAAAGTCGATGGTCAAAAACTCTTAGGGTTTACCCATATTTGGAGTTTTAGGGGTTTAGAATGTATACACCAACATATATTAAAATTTTCAAATTTTTTTTGGGATTTTTGGTGCCGACAGTGCGGTGAATTTCCTGCGACGTTGCACAAATCCTATATGTATATGAAAAACATAAAATATGATGTCACATGAGAAAATCCTTTTATATAACGGTAAAAAATCACTATTCACATTTTAAGACGATCGTCACCATTCAAGTTGATCTACATGTCTTTAAATGTAGATAAATAAAAAATCTTATGATTCCCATGTCTGCGCATGCATCCGATCTTAAAAGTTGGAACGGTTTTGCGATAGCAGAGGGGTTTTCAACTCCTAAATCAACAAGGCATAGGATTCACTAAGCTTTGGTGTTTTATGGTTTTATAATAGTGAAGATCAATTTGGTAATGGTATCGATCGTCCAAAAAAATATGTGCAGGGTGGGTTTTTGATCATCACATGAGATGATTTTTTCTTGTAACACATTATTTCCGATTTTCTCATATATGTAATGCATGCAGGGGCGGAACCAGGAGTAAATGTCTGGGGGGCCAGGCGGCATTGTAAGAATGCACTCGTAAAGTACATAGATACGATGATGTTCAAGTCGATGAGTCCAAAGAGATGAAGGATGTGTTTTTTCATTACGTTTAAGTATATTTGAGGTGACGAAGTGAACACGAAAGTAGCTATGAAATTCATTGCTCAGACCCTATGCAACATATGCAATAGGGATCGAGTAAGAAAGTCAAAACAAAAACAAGTTTTAATTGAATGAGAACGAAAATAAATTACGGAGATTCAAACTGAATTAGTTTAAATAAGCAGCAAATTGTCCCATGCATTTATTAAACATAAAATCATTCACATATTAATGAAGATATGAACAAGAAACCGACGTTGATTACATCGTTAATTTGTAAAAAAACAAAATTTTGAAAATATAATCATTGAAACTATCCAAGAATTAATTAATCTTTTATATTTAAGGGAATGTGAGAAGTCGTGTGTAGTCTCTAAATATTTTAGATAGATTAAGTTAACCATGACAATTTAAAAATGCTAATTAGAAATCACAACGTTGTGACAATTGTTTGTTTTACAAAGATTTGTGAAGTTTAAGCTTAAACTAAGATATATTTTTGTTTAGACGTTTTTCTTTCTCAATTAGATGTGAACTCTGCTATGTTATAATTAAAACATGATGAAAAAGAGCATATTTGTTCCCAACTAGATATGACTATCTTATAATTAAAACATGAAAAAAAACGAAAATCTAAAAATATTTGGACTAGGAAGGATTGAATCCGCAATCTTCTGCTTTGAGAGAGAACACTCCACCAATTTACCAACGAAACAACCACGTGATTTGAGATTTAATTATTTACTTAACAGTAAAATATAAAATCTGTTGCACAACCACAAGATTGGGGATTTAAGTATTTACTTTACATTAAAATGTAAAATTTTTGCAGAGCCCAAATTTCGAACCTGCAACCTTCTTAATGGGGGAGGGAACACTCAACCAACTTGCCAACGAAATAACTTTGTTACAGTGGATTTAATTAAATTACTTAACACATTGCGTCTGCAGCCATATAGATAAACTTGAGAATTTTGAAATTTTTATTTTATTATTATTATTATTATTATTATTATCCCCCCCCCCTTCACATAAACATCAACGTGGATCCGCCCCTGAATGCATGTATGTTTGACCATAATGACATGCATTATAGGAATAGAATGAAGATATATGCACTCTATGGGATGTACACTCATTCCTCGTGTTTACTAGTGCAGTTCTTGCTCTAAGCTTGTTGTATTAAAAAAACTAAAAACAAAACTAAAGATGCAACATCTACTCATACCCGGTGCTAGTAGGGCCTTTAATTATCGTTTCTAGGGTGACAATTTTTTATCGACTTTTGTACTATGCATCTACTTTCTGTATTTTCACTACACTACTGTTGCCTTATGAATTGTAAGCTCACCATTGACATGCTCATAATTGATCTAGTAAATCATTAAAGCAATTTTTTCCAACTTTTTCTAGTCATACGAGCTTTTATTTTGTCATCCATAACGATCACCGCATGAAGAATGATTGGAGATTCGCGACATCAAACACACAATTGGTTAATTCACAGTGTTGCCATTGCAACTGAAAATGGTTTTGGTAGACGGATCTCTGATAACTCAAGTGTGATTGTCGTTTAGCTAGCACTCATGCAAGATCTTAAGTTTATTTTCCATTTCTATGCAAGTTCTGACATATTTTTGTTGCATGGTATTGTAACTTTTCCCCTGTAGTGGATTCCTCGAAAATCATACAAGAGTCTTCAGGAAGATGGAGAATGACATTTCCCAAAACCGTCTCAATGTTTCGCCATGTAAAGCGTCTGGCTTACTTCTCAATCAGCAGGTTAGCTTGTACCAGTATTTAAAAAGTGAGGTAACTGTAATATAATTCTTGAATACTACTGCTGTAGATCCGCCATGCAATGAGAGTTGTAGTCTACGTATCACGTATTTATGTATCTCTATGCAGTGAGAGATCACTGAAGGCCTATTATGAGCGCGAGTTTCTTACATGATGTAAATATGTGATTATTTGTTATACAGGATAAAAATCCTTTTAGTAGATTTGAGTTTCTTTACAGTAATTGCCCTGGTAATACCTCTGGCTTTGTTCCTTACACCTTGCTAAGTAAATGGGATTTCATCATGCATGTGAAGCAACAATATATAATAAGGTTTTATCATTTTACCTGTGAAGAACCCGAACTAAACAGCTTTAGGCATTTGGCTTTCGTTTCAGTTAAAAGGAAATCAAGCTTGTGTCCGTACAAACCTCAGTTTCTTACGGTTTGGTCCAAACCCTGGGTGCATAAGGGTTGCAGATCTCCAAACATCAGTTTCTAGAAACCCTATTTTGGTTATTAAATAGGGCTGGGATTGTGAACCCTTTGTTCCATCAAGTTGGGCTGTGAGGTGAGGCCCGGACTTCTGGGGTTGATAACGGGCAGCCATGATCTAAAGATATTGGAGGTTGAAGTGATAGTCAAGAAGTTTGAATCACTGGCTTCAATACTTCTAGAGAGCAAACCAACGTTATCAAAAGCGTGTCTGTGATAGTCAAGAGAAGGGTCAGAGCACCATCTGCTTGTGTGTTGTGCAATATTTTTGTTCTAATGACTTGGTCGACAACTTTTTACAAGTCATTTTAAGATATGCTGACAGTCTTGCCATGTATCAGAAGCTTCCAAAAGAAAGAAAGATACGCCAGGGTCTGATCCTTAAATTTTGGCAGGATTAATGCTCAGTCTCTGTTATTGGAAATCTCCAACTAGCTTCATTCTATTTGAATTTTTGGGAGTTAAAGTTCTGCTGGAAGCTGCTTTCTATGGTCATCAACCAACCACCCAACTACATGTGAACATATCTTGTGTGAATGGCAATCTCTCTAGAAGCCTAGCTAATATTTGTTCTCTAGTATTGGTTATATACCACCCAACAAAACAAGATGGCCTCAAGCACATCATCAACACAGGCCTGTGTGACTGTGAACTAAGATAGACCCAATAATGGCATAAACTAAATGATGGATGGCCCATCAACAAATTAAAATTGCATTTCATAAACACTAAGCATATCCCTCGTATTTGAGAGGAGGTTAGCTCATTCTCATTCTTAATACTATCTCTTTCATTTATTTGATATATTTTATTATCTATCCCTCAAATTCTTATTTGAGCATTGGAGGAGGCGACGCTGGGCAACCATCTTCGATTCGACTCGCTAACGCTCTTAGTTGTGGTGGTGTGTGTATGTCACATGATTAACCAATAGACAAGTCGAGGGAGAGTAGTTCGGATTTACTTGTGCACTATAACATCATTTACATCGTCTGTGGGAACGTGGACATTACCATGTATAGCACGTGAAACACCAAAGTAAAGCCATAGGCAAATGATGGGGAGCACACTAGCCACGACTCTGTGTGGTAGGATAATGATGTTGAACAAGATTCTCCACCAACGCCTCCATCTTCGATTCGACTCGCTAACGCTCTTAGTTGTGGTGGTGTGTGTATGTCACATGATTAACCAATAGACAAGTCGAGGGAGAGTAGTTCGGATTTACTTGCGCACTATAGCATCATTTACATCGTCTGTGGGAACGTGGACATTACCATGTATAGCACGTGAAACATCGAAGGAAAGCCATAGGCAAATGATGGGGAGCACACTAGCCACGACTCTGTGTGGTAGGATAATGGTGTCGAACAAGATTCTCCACCAACGCCTCCATCCACAACCCTCCCCATAGGGTGTTGGGACCTGAGATGACAAGTATTTTTTTTTTTTTTTTGGGGGGGGGGGGGGGGGGGGGGGGGGGGGAGGGGGGGTGTGTGTCCTGAGATGGTAAGTAGAACACTAGAGGTGGGGTGACTAGTGTTTACGTATATTATAAAACCTTCTAGAAATTTCTACCTAAGTTATTACATAGAGTTACATAATTATTAAAATTTAATCATCAACAACAGACAATAATAGAAATAAGTAGCTGAAGCAAATGCAAGTATACAATCGACCTATAAATGGGGTTTGACCTATTTAACAGTTAGGATGATTTTAAAACTATTTTAAAATATTTACAAAATGTTCCTAAGTGTGTGAGAGCTTCAACAAAGACTTTAATAATCTACCAAGAGAAAAATAAAAATACATCAAAAATTACATTAACTTGAAGCACTTTTGATGTATCATGAAGCTCATCCTCTTGCCTTTGTTTTTTTGGACTCCATTGTCTTTGTTGACTGCATACATCCTTAATTTTCATGTTTGCTCGTCAGCTTAATATGTTCGCACATATTTACACTCATAAAAATATTAGTACCCAATATGTTTGATCATCATTAAAACTTACATGGTGTGATTCAATCTTCAACATTCTTCCCTTTTTGATGATGACAAACATATAACATTTAAAAAGTGAAAATCATGAATTGAGTGAATGTGTATGTGTATCAATCAACATTCTGTATGTGTATCAATCAACATTCTCCCCTTATCATATTGTTTTGAAATTCCATATTTTATATATGTCATCTTTCTCCCCTTGGCATTATCAAAAAGAATGTAGATAGATAATATGGAAAAACTTTCTCCCCCTTGGTACATAAATTTAGTGACTCAATACTCAAAAGGTCTTTTCTTCCCCTACATTGATTATATCTCCCCCTGGGCATATACAAACTATCTCTCCCCATGCAAATAGATACTATGTGTGGGTGAAAAAAAACTATGCATGAAACAAAGATTTTACTTACAAACTCTTAATTAGCCCCATGAAAGTATGCATTACAAGTATTTGGGCATCCCCGTCAATTCATGCATATTGGAAGTGCAATTTTGGGAGTTAGCTTCTAATACCATAATATAGGAGTATCTGAAAGATAATCAAATATCTTAGCACACTTTTTCTTTTTGGGTCCATGTGATTAGACATAAACAAGATATCACTCAACCGAGAACCAAAACCATTTGGGTTTATACTTTTCATCATTCAAAAATTTATAATTCTGGCTATAGTGAACATTTTTCATTAAACTAGAAATCTAATCATCTTTCATTTGAATAGTTCCTCTTCAGGAATCCAAATTTAAACATGATCATTTCTAGTGTGATTAACCCTAGCATGGTTATGTTTAGGCTTAACATTTTGATTAGTCTTGTTATAACCTAAACCAAATTTGTTATTAGTAGTTTTTTGTGAATTTCTTTAACTCATCTAGCTTTTCTATATCTTTATTAAACTTAACCATGTTTTTATAAAGATCCTTATACTTAGCCTTAATAGTTGCAATGATTTTCTCTACTTCATTAAGCCTATATCACTTAAGTTTCTACATTCATTACTAAGAAACTTGTTCTCTTCTATTAGCTCATTAATCTTGCTAATCAATTTCAAGTTCTCTAATTTTATTTTTTCAATCTGTAAATTAGAAGAACTAGCATCACAATTTTTATGAATCTTTTTAAATTTAAGATGCTCCCTTAATAAGTTCTCAATATTTATCATATAATCCCCTAAAAACATTATATTCATCATCGGAGTCATGTTCAGGATTTACCTCTTCCTCGTCTGCGATGCCCATGAAGCTTATGTATGTCTGTTCCTTTCTTCTTATTCTTCTTCACCTGAGGAATCATCGGATGTCTGATTAGGGTTTTGATCCTAAGCTGCTAGCGCATTCTTTTTTGGCTTCTTAACCTTTGATATTTGTTTTGCATTTGCCTTGCCCTTAAGCCAATGGACAGTCCTTTATACAGTGTAATGGCTTATTGCAACCAAAATAAATAATAGTTTTGTTAGATAATCTTTGCTGATTAGATTTAAATTTACATCAGATATAGTTTGAATTCTCTTGTCATGAGAGCAATTGGATCCTATTCTTCGTCTCCTGAGCCTTCATTCTCCTTGGAGGCCTTGAAGGGAATTGATTTCTTTTTTGTTTGCTCCTTTTCCTTTCTCTCATTGATTTGGAGCTCATAGGCCAAAAGATTGCCTATAAGATCCTCCATTGTGAGTTTGGAGAGGTTGTGAGCTTCTTTAATGGCCATTGTCTTCGTTTCCCACTCGAGTATGAGTGAACGAAAAATCTTCCTCATTTGCTCCTTTTGATAGATGACTTGCCCAACCCGGTAAAAGTGTTGATAATCTTCGTGAAACAAGTCTGCATCTCGGTAATCATCTCTCATTCATTCTTCATGAAGAACTAGTATTTTTGCGAATAAAGAGAAATTTTAGTATCGTTAACACGAGTGTTATCTTCATGCATTACCTTAAGGGAGTGCCATATTTGATGTGTCATGGTAGATGTGCACACATGGTTGTACTTCGTGCTATCTAGTGCATAAAACAATGAAGTTGTGGCTTTGGCGTTGAATGTCCCTTGGGCTTTCTCCTTGGTACTCCAATGTGAAATTGGTTTTGTTGGCTTTTCATAGGGAGTCTCCACTATACTCCATAAATCCATATCAATTGACTAGAGGAAGAGCATCATCCTTGTCTTACTTGCTCCATAGTTGGAGCCGGTGAGCATATTTGGTCGGGAAATAGATTATCCCTCTGAAAATAGGTTTGTTGATACCATCTTTCAAACTGCTCTCATACCAATTGTTGGGATCTGAGATGGCAAATAGAACACTAGATGGTGGATGAATAGTGTATGCCAATTATAAAACCCTCTAGAAATTTCTACCTAAGTTATTAATTAGAGTTACCTAATTAAAACTTAATCAATAATAATAACTAGCAACAATAGAAATAAGTAGCATAAGCAAATGCAAGTACACAATTAACCTGTAAATGGGATTTTTGCCCTATTTAAAGGACGTTTTTAAAAATTATATAAAACATTTATAAAGTGTTCCTAAGTGTGTGTAAACTTCAACAGAGACTTTAACAATCTACTAAGTCAAAAATAAAAATACATCAAAAATTACATTAACATGAAGCTCTTTTGATGTAGTCATGAAGCTCGTCCTCTTACCTTGGTTTCTCTGGACTCCATTGTCTTTATTGAATCCACACATCCTTGATTTCATGTTTGATCATCATCTTAATATGTTTGCACATACCTACACTCATGAAAACATTAGTACCTGATATGTTTGCACATCATCAAAACTTATATGTGGTAACTCAATATTCAACATAGGGTACGTGATCTTGGAGGCATTCATTGTGCTACAAGGATAATTGTTGGAACAGTTTGCTGTGTTGCAGGTGCAACTCTCATAAGCACTCCATTAACAAGTGTCACGCCCCGCTTCCCAAAATGGACGGAGGCGAAGCGTGACTAAGGCCAGCAGAAGCTCGGACCCAATAAGCGTCTGTAGGGGGTACCATTAACAAAAAGTTCCAGGTTCTTGCATTAATAAAGTTCGAAACAACAGAAGTACAGAAAGGAAGATGCATTCATTAAATTAGAGATATAATATCCAACTGGTACAAAGTCTAAAAGAAGCCTAAGCATGGCAACAAAATAACTAAAAGAAATCTAAAAGCAGTAACCTCTGAAAGTGACGACTAAAAGACCTCAAGGTCTGGTCCTCGACGGGCACGTACTCTGGGTCGACGTCCTCGGCTCCTCGTACTCCAGTGAGTCTGCCTCGTCCACGAACTCTAGCTGAGCACCTGACGTACAGCACCCAAGAAAAAGGAACTGTACGTCAGGTAAAGTCTACAAGAAGGGTTAGACTTTACTGCAAGTGCACCGAACTTTAAACAACGGTTTACTGATTGATTAGCATGCTAGGGTTCTTTTACACAACAGTTTACTGGTTGATTAGCATGCTGTGGTTATAACAGAGTAACACGACAGGAAGTAACGTAGCAGGAAAGTAAAACGGGACAAGTAGTAGTCGTAGCGTGTGCTACCAACTACGGGACTAACCTACAGGTGTCAAGACAAGTCGGGACGTGACAGGACAAGACAAGACAAGACAAAACAAGACAAGTGAGACACGAAAGGGTTCACGCCTTACGGTTCGAGGGGGATCAGACCCTCTTGCCGTGCGCACGCTCAACCCAACCCCAAACCCAGGAACTCAGGACAAGATTTACAGGGATCATTTCCGCTAGGGAAACATCCGAAACGCCCGAAGGCTTTTTGTGTAACAGGGATCACTTCCGCGAGGAAAGCATCCGAAACGCCCGAAGGCTTTTTGTGTAACAGGGATCACTTCCGCGAGGAAAGCATCCGAAACGCCCGAAGGCTTTTTGTATAACAGGGATCACTTCCGCGAGGAAAGCATCCGAAACGCCCGAAGGCTTTTTGTATAACAGGGATCACTTCCGCTAGGAAAGCATCCGAAACGCCCGAAGGCTTTTTGTGTAACAGGGATCACTTCCGCTAGGAAAGCATCCGAAACGCCCGAAGGCTTTTTGTGTAACAGGGACAAGACACGACCAGTGTACGGGAGAGTTATTCTAGGGTGTCCACACGCACGCACACACAAGATAATCCTAAGGTGTCACAAGTTATTGTTCGTCGGACTTAGACTTCGTCGTCAAGTCTAAGTCGTCAGGGTGACCCAGACGCTATCATTTCACGTCCAGTTCCATACACTCACAGTCTAACAGTTCTAACAATTTAAGACCAAGACGCGGTCAAAAATGCAAGTGGATACACTTGCCTGCGATGGCGAGTGTGTCGTCCTCTCGAAGCGTCTCGTCCAAGCGTCTCGTCCGCGGAAGTCCGTCTGAAACAGTGCCGTGGCGACGGTGTCAGGTCTCGTTTTCAGTAATTCCTATTAGGGTTCATTTCTAGGTTAATCGGGGCTACCCTAATAGTCACTTGTCAAAATGTCTGTTCAGCCTATCCGACGATTCTATCCTATGTGCACAGTCAAGAAGTCCGATCGTCGATCTTCTATAGTGACAACATTTTACTGATGCGGAAAAGTAGATTTAATTGTAGTTGTCCAGTTTTAGTTTAGGGTTCAGTTTTACTACGGTGTGGGTTTTACTACTCGTTAGGGAAACTAACCTCGTAATGCCGTCCAACAAGCGGAAGTCGGGTCTGAACGGCGAAACGTCGACGTCGTCTGGAACTCCTCGGCCGCGGGTAGCGCAGCGAGGTACCTCTGGACAGCGAGGTGGTGGCGTGAAATCAACGAGCTAATCAGCGATCCTCCTCCCGTTGCGATTAGCGCAACGGTTCTTCACGATAACGGCGACGTCGGCTAAAATTACATGCGTGCAGCAACGCACGTGAACTCTGAGAGTCCAAGGGGGCTGTTGGTAGATGAAGTGGGACCAAAGAAAGATGCTCGACCTGGTGGATGGCCGACGGCGCGAGCGCACGGCGGTGGGCGGCCGTGAGAAGCCGGGGAGGACAGATTCGCGCCACGTCCGTTGTCGCGCGTCTCAGTGAAATTTCAGAGACGAACAGCGGAAACGGGAATTTGCAGTGGGTAAAAGACTTCAAGACGAAGCCAACGGCAGTGGAGTTGTCACCGGGGGTGGTCGGAGGTGGCCGGAGGTGGCCGGCCGGCGGTGTTTTCCGGCGGGGCGCAGTTCTGGCCTGGGCTGTGTTTTGTGTGGTTTTCATGGAGTTTTTGATGTCTTGGAGAGGTGGAGATGGAGGAGAAGGAGGAGGAGAAGGTGGTGGCCGGAGTTGGGGAGCTTGGGGGGCTGCCGTGGTGGCCGGAGGAGGAGCAAGGCGGCTGCAAATGGGTTCATGCGTGGCCTCCTAGGGTTGTGGTTTGTGTTTGTTAAAAGGGAAGAGAAACTTGATATATGGGTGTTAAAAAGAGTGTATTTAGGTGACTAGGAGAGAGAGTATGTGAGAGGAGGGGTGTAGTTTTGGGTGTGGGTAGTGGAAGAAATCCCACATGCATGATACGTAGGGATTCTCCAAAGATTTGATTAGGATTTGATTTTAAATTTGAAATTCAAAAGATTAGTGGCTAATCAACGGTTGAAATTGATTAGGGGATATCTTCCACTACGGGCATCGGAAAAATAATCCGAAAATACCGGGACGATCGTGGAGACGAGAAGTACGGGGCTACAGTGTCCGATTGCGTGTTACACCTACCAAAAATTATCGTAAAATCAGGAAACGCGTATTAGTGCCAAAAGACCAAAACGCCCCTATCTTTCAAAATCGTTTTGCGAGAAAACGAGCCGTGAAAAGACGTTCCCAAAAATTACTATAAAATTCTACACTCCCAAACGATCACAACGGCATATCGCATCGCTCATGCCGGAGCTCAAAAAAACCAAATAAAATACGTGCACGAAAAAGTACGTGTACGTAGAAAATACGAACGGTCGGAAAGCGGCCGTTACATTCTACCAACCTTAGAAATGATTCCGTCCTCGGAATCACTTATACTAAGACTAATTACAAAATTTATAAATACCTAAGCTTACAACTCCTATCCTCCACTCCATGATCTCTGATCATTAAAACTTCAATATCGTTCCTCAAATAATCCATCATAGCCCTTCTTTTCACTGGATAAAGCCACAACTAATCTCACATCCTAACACTTAACTATAGACCCATCACTGTTGTTCAAATTTCCAACCCCAAGTTCTCATAAAAGAATAATGATCATCACCTCATACCATACCACTCCATTAAACATCATCGCTCCATAACATCTTTAAATTTCTCAATCTCTTCCCAATATTAATCAATCGCTAAGAAGATGTCCTAGTCAATCACCAATCCAAGACAAAAACTTTGTCTATCTTAAAACACCTTTCACAAATCAACAATCGACGTGTCCTTAATACATTACTTGTCATATCTTCTCATAAATTTATCCGCCAAATAATTGAACTACCAAAATCATATCTTATCCTACTCACTATAATTAATCCCAAGCAATATTAAGTCCGACTACCTGACCATCCATTTATCTCGACGCGTTGTATCATTCTCAAAGCCTTCTCACGTCAACTCGACAACCAAGTCTTGATGCTTACAAAGTTCTACTAATTCTCATGATCATCCTGACTCATACTTTACTCCGCAGTTACTCCCACCTACCACCCGTCTAAGCCTCAAGTCTGATAAGTTATCATCTCCTCGCATATAATTTCACTCGGCCAGAATTTCCCATTGAGTCCGTCTCACTTCGGTATCATAAATAAGTTTTGGACAGCTCATCTTCTCATCCGAAAGAAACTATTCCAATATCCTATTGTTTCAAAATCGGTTAATCAATGCTATAACAAATCTCATCTCTCCATGAGCCTACCCGCAAACAAAATCCTACCACAATAATAGCTAGTCCCGAAACTATAACAACCATAACATAGTATTTCTAAAAGGAGAGATAGAGAACAAAAGGGAAACTTAAAACCAGTGACACATTTAAAACATTTGAAAAAACGTGTGGAGTCGTGGTAATGGACGAGGAAGATAATTTATTTGTGATCTTGTGAGCTAATTTCAAAAACTTTAAAGGGGTTGGTTTAAAAGAAAACGAAGTTTTGATACAATCACATTCAGTCAAAGTTAAGCTATTCTATAATCGCGAAAACTACGTCTAAGGAAATTGTCTACTATGACCCTATTCATATACGTATGAATACCGTCATTCAGACAACTTCAATCATATCATGGTTAACACTGAGTACAAATTCAAGACACAAAAGGCAATCATCGGGATCCTAAATAACACACACTCATACAGGTCTACACACTCTACCTATACTCATGCACCACAACGACATCACCTACCAAAAGGGCCTTCTCCTAAACCGGAGATAACATAGACAACTACAAGGACTAATGTCTACACAACCTAAGGAAAAACAGAAGCCAGGAGTGTAACGAAAAGAATCGGAAGGAAAGAGTTCAAATAAGGCGGGATAAGGAGATAGTTGGTTGGATGGAACAAAAATATTTCTCAAAATAATTAAATAGATGGAAGAAGAATTACGTGTAAAATATGGTATCATATACTTTTATACTTATTAAAAAAATACGTAGAAAAGTGGGTAGATGTAGTAAATTACAATTCTGGGAAAGAGTGAGACGAAGGAAAGAAAGGTAGGGTGAGACGTGATTATTTTGCAAATGAAAATAAGTTTACACAAAGATTTTGAAATGTGGTCACGAAGAACATAGAACTGATATAACAATAATAATTAAATAATAATTGGAGTTCCCTCTGGTTTAGAAAATATTTTAAAAGTACGTGCGGTAAGTGATTAGCAATAAAAATTTTGTAGTTTGGAAAAGTAACATACATACATACATACATACATATATATATACATACATATACATATATATATATATATATATATGGCAATCTTCGGGTGCGAAAAATCCCGTGCGAAAGCCGTGCGAAAACTTTTTTTTTATTTTTTTGAAATTTTTTTTTTCAAAAATTCTTTTTTTGATGTTTAATCCATACAATTATATACCCCAGGGAAAATAATGGGTGAACCCGTTGGGCATTAGAGCACCCATCCACCCGTTACAAATTTAACGGTCTCAAAACGTGCGAATTTGATGAAATGGCTTGATCGAAGGCCAAATGACATTATTTCTCAACCATTATTTTTTGAGGGGGGTATAACAACATATAATGAGGGTGGAAAAAAGAATTTTTGAAAAAAAAATTTCAAAAAAAAGATAAAAACATTTTCGCACGGTGCGAAATGTTCTCATTTGAAAATTTTCCTATATATATATATATATATATATATATATATATATATATATATATTGGATTATAGAATTTGATAACAAGGTTTAAAAAAAATTGAAACACGAAAGATGCCGATTTGAAAATAGGTACAAGATAGTAAAATAATTTTACAACCAGGGAGGTTTCAAGATTAGTGAAAGAATTTTTTAACTCAACCGAAAAACAAGAATTTTGAAATATATAACATAGGGGTTTTCAAAGAAGTTAAGCTGAGCGAAAAACTTAATAGGAATTTCAAAAATACTTTTAGAGGCAGCAGACTTGGCAAGGGAAAAGACTCGAAGGATCAACGACACTCGTCAGGAACGATTACTTGAATTGGAAGAAAGGAAAAGATCACATGATGGATACTCTTAGGATACGATTCACGAAGCTACGATGGAACTCTACGATCGATATCACGAAAAGGGTAATGATCACGGAGACGCTAGAAGTCAGGGATTCTAATTATCGGGTCGTCTGAAGATCAGGAGAGCTCGGCGCTAAGATTTCCTAACGAGCTAAACTACAATCAGGATCTAGGGGGAAAGTTCCTAAGAGAATCAAGGTTACGTTCTGCTGGGCTCGAAGTCAATGGAGCTGGTCGAGCGACTAAACTAAAAGGAGGACTCTAGAAATCTAATTTGGTCAGAGTCAAGTTGCTACTAAGGTATCCTAGGACGATGATGTCTAATTCCTAACTAAGGCGTCAGCCTATCCAACTGGGACGTCTACCTAAGTCTTCCTACCATCTAAGACTGGGGAAACTAATTCAGACTTGTACGTGGATATTAAATGAATGCGGTACTTTTATTGTTCCGAACTTTTGCAAGACCTGCATGGGCCACCACTAAAACCTGTCACGCCCCGCTTCCCAAAATGGACGGAGGCGAAGCGTGACTAAGGCCCGCTTAGGCCAGAGCTGAGAAGCTCGGACCCAATAAGCGTCTGTAGGGGGTACCATTAAAAAAAAGTTTCAGGTTCTTGCATTAATAAAGTTCGAAACAACAGAAGTACAGAAAGGAAGATGCATTTATTAAATTAGAGATATAATATCCAACTGGTACAAAGTCTAAAAGAAGCCTAAGCATGGCAACAAAATAACTAAACGAAATCTAAAAGCAGTAACCTCTGAAAGTGACGACTAAAAGACCTCAAGGTCTGGTCCTCGACGGGCACGTACTCTGGGTCGACGTCCTCGGCTCCTCGTACTCCAGTGAGTCTGCCTCGTCCACGAACTCTAGCTGAGCACCTGACGTACAGCACCCAAGAAAAAGGAACTGTACGTCAGGTAAAGTCTACAAGAAGGGTTAGACTTTACTGCAAGTGCACCGAACTTTAAACAACGGTTTACTGGTTGATTAGCATGCTAGGGTTCTTTTACACAACAGTTTACTGGTTGATTAGCATGCTGTGGTTATAACAGAGTAACACGACAGGAAGTAACGTAGCAGGAAAGTAAAACGGGACAAGTAGTAGTCGTAGCGTGTGCTACCAACTACGAGACTAACCTACAGGTGTCAAGACAAGTCGGGACGTGACAGGACAAGACAAGACAAGACAAAACAAGACAAGTGAGACACGAAAGGGTTCACGCCTTACGGTTCGAGGGGGATCAGACCCTCTTGCCGTGCGCACGCTCAACCCAACCCCAAACCCAAGAACTCAGGACAAGATTTACAGGGATCATTTCCGCTAGGGAAACATCCGAAACGCCCGAAGGCTTTTTGTGTAACAGGGATCACTTCCGCTAGGAAAGCATCCGAAATGCCCGAAGGCTTTTTGTGCAACAGGGATCACTTCCGCAAGGAAAGCATCCGAAACGCCCGAAGGCTTTTTGTATAACAGGGATCACTTCCGCTAGGAAAGCATCCGAAACGCCCGAAGGCTTTTTGTATAACAGGGATCACTTCCGCTAGGAAAGCATCCGAAACGCCCGAAGGCTTTTTGTGTAACAGGGATCACTTCCGCTAGGAAAGCATCCGAAACGCCCGAAGGCTTTTTGTGTAACAGGGACAAGACACGACCAGTGTACGGGAGAGTTATTCTAGGGTGTCCACACGCACGCACACACAAGATAATCCTAAGGTGTCACAAGTTGTTGTTCGTCGGACTTAGACTTCGTCGTCAAGTCTAAGTCGTCAGGGTGACCCAGACGCTATCATTTCACGTCCAGTTCCATACACTCATAGTCTAACAGTTCTAACAATTTAAGACCAAGACGCGGTCAAAAATACAAGTGGATACACTTGCCTGCGATGGCGAGTGTGTCGTCCTCTCGAAGCGTCTCGTCCAAGCGTCTCGTCCGCGGAAGTCCGTCTGAAACAGTGCCGTGGCGACGGTGTCAGGTCTCGTTTTCAGTAATTCCTATTAGGGTTCATTTCTAGGTTAATCGGGGCTACCCTAATAGTCACTTGTCAAAATGTCTGTTCAGCCTATCCGACGATTCTATCCTATGTGCACAGTCAAGAAGTCCGATCGTCGATCTTCTATAGTGACAACATTTTACTGATGCGGAAAAGTAAATTTAATTGTAGTTGTCCAGTTTTAGTTTAGGATTCAGTTTTACTACGGTGTGGGTTTTACTACTCGTTAGGGAAACTAACCTCGTAATGCCGTCCAACAAGCGGAAGTCGGGTCTGAACGGCGAAACGTCAACGTCGTCTGGAACTCCTCGGCCGCGGGTAGCGCAGCGAGGTACCTCTGGACAGCGAGGTGGTGGCGTGAAATCAGCGAGCTAATCAGCGATCCTCCTCCCGTTGCGATTAGCGCAACGGTTCTTCACGATAACGGCGACGTCGGCTAAAATTACATGCGTGCAGCAACGCACATGAACTCTGAGAGTCCAAGGGGGCTGTTGGTAGATGAAGTGGGACCAAAGAAAGATGCTCGACCCGGTGGATGGCCGACGGCGCGAGCGCACGGCGGTGGGCGGCCGTGAGAAGCCGGGGAGGACAGATTCGCGCCACGTCCGTTGTCGCGCGTCTCAGTGAAATTTCAGAGACGAACAGCGGAAACGGGAATTTGCAGTGGGTAAAGGACTTCAAGACGAAGCCAACGGCAGTGGAGTTGTCACCGGGGGTGGTCGGAGGTGGCCGGAGGTGGCCGGCCGACGGTGTTTTCCGGCGGGGCGCAGTTCTGGCCTGGGCTGTGTTTTGTGTGGTTTTCATGGAGTTTTTGATGTCTTGGAGAGGTGGAGATGGAGGAGAAGGAGGAGGAGAAGGTGGTGGCCGGAGTTGGGGAGCTTGGGGGGCTGCCGTGGTGGCCGGAGGAGGAGCAAGGCGGCTGCAAATGGGTTCATGCGTGGCCTCCTAGGGTTGTGGTTTGGGTTTGTTAAAAGGGAAGAGAAACTTGATATATGGGTGTTAAAAAGAGTGTATTTAGGTGACTAGGAGAGAGAGTATGTGAGAGGAGGGGTGTAGTTTTGGGTGTGGGTAGTGGAAGAAATCCCACATGCATGATACGTAGGGATTCTCCAAAGATTTGATTAGGATTTGATTTTAAATTTGAAATTCAAAAGATTAGTGGCTAATCAACGGTTGAAATTGATTAGGGGATATCTTCCACTACGGGCATCGGAAAAATAATCCGAAAATACCGGGACGATCGTGGAGACGAGAAGTACGGGGCTACAGTGTCCGATTGCGTGTTACACCTACCAAAAATTATCGTAAAATCAGGAACCGCGTATTAGTGCCAAAAGACCAAAACGCCCCTATCTTTCAAAATCGTTTTGCGAGAAAACGAGCCGTGAAAAGACGTTCCCAAAAATTACTATAAAATTCTACACTCCCAAACGATCACAACGGCATATCGCATCGCTCATGCCAGAGCTCAGAAAAACCAAATAAAATACGTGCACGAAAAAGTACGTGTACGTAGAAAATACGAACGGTCGGAAAGCGGCCGTTACAACAAACCAAACATGCTACTCAGTAGAGATAGTGTGGTCCGAGCAGGAGGCCTACTTACTATGCTCCTCCTAGCTATTGGATATTGGTCTTTAAACCCAATATGGGTTTGATGATGATCACCACATTATGTGAGGTTAATGCTTCTAATTGTTTTAGCTCTAGATTAATTATATTGGTAAATCTTGGACGAGACAAAACATAGTGATGATGTGTTCGTTGACTCAAGGCATGGAGCATATGAGCATAGATGCCATGAAGAATCAAGAAGCTTCAATGTATTTTCTATTTGATTCTTTATGTATTTTACTCTTTATTTTGTAGAATACATGTATGCCTTGATTAGATGGTCACACACACATTTATATCATTTCCCATCTTAGTGAACCATATGAGAAGTCTAGCCCCCATCTGATGAGTGATCTTTCATATGTTTTTATTGGGGATTATTCATGCATCATATCGTACAAATTTCCACTTAATATGTCACATCATCATATTATCGTTTCATTTCACTCTTTGGATATTTGTGCATGTTTCAGGTTGAAATCCAGCTAAATGGAGCTAAATGGAGTCAAACGAAGTGAAAGGAAGAAACACGTCAAAGAAATGGAATCAAAATAAGAAGGATCGAAGAGAAATCAGCATCCCCAAGACGGCATGTGGTGACACATGCGGTTGTGTGCCGAAAATCAAGCCAAATAAAGCCAAATATGAAGCTGAATTGAAGATCCACATGGTCGTGTAGCCTACCACATGCGACCATGTAGAACAGCACAGCCCATGAGCCAAGAGAAGCACTATGCGACTGTTGGGTCAATTATTAAGGAGCTGAGTGCAGATCCACGCGGTCGCATGGCCATCCATGCGACTGCGTCAATACAAGGCCAGAAAAAGAACATGGGCCAGTTTCTGAACATTGACACAACGCGGTCGTGTGGATTTCCACGCAACCACGTCGGTTCATGAACTCCGAATGAACTCGAGGGCCGTAATTTCAAGCAGATTGACATGACTGCTCAATTTCTCGACGTGGTCATGTCAGATCGGGTTTTGCCAGACCCACTAGGGTTTTTTTGGGGGGATTTTATAAAAGCGTGGAGTGTTGGTTTCGACAGGGAGGTGACTTGAGATGTGATTTTACCCAGTTTTTCCTCCCTTTATTCCCGTGTAATTAATCTAGGAGTTGGAGTAGGCTTAGATTAGTTTTATTCGCGTTTTCCTTCATGGTGGAAGCTTGGAATTGACACCTCTTTATATTGCAACCATGGGAAGATAAGTATTTTCTCTTTATTTCATGTTTCATATTTGTTTTGCTGTTTTCTTATTATTTAATGTGTTTATCTCTGTGTATATCAATGTTTAGTGAGTAGTATTTTAATCTATGGTTTGGTTGATCTTTATTTGTGGAAATGAATATGGGTTGAACCAATTGTTTGGCTATTAAATGATGTTAGGGTTAGGGATTATTGTCAAGCTTTATGCATCCGTTGTGCGACGATGACCAACGACAGTCAGCGAGGTTTTACGAGGGGGTAGTCATATCATAGCATCACAGAAGTGGGGGGTATGTGATCTTTAGGTTGCCCTATCATAGCATCACGGAAGTGGGGTGTAGTTGGCAAACTTCGGGAAAGACATCCTTATCCTAGGATCTATTTGATAGCCATATAACGAGGTCATCCCTATGTTCAACCCACATTAGAGAGATATCTAGCGCTAGAGCCATTTCTTCTATTGTTTTCTCCTTATTCCACATAACTTCATACATAGCTAACCATCGTCTAGAATTGGCTAGTATTCAATTACACAACCTCCCAGCAGACGACCTTTTAGCGCTACAACGATGCAATGTGCTTGCAATTATAAATATTAAAGCTCTAACACCATCCCAATAGGTTCCATGACCAAAACACTCTTCATTGTGTTTTTGGTCCAGGACCAGACGTTTGGAATAGAGTGACCAGATGTCTGGCGTGTATGTTTTTATATTCCTAGACACAACTTGTTTTCAGTCGTCTTAAGTACATTGGTCAGACGTCTGAACAATTCCTCAGACGTCTGACTGGTGAACTCCAGCCGTCTGATTTTAATGGGTTTATTTTTCGAGAGCTGTCTCTCTCCTCAACCACTTGGGCTCAGCCGTATGATGTAGGATGATCAGATGCCTGAATAGTGTATCAGCCGTCTAACTATTGTTCATTAGACGTCTGGATGTTGTGCGATTGGTCAAGATTTGTCTTTAGACCAACTTTCTGTCAGCCGTCTGATGTTGAGTTGTGAGATGTCTGAACAGTTGATCGGCCATCTAGGAACCCTTCTTTAGACGTCTGATGATGATAATTTTCTATCCGTTTATAGCCATTAGACTATAGATTTCAGGTGGTTGTTTTCTCCGTTTGTGTGCAGTTTTAAGAGAGTATTTAAGCCCGATTGTAAGGGAGTTTTGAGCACTCATCTGAATACAATAGAGATCTTTTTGTGAGCCAAAATCTTAAAAAAGCTTCCATATTTCAACTCTCTATTTTCCTCTTTGAGCCTCATTGTTTGTTGCATTCAACTCCAAAGCTCAAAGGAAGTCCACAAGTGCAAAAAGCTGAATCCAGCACTAGGACAACCACTCTCCATTATCTGCACTTCACGTTAGTAAGTTCATTTAATCAAGGCAATAGGACGTGTGTATTTCTTATTTGTTTTATTGTGAAATCTAGCTCCCGAGTTTTGGGAGTGTCTATCTGGAAAGAGAGGTAATACCCTTGGAATATGGTTTGCTATCTTGGAATAGATAATGTTTGTAATGCCCCTAGAATAGGGTGAGCTATATTAGAATAGATAGTGAGCACTTGGAAAAGTGGGTGGCTCTTGGAAAAGAGTGTGTACGTTGTATCTCGGAAGAGATTGTATGCTTTGCCTTGGAAAACGCTTTTATAAAGGAAAATCCCCAAGACTCTGGAAAGAGTGTAGGACTGGATTATGCATAGCCGAACCAGGATATATCGTGTTGTTTGCTTTTATATTGTCTCTTTGTCGATTTGCTAATTGTCTTGCTCTTTATAATTCTAAATTTTAAGAATTTTATTAATTAGCTTTAAATTGCCATTACACTATTCACCCCTCTCCAGTGTGTTGCTTTTGCAGGTAGATCCTATAGTTTGTATCAGAGCTTGGTTGAAGCAAACTCGCAATAAATAGCATCAACACATCCATTTAGTTCTTATATGAAGGACAATCAACCGATTGTCCACCTTTGGGACACAATACCCCTATTGGAAGCAAAATATGATGATATGGTTGAGAGATGACCTTTGGGATATTACCGAGGAAGAGTATGTGGAGATCACAAAGCCCAGTGTCACCTTTAAATTGTCACCTTTAAGCCCAGGAACAGATTTGAGGACAGGTGCAGATGATGATATGATTCACGGCCTAGTTTTGGTATAAAATAATGGAACTATGATATTGTCACCTTTAAATTGTTAACTGAGCTGCATGTTTGTCTGAAATGTCAATGCAATATTAAGTAGTTTGTTATTGTTCTCAGTTACTGCTTCCTAGTTAATGTTTTCCCAGCTCACATATTTAAATTCCAAAATTTTTTAGAACCATTGTGATTTACTGGTGGGCCTTCATTGTTGTTGTACCACCAGGTGTTGATCCAGAGATAGAGGAGACACCAGAGTTTATGGGCCCAGCTGACTTTTGATTAAAGGTAGAATATGTATTTTTGTATTAGTGACAGATGTACTTTGGTTATGCATGCTTATAGCATGATGTATAGCTTTTTGTAAGCGTGCTTTTGGCATGATGTACATCATTTTGTAAACTCGTTCATATATATAAATGAAAATTTTTGTTAAGCATTTTGATACATCTCTGCTTGTGTCTAGATTGTTTTTACTGGTTATCTGTAAGACCTGCTATCCTTTGTGAAACATGATGCGACCCCGGGTTGCAGGGCGTGACATGTTTTTCTTGGTGGCCCATGCAGGTCTCGAACCTGCGACTTTCGCGTTATCGGCATGGCTCCTTTTGCAGCCATATATGGAAGAAAGTGCCGTTCACCCTTGAGTTGGGATGATGTGGGTGACAGAGAGTTGATGGGACCAGAAATGATTATAGAGGTTGTGGATGTTGTGCTCATTATCAGGAGGAAGCTTCAAGTGGCACATGATCGGTACAAGCACTAGGCAGATGCGAAGCGAAGACACTTGGAATTCCAGCCTGGTGATCATGTTTTCTTGAAGATATCTCCTACTAGAGGCATGATTCGATTTGGACGAAGAGGGAAGCTATGTCCATGCTATATTGGACCTTTTGATGTCTTGGAGCGCGTGGGTGAAGTGTCATATAGACTTGCAGTTCCTCCATCCTTAGAAGGAGTACATGATGTGTTCGACATATCCCAGTTGCGCAAGTATGTAGGGGACCTGACACATGTTGCTGATCACTCTGAGATCACAGTACGGCCTGATCTGACCTATGAGCAGCAACCCGTGCGTATCATTGATTGTCAGCAAAAGGCTCTTCGAAACAGAGTTGTCAACCTGGTGAAAGTGATGTGGCTTCAAGACTCTCCTGGGGAATCCACCTGGGAAAGTAAGGATGAGATGCGAGAGCGTTTTTCTCATTTGTTTGTTGTATCGTAGTTTTGTTTTGTTCTTGTTTTTGTAATTCCGTGGACGGAATTTTTTGTAAGGAGGGTAGAATTTAAAGGCCTGTTGGTGGTTTTTGTCTTTTCCCCCACCAAAATATCTCCCTCTCACTTATTTCCCCTCACGTGACCCTCTCTCTCTCTCTCTCCCTCATTTAATTCTCGCGTGACCCCCCCTCTCTCTCTCTCGTGAAAAGCCAGCGGCGAAAGAAACTCGCCGCCACCTCTTCTCTTTCTCTCGCTTGCCGACCTCTCTCTCTCTCTCTCTCTCTCTCTCTCTCTCTCTCTCTCTCTCGCGTTCCTTCAGGGCGAAGAAAGCCATGGCCCACTCCTCTTGCCACCTCGTCCAACGCGTGGCGTGACCTAGCTATTCCACCCAACCCTAAAATCCGAGGTCTTCGACACGTCCACGCCTCAATCCGAGGCAAAATGTGTTCGTGGCGTTCCCTCTGGGCTTCAATGTTCCCCATTTTCTCTATTTAAGCTCGATTTGAGCCTTAGGATTCGGTTTTGGTGCAAAACAGAAATTTTCAATCAAAAATCTGGGGTTTTCTTTAGAATCTGATTTCGGTTTTGGGCTCTGTAATTGGGTTTTCTCTCTGGATCCTTCATCAGTCCACGAATTGAGGTAAAATCACTCTGATTCTCTAAATTTTGGATTTTTAAAGTTGTGAATTTTGCTCCGTTAGCTTTCTGCGATGATGAATCTGAGCCCCGGCTGTCACGCCCCGCTTCCCAAAACTATGTAGGCGAAGCGTGACTATGGCCCGCTTAGGCTGGAGCCGTGAGGCTCGGACCCAATAAGTGTCTGTATGGGTACCATTTTACAATTTTCAGGTTCTTGCATTTATAAAATCCGGAACAAAAAAAGCACAGAAGGAAAAGGATGCATTCATTTTACAATAGAGGTAATATCCAGCATATCACAAATCTAAAAAAGAGAAGCCTAAGCATGGCAACAATCTGCAGAAAAAGGGAACTAATAGTGCGAAGCACCCAACCTAGGCAGAGAGTAAAGTGGTGCTACTCACCCAGACTAAAAAGTAGTAACCTCTGAAAGTCCGCAACGGTGTGGAACGTCTAAGTCTGGTCGTCATCAGGTACGTCCTCCGGGTCGACGTCCTCGGGCTCCACGTACTCCAGTAAGTCTGTCTCGTCCACGAACTCCGGCTCGACACCTGACGTACAACACCCAAGAGAAAAGGAACTGTACGTCAGGTAAAGTCTACACAGAAAATGTTAGACTCTACTGCAAGTGTATTTTAATTTAAAACAACGATTTACTGGTTGATTAACTTGCTGGGGTTATAACCTGGCATTTAAAGAAAGTAAAGGAGCAGGAAAAGTAAACACGACCCGCTGTAGCCGTAGTGTGTGCTACCGACTACGGGACTAACCTAAAGGGGTCCAGACATGACGTGACAAGACAAGACAAGATGGGACAAGACACGTGTGCCTCGAAGGGTTCACGCCTTACGATTCGAGGGGGATCAGACCCTCTCCCCGTGCGCAAGCTCAACCATACCCCTGTTGGATATGAAAGACGTTAGTACACCCTTGTAGGGGATGTATAAGAGAATACGGACCTCGAACGTCGCATACACGAAGTCATGTGCAAAGGGAATATGTTCCCTTGCGGAGAGGATCTCTAGATTGATGGGAAAGTCGCATTATATGTGCATAAGTGCATGCGACATATGGCTAATAAAGGGGTAATATCTTAAGCTTATATTGTACCATGCATATGGTACAACTTAAGCTTATAATATGCCATGTACGATGGTACACCTTAGTTAAATTGTTCCAAAGGAACAATTTATCCTAAAATAACTACCTTGGGGGCTATAAATAAGACCCAAGGGTTAGCCATTTTCTTATACTTTTGCATGGCATTCATGCATGCATCTTCATTCTAGCGAAGCTCTGCCGAAATACTTCCTCTCCCTTTATCCAAGTTCTTAATCTAAAAGTAGAGATTTAGATTGTGGATTTAGTATCATTACTTCGTTCGTGAGAAGACTCGATCCGTCGTGGCGAATCCGAAGGCGAAGTTCGTAGACTACCGTGCTGCATACGCAAGCGTAAGTCTCAACTTCATTTATCGATCCTAACTCTGTTTTGGCAGGATCCTACATTGGTATCAGAGCCATACGGGTTCGCCCCGGAGAAACTATGAACGAGTCGTTGTCTTTTTCACGGATGGGTATCCTACCATTACGGATATGGTAGGAACGCTTCGTGACGGAGAGAACGCAGCGGTTGTTCTTTTCACGTTAGGGTCTTCTGTCATTACGGATATGGCAGGAACTCTCCGTGACGGGAAGAACTGACCGTTCATATCGTCAAACTCGCTCTCTTCATGGATGCTGAGTCTCCATTCATAGGGAATGGGTGCTCTCTTCATGTGGAGCGCGTAGTTTACGAATTTTTTGAAGTGGGTTCATTTTTTGGCACACGGCCATTGGAGGACAACTACTTCCTCGACGAACGGGTGCTTCACCGGAGAAGAAGGTGGTGGTTATTCCCATCGGGGAAGATGAATTTTTTTGTGCATGTGCACCATGGCCAAATGGGTTATGAAGGCCATGCACCCCCCCTCCCCATGTGGAGGGGGTTGGCTACGGCCAATAACCACGGCGGCAACCCCCTCCGACGGGGGTGTGCGGCCACCCATGAAAGGGGAAACCGGCCATGGCCAAAGGGCCATGGCCGGTCAAGGCAAAAATGCCATGGCCGGCCACGGCCAGGGCTAGAAGGCCCTGGCCGCGGCCAGGCCAGGGCCTGGCCTCCCTGGCCGAGGCCAGGGCAGGGGCCCTGGCCCCGGCCAGGGCCTTGCCGCCCTGCAGAGGCCAGGGCAGCACCCTGGCCTCAGGCCAGGGCCCGGCCAGGGCCAGGGCACCCTGGCAGAGGCCAGGACCCGGCCGCCCTGGCCGAGGCCAGGGCAGAGGCCCTGGCCCCGGCCAGGGCCTGGCCGCCCTGGCAGAGGCCAGGGCAGCGCCCTGGCCTCAGGCCAGGGCCTGGCCGCCCTGGCCGAGGCCAGGGCAGGGGCCCTGGCCCCGGCCAGGGGCCTCTGGCCTAGGCCAGGCCAATGGCCAGGCCGGCCCTAGCAGTGGCCAGGGCTGCTGCAGGCCGTCCCTGGCTGGCCAGGGCAGGGGCCCTGGCCGGGAGTGAAGAAGACCAAATTATTGGTCGACCAATTTTGTTATTTTGGTCGACCAATCCGGCAGAAGGCCTTGGTCGAACATGAACGTGTCGACTAGCCCATACGGGGCCAAACGATAGTCGCCTGCACCAAAATTCTCTCATACGGGGGGAAACGGCTGGATCCATACGGGAGCCAGCGACGATAGTTTGCAGAAGAAACCCAAAAGGGGGATCCGACTTAGGCACGGCTACGGCTCATTCCCAACAAATGGTCAGGAAGTGCCGAATATTTCACTAGTATCATAAGGGTACTAAGTTGAAATATACATTCGTTTTGACAAATACGTTTTCAAAAACGCTTTTCCGCTGCAAAGTACTATACGAGTACTTCTATTTGATAAAGTGATGGGGAAATATTGAAAGTTACTCTAGATGGTGATTGGAAACGCAGTGACCTTTTCGATTCTAGAGTAATATTTTTCAATATTTTTCGAAAGTAACTTATCAAATATAATAATATCATTCCAAGTGGGAATTTTTTTTCAAGTGGGAGTGATATTAAACTAGTCTGAAATTTCACATTCGATTGATTCAGTATCTCAATGGATCATGATTCGACCAGTGGTCTTTTGGACTAGTTTGTGGGACACCTCAGTTAGTCTGGGGGTAGTGAACCATGACTTAGCCATTTCCCTGGTCGGTCCGCTGGCCGAGACTAATGAATCATGAAAATGTATGATGACTATGTGTATAAGAAATTTTTGCAATGATTTTTGATCGAACCTTTTGGTTTTTATGTCTTTTGCAGCATTTTAAAAGTAAAATGTCTTCCGCTTCAAAGAATATCGTCGCTGAGTTAAACAAAGGTGAAAAACTCAACGGCGATAATTACAAACTTTGGTCCATCAAGATACAATACGTTCTAGAGGAGCAAGAAGTGCTCGAAACTCTAAAGAACGTTATGATTGAACCCGAGTTGGGCACTACGGCCCAACACCGACGAGACAAGGAAGTTTTTGATGCTTGGTCTCGGAAGAATAAGATAGCGCGCATTACGTTATTAAGCAGTATGGCTGATGACATAATGCGCATCTTCCGAGAACATGACCTAGCCATGGACATATGGTCCAAGCTAGAGGAGAAGTTCGGTGGCACATCGGTGTCCAAACTTCGCGCCTTAACTATAAGGTTCGATACATATAAGAAACGTCCAGATCATTCCATGGGGAAACATCTGCGACATATGGCGAACCTTATCTTAGAGTTAAAGGACGCAGGTCATGTGCTCACTGATGAGCAACAAATCCAAGCAGTCATACGTTCCCTACCAAATGGGTGGGATCAAATGAAGATGCATCTCACTCATAATGAGAGCATCAAGACCTTCAGCGATGTTTCCAAGCACCTCGAATTAGAGGAAGAGCGGCTTGCGGCTGCCAAGCCAAGTGCAGAAGTGCACATGGTTGCTAGTTCCTCACACGGAGGAAAGAAACGGAAAGATCGTTCGAAGTTCACTAATGAACGTAATAAGCAACCTGAGTCTACCAAGAAACCCAAACGTAAGGGTGGGCACAAGAAATGGCACAAGAAGAAAGACTTGAAGAAGATCAAGTGCTTTAAGTGCAACAAGCTCGGTCACTATGCTCGTTCGTGTACGAGTGGAGGCGACGAGGTAACTTGTAAATATACTAGTTACATATGTGTTTCTAGTTCGATATTTCTTGTGGAATCTAATCCATTTTGGATAATTGATTCAGGTGCCACCGACCACATAGCAAGGGACAGACGGTCCTTCATGGAGTATCACCGGATACCCCAAGGAACGAAGTGGATCTATGTAGGAAACAACACACGTGTTGAAGTGAAAGGCGTTGGGCCTTGCAAGCTAGTCTTGGACAACGGCCGCACTCTCCTACTTCATGATGTCCTCTTCGCTCCAGATATTCGAAGGAATATAATTTCTGTGGTTGTATTAATGGGTCTTGGCTATAACTGGTTTTTTCATGATTGTAATGTGGACTTAAGTTGTAATAATACTCTTATTGGTACTGGGTTTGTATTTAAAGGATTTATTGTAATGAGTACAATGTATGATTCCTCATGTAATGAAAATTTCCTTATTGCAAATTCTAAGACTTATGAGTCTGATGTGAATTTTTGGCACGCAAGGCTTGGTCATATTGGACCAACGCGTATGGATAGACTGGCCAAACGTGGCCTTCTATCCAATGTTTCAAAGGTTGAAATGTCGACCTGCGAACATTGCCTTGTGGGGAAATCTTGTTGCAAGCCGTTTGGAACCGGCACAAGGGCCGAGGTTCCATTACAGCTTATCCATTCGGACATATGTGGTCCGATGAATGTCAAGACAAGACGCGGAAAGTCCTATTTCATCACTTTTATTGATGATTTCACCCGATTCGGACATATCTATTTGATATCCCACAAAAGTGAAGCTTTGGCTTGCTTTAAAAACTATATGAGTTTAGTGGAGAATCAATTAGATCGCAAGATTAAGGTCTTGCGAACCGATAGGGGCGGTGAATATCAATCAATAAGTTTTAAGGAACTTTGTGATGAAAAAGGCATAGTACATCAGGTAACTATGCCTTATACTCCTCAACAAAACGGTGTTGCAGAAAGGAGAAATAGGACTTTAATGGAAATGGTCCGTTCAATAATGGCGCAAGCTAACTTGCCAATAACCTTTTGGGGTGATGCATTATTGACGGCCACTTTCATTTTAAACCGCGTACCCTCGAAATCAGTTAGCTCCACTCCTTATGAGTTGTGGAACCAAAGGTCTCCTGACTTAAACATTTTGAAACCTTGGGGTTGTGCATCCTACGCACATATTTCCTCCCATAAGTATGGCAAACTTGGGCCAAGGGGAAGGAAATGTATCTTTATACGATACGCAGAAAACTCCAAATGTTATGTTTTTGTTAGTCAGGAAGACAATGGTGGGCTAATTGAGTTTGAGTCGAGGGATGTCACCTTCTTGGAAAACGAGTTTCCAAGACAGGGCGAGATAAGTCAGGACTTATCTCTATTTGAGATTTATGATCAAGAAGGATTACCTCATTCGAGTGGGAGAATTCTTGGTGAAAACGAAATTACGTTTCAACCTTCACCAATGGATTATACGAATGACGATTATCCTATTCCATACGGGAATAATGATCCAAGTGGGAGCAATTCTAACGACATTCCAAATGGGAGTGATATTAGAATTGATCTAAACTCAAGTCAACAAGGACTTGAAGAATCTCAAATACGACGTAGTAGTCGTACAAGGTTGGCTCCTCTAAGATTTGAGGATGAATTTCCGCAAACCTTTATGACTTTACTACAAGAAGATGACGAGCCTGCTACTTTCAAACAGGCCGTATCTTGCCCTGCTAAAGACAAATGGATGGAAGCAATGCAAGAGGAATTAGAATCCATGAAAGTTAACCAAGTCTGGGACTTAGTTGACTTACCTAGAGGACGTAGAGCTATTGGGAACAAATGGGTTCTCAAGATCAAGCATAAGGCTGATGGCTCTATTGACAGATATAAAGCTCACCTTGTCGCGAAAGGTTTTACACAACAGGAAGGGATAGACTACGAAGAGACCTTCTCACCTGTTGTTCGTTTTACCTCAATTCGCCTGATTTTGGCAATGGTAGGTTGCTTAGACCTCGAATTACATCAAATGGATGTAAAGACTGCCTTTCTCAATGGAGAATTGGACGAGGAGATCTATATGGAACAACCAACAGGGTTTGTAAAAGAAGGAAACGAACATAAGGTTTGTAAACTTCTTAAATCCATATATGGTCTTAAACAATCCTCGAGGCAATGGTATATACGATTTCAAGAGGTTGTCTTATCAAATGGATTTTCCATGCTTGATGAAGATAACTGTGTATATATCAAGAGGAATAAGAACAAGTATGTTATTATGTCTCTATATGTAGATGACATTTTAATAGCCGGAAATGACAAGGGCTTTGTGATGGATATCAAGGCTTGGCTTTCATCAGTTTTTGAGATGAAAGACTTGGGAGAAGCCGCATATATCCTTGGAGTTAAGATTTCAAGGAATCGTTCAAAGAAACTTCTTTCTCTTTCACAGGAGACTTATATAAAGAAGGTTCTAGAACGTTTTAATATGCAGGACTGCAAGTCCATTGATACTCCAATAAGCAAGTGCGACAATTTATGTCTGAAATCATGTCCGAAGAACCAAAAAGAGAAGGATATTATGGAAAAAGTTCCATATTCCAGTGCAGTTGGTAGTCTAATGTACGCTATGATGTGTACAAGACCGGACATCTGTTTTGCCGTTGGAATGGTAAGTCGTTACCAATCCAACCCAGGGCAAGTACACTGGAAAGCGGTTAAGAGGATAATGCGGTATCTCAAAGGAACTGCAGACTTTGCTTTATGCTATCAAGGAGATGCCTTGAGGCTCGAAGGCTACACTGATGCTGATTGGGCGGGTGATCTCGATGAGCGACGATCGACCTCAGGATATGTTTTTCTACTCGGATCTGGTGCAATATCCTGGAGTAGTAAGAAACAATCCTGCATCGCACTTTCAACCATGGAAGCCGAGTTTGTAGCATTTAGCATGGCAGTCCAAGAGGCTGTTTGGCTTAGGAAGTTCTTAGACAGGCTAATTAATGCAAGTGACTCAGGTGTTGTACCTATACACAGCGACAGTCAAGCATCTATAGCCTATGTCAAAGATCCAAAATTCCATTGTAAGACCAAACACATAGATATCCGCTACAAATTTGCAAAAGACTATGATAAGACCAAGAAGGTAGACATAAGGTACATATCTACGCATGAGATGATAGCGGATCCGCTTACGAAGGCGATCCCCAGAGATGTGTTTTACAAACACTTATCATCTCAAGGATTGCGTAAGAGCTGAGTTGTACAAATGTAAATTCCCATGTCTGTAAATGATCAAAATTAATAAAAGAATAAGTTTTTTTTCAAACATTGCATATGAATTTCTTAATAAATGTTTGTGTACATTTTGAAATCTCAGCTGAATTCTAGTATGTCGGACAGATTGAGGTTGGCTCTCTCACATGAGCAACCGCCTTATTCTATCAGACGGATGGAATAGAGATGAGACCTGTTGAAGTCAAAATCATCAGACGGATGATTTAAGAGTCACGACTTAAACAAAATGGTCGCATGAAAGATCTGCATCATATGGATGCTTACAAAAGATCTAAGAGGATTTTTTTTGAAATCCTATCTGTCTAAATGCGGGATGTGAGTCCAAAGGATTATTTGAGTAGAATAAGGGACTCAAAGTCAGACATTGTGGTGTCTGATCATCATCCTTACAACATCATTGAGACATACACTCCCTGGGAAAGGAGCGATGTTGTAATACGTGTTCATACCACGTATGCATTTCGACCACTGAGTTAGTAGCAATAGTGTTTGCTATTATGTGAGACTCAAAGGCCATATGGGCCTTAACTCTTACCCTCAAGGACTCCAATTGGTTCCTTTAGATTTGACGAGATGATCGCTATCTTAGCGTGTTACTTATGGGCTATGATAATTCGGCTCGGCGGGGCACGTTAGAAAAGCGAGTCTAGTCAAGATCAGAAGGTTCGCAAGAAGAGGAAGATTGATTTCATATTCACATTTGGACTTTAATGATTCAAAGCTGGCCAGCCAATTGTGATCCAGATGGGATTCAATTGTTGAATATAAAGTATAAGAAATGTGAAGAAATAATCTAGGGTAAAGCATGCGTTGAACTACTCAACTTTGCACCTTCGAGGTCGTTGTGTATCTCTAACAAGTGCACAACAACAGACTCTACGCGCATGACGGTCGCACGGTCTATTTCTTGGTATGATAGATGAAAGAACTAAGAGAAAGACGTTCTCTTACAAATCCCCTCAAGTGTGAGTGGGAGATGTTGGATATGGAA
>CM061142.1:369451808-369476809 GCA_030789695.1 Scilla litardierei
CACTACGTGGGACAGTTTATCTCATGCTTTTCTAACAAAGTACATTCCTCCAGGGAAAACTAAAAAGTTGCGCAATGAAATCACCAACTTCAAGCAGTCGAAGCGAGATTCTTTATATGAAGCTTGGGAGAGGTTTAAGGACCTCCAAAGAGTCTACCGCCGCCACGACATGCCAGATTGGCAACTTATTCAGGCCTTCTACAACGGGCTAACACCGCCAGTGAGGATGTCCATAGATGCCACCGCTGATGGCCCCATAATAAGCAAGACCCCAACTGAAGCAAAGAGATTGCTGGAGGCCATGGCAGAGAACAACGACTCCTGGAGAAACGAGAGAAGCACCTCCGCTAGGGGAGGTAAGTATAACATTGACGAGGTATCATTACTTTCAGCTAAGTTTGATGCCTTAACTAAACAGCTTTCCCTTATTGGACTTGGTGCTGCTAAACCGCCTACGGCAGTAGCTTCCGACGTCTATGGTGTGCAGGGGCACCAGAGCACTGAATGTTCATCACCCATGGCGGTGCCTCCGGATATGACTATCGAACAAGCAAATGCTTTATATGGGAACAATTCGATGCCGTTGAGCAACCCGTATTCGGTCACATATAATCAGGGATGGAAGAATCACCCCAATTTCTCTTATCGGACCTTGGAATTACAAGCTCCCCCCACCATACCCTCAGCAGCCTCAAGATTTTTAGCCACCACCTCATAAAGGCCAATTTCAGAATTTCAATCAGAGGCCTCTCGTGAATGCACCCACCATTCAAAAGTCAAGCCTGGAATTGCTAATCGAGAGTCACATCTTGACTCAAGGCCAGAGAAATGACTACTTTCAAAAATCTATCCAGCTGCTAATGATGAAGACGTAACAACTTTCGTCTACCTCACAGCAGCTGGCGACGGGCCAGAAGTCCTTGGAGACCACGATGGCGCAGATGGCGCAACAGCTCTCCAAGCTCTCCAAGGCACAAAGGAAGTTGCTGAGGCAAACAGAAGAGAACCCCCGAGGGCATGTGAATATGATCGCATTGAGAAGTGGAAAGAAGTTTGAAGGCCCCCCACCATGCACGTCGTGGAAAAGGAGGCTGAAATAGAAGAAGAAGCTCATGTTGAGCTTGAATCTTGGGATGACAAAGAAATTGAGTGTGAGGTAGAGCCTCTGCAATCTGGATCCTCCAATGAGAAGCAAGTGGAGAATGAGCTAGGGAAGCCTGCTGATGAGCCTCCCAGGTCATATATGCCGGGGATTTTTATTCCCATCGAGATTGGCAAAGGCCAAGTTGGATGAAAATATGGGAAGTTCTTCGATCTTCTGAAGCAACTGAACATCTCCATCCCATTTCTTGACGTGATTTCTAAAATCGCTCCCTACACAAAATTCCTTAAGGAAAAAATTACCAAGGGCAGTAGGAGAGAAACGATGGTGCTCTCTGTGGAGTGTAGCGCCATTATTCAAAGGAAAATGGTGGAAAAGATGGAGGATCCCACTAGCTTCTCCATTCCATGCGCTATAGGAGATATGGATATCAAGAGCGCACTATGTGACTTGGGGGCCAGCATTAGCTTGATGCCCATTGGGATTTGCAAGAAGATGAATATCGGGGGCTCCAACCCACACATATGTCACTCCAGTTTGGCAGATCGCTCAGTGAAATACCCCCTTGGAATAGTCGAGGATGTACTGGTGAAGATCGGGAAGATATTGGTTCCATGCGACTTCGTCGTCATGGAAATGCCGGAAGACACATGCATCCCAATTATCCGGGGTCGACCTTTTCTTAGCTACGGTGGGTGTCCTTATTGACGTAAAAGGAGGGAGACTCTCCCTCAATGTTGGTAGAGAAAAGGTCGAATTTGACCTTAAGAAGTGAATGAGGAACTTCACAGAAGTCAGCCGTCGAGACCAAGTGGACCTCCTCGAAGAAGCAATCGAGGAAACAAGTTTGGAGGAGCTATTGCTTGGCGACAATAATGAACCTCCCATTGGGCCAGAGGCCAAGCTCAAGGAGATAGCGACGAAGGAGGATCGCGAGAAACCCTTTGAGAGAAATCTGAAGGAGAAACCACCGCGACTGCATCCACTAGACCCTGGAGAAAAGAAGAGGCAAGAAGAGGGCCACTATAAGTTGAATAACAAGAAGGAGCATGGAGATGGCCACATCTGAGACCTCTCCACCCTAAAACCCCCATGATGATATCAAGATAGAGAGTCGAGTTCACGACTTAAAACGAGCGCATCTTGGGAGGCAACCCAAGTATTTCAATTTAGATTTTTCATCCAATTTTTTTCATCTTCCTTTTAGACTAGGTTAGCCTAGATTTTTGTTCTTCAATAAATCCCCAAACCCAAGAATTAACCAAGTGTTTGATTGCAAGGTGAAGAAGAAGAAGTATGGAGGAGAGGAACCCACACGGCCGCATCATCTAAACTCACATGGCCGCGTGGAAGACATATGGAGGGACAACTGACGCCCTTGCATCATCCAGATGAAAACGTCTGCGTCAATCTGGGTAACCTTTAATACAAAAATTTCCCATTTTTACACGGCTGCGTCGTTTAGCCGACGTGGCTACGTAACTTACTGTAAGATCGAGCCAAAATCAAACTCTCAGAAGGTTTTTACAACCACATCGTTTCATTCGACGCAACCGCAAAAATCCTCCTTCCTAACCAAATCCATGTAGCCATTTAAATCATTTTCAAACGGGCCGCAAAAGTTACTGAAAATTTGAGCCAAAATCCCAATTTCTCAGACGATTTTCATGGCTGCATCGCTTTATTTAATGCGGCCGCGTCGATTTCCCTTTTTGTGCAAAACGACACGACCGTTTAAATTTAAATGACGCGGCCACGAATCTTTCTGTATCACAAGGCCAATTTCTTCAAAATGCAATGCAAGTTTCACGGCCGGTTCGTTCGAATGAAGCGACCGTGTTAACCCCCAATTTCAGAATGATCTCATGCGGTCGTTTCGATTTCTCACGTGGCCCATGTCAATTGCCTATATAAGCTTCAAACATCCCAATCTAATTCATTTTTCTCGAAACTGTTCGAATTCTCACTTCCTCCTCCGACTCGATCTCTTCCAAATCTCCTCCCAAACACTTCCCACTTTCTCCAATCACTCTCCGAAGCCCCTCTCTCCACCACCAACCCTCTCCAACACCCTTTACACCCCTCAACCACTTCAAGTAAAACCCTAGATCGGCCATTTTTAGGGTTTTTGAGTATCCAAATGATGCAGCCAACGAAGCTCCGTGTGCTTGGCTTGGAGCAGCTTTGGGGGAGTCATCCACTAGATTTGGGAGCTTCAATCTCAGCAAGGAGCATTAGCTTGGGTAACTTCGCTCCTTTTCTCATTAAATTTCAAATTTTTATCGCTGAAATCGCCGATTTTTTGTGTGAGTCTGCACACACCCCATTGCACACATCTTGCATCACCCACGCCTTCACACGATGCCTCCTAAAGAGTGCAAAAAGAAGGCCATCACCACTGGCCCCTTCCAGAGCAAGGGCGGATGCTCTTGAAGTCGAAATTGCCCGGGCCCACGACATTAGGGGGTGAACCACTTCCTGCCCCTCAGTTGGACACGCTTGGCATTCACTTCTTGAGTGAGGACAAGCACACGAAGTTTATTTCACTAAACTCTCGTTTAATCATACCCACCAAATTTCCGAGCGTCTCCACTCTGTCATCCCTAGGCCTCCTGGACATTGTCAGCACACTCCTTCGAAATCTCAGATAGGAGGAGTTCTTAGAATGTGACGCTAGGACATATAGTGGGCTCACTCTGGAGTTCCTCTCCACTTTTAGAGTTTACCCCCGCGGGTTTTTCTTTTCGCATCATGAACAAGGAGTACGGTCTATCCAAAGACTCCTTGAACCCGCTCTTCAAGTGGCCCATAGCCCTCGAGCCTATAGCCATCCATAACAACCATCCATACCCCCGAGAGTTTGATGCAAATCATTTTTGGTTTTAGATCACCAAGCACGATGTCTTCACAAAGACTCGAGCGAAGGCATCTAGCATCATTCACCCTGGCCTTTGCATCATACACCGCATTTTCACGAACTAATTATTTTGCCAATATGAGACATGCCGGGTCTCTCTGGATGAGCTATTTTTCTTGTGGGGTGCTTCACAGAGCAGTGTCCTTCGTGACGGCAACACCACTGTCCCCTACTATATCCATCATGCTGGGTCTTGGCTCATGCAGAGATTCCTTCACACCATAACCGACCCCAGATCACCTATCTGTTATAGGGGGCCTCATCACTATCATCGCCTCCCTCGCTCATGTATCCCTCAAGATCCCTGATTTCATGACCCCATGGTCCTACCTCTCTTGACCTCTCGGTGCTCACCAACATGCATATGATCCGAGCCATTAAGCGATAGCGTTATTTCTGGCTTTATGGTCTTGCCTCCACTCCTTACACAAGGCTACCCAAACCCAGATTTTTTGGACATGGCACCACTTTGAGGTGGTTTTTCTCACCCGACACCAGTTTAGTTTTAGGTGTCCAGGCCCTAGTCCAGCAGATTGACCCACGACAGCCCCAGCTTTAGGAACATGTTGACACTTCTGGTGTTTCCATATCTATCCTTAGCCATGTTGTCATCCCAGCCCTCCGTCAGTATAGGAGATCTCGACCTCATGTCGAGGGTATCATTAGCGCTCCTCCTCCCCCACCACGATCCCATACCAATCACCTAACTTGCTTGGAGGAGGAGTTTCAGACTTTTAGAGATTCCACAACCAGCACCTTGACTGAGGTCAGAGATACCCTCTCTGATTTCAGGACTTCTTTTGACGGCCTGGCTCTTGCTTTCGTGACGCTCCAGTCCCAGTTCAACCAGGTCTATCAATATCACTATTGTCAGGGTCATTATTCAGTTGATGCACCACATCTCTTACCTGTCCGCATCCTACCCCACCCATCTCACCCCCCTCAGATAGCCCAGACCCCAGCTTCCACTTCCATTTCCACCCCTCTTGTGGATATACCATCCACCTCATTACACGTTTCCATCCCACCCCACCAATCTCTGGTGCCCAAGGACACATCCGCTGTCACACCATGCATCACCACACCACCACCCTCCATACAACATGATCTAGGGATTGGGCACACTTCTACCCCTCCACCATCACCCCACCCCGATCCCATGATTTAACACACCTCTCCACCACCATCACGGAGTCCGTTCACATTCCATCCACTTCACACACCCCCACCTCCTCCCACTTCCCCACCACGTGGTGGCATCATCCTCCGTCTCTCCTCGTCCTCCAACGACGATTGGACCACCCCATCTCCACCTCCATCTCTACCTATAAAATCTGAGCTTGTCCACACCACTCCATCACCACCACACGTTGACACGGCAGCTGAGCATTCAGTTGATTCTATCGTCCCATCCACTCCACCCATCACACCCACCCAGCCACCACCTAACGATGGCTCAGCTTGATTGGAGCACCATACACATTTTTGGCACCCCCTCATCATTTAGTCCATGCATCACACATTTGCATCATTTTTGGGCACGGTTTTAAACAGCTTGGGGGAGATGCACCTCGGTCTCCTTCCCCTTATTTTATATGGCCTCACGTTATTTTCTGTGTTTTATTCGCATTCTTGGTTTAACTTGGGGGAGGAGCTCTTTCACGCTAATTTTCTCTTTTCCCCTCTTATTTTCCTATTTTATCATTATTTTCATTTTCATTTTACTCTTTCTTTCTTATTTTTCCATCTTTCTTTCTTTCTTTTTCATATGCATCATGTTTAAATTCGATATATGCATTCAAAAAGACAAAAAAATCAAAAAAATCCAAAATCCAAAATATTCGCATTCGCTTCATGCACCATGCACCTTCCTGCATACATTTGTATATACTTGCATTCGCCTTGAGAATTTTTCGAAAAAGAGTTTTTATAAGCGCTGAATCCTGATTTGAAATTCGTTTTTCGAACTTTAATGCTTGATTTCCATGATCAATTTGAATATGTGAATAGTTCGTAACCTTAGCTCAAATCCTTTGTAATACCCTAGCTTTGGCCGTCCTTACAACCCCTAATATAGAAGTACTTGAAACCGACCTAGATTGACACATAGGAACTCATTCTATGCATGGACCCTAGAGCCGATAGTTGTGTATAGTGGTTTATAGTCCCTCAAGACTTGGATAACCACACTTCACCTAGTGATGAGGATTGAATCTGTCTAGTTTACCCCTTGATTTTAAAAAAAACCCAAAAAGAAAAAAAAAATTGTGAACAAAAAAAATTAATATGCACCGTTCCCCCAGTGAAGCTGAGTAACCGGATCCCCATGATAGTAATCGTCGGGGCCTCGCGTAAAAAGGCATAGCTTGAGGGAGTGCGTCTGCATAAGGATTTCTTTAGGTTGAGTTAGTAAGTCTGAGGGGTCCTTCTTGGCCCGGTGCCCTAAGGTCATCTGATCTGGGAGTCACCGAACCAACGCTCCTTACACAACCCAACTGCCAATCCCAAAAAAAGAGAAAAAGTATATATGTATGTAGAATTTCTTTTTTTGGTGCATACGTATGTATATATGAAATCATGGATAAACTTGGCAATTTCTTGAATCAAGGAACCGTGTCATGTCGTGAGTGCCACTTCCTCGATCGACCAATATCCCATTATCATATACTTATCCCCTCTTTGACCATTATATAGCTTAGGTTCCTACATGCTCAATCTAAGGTCGGGTTAGAGGAAATATCTTAGAATGTGAGTATAGCCATCGTCTAGTATATTGCTTGGTAATTTGAGTAGGGATGACGTCCTAGGATCATATTCTCGTCGACGGAAAGATTTTCGAGCATTTTGGTTTCCCGAATTCGAGCTTTCATATCACTCGTGTATATATTCTTGATTTTTGAAAAATTCTCGAAGCTTCATCACATCATTTGCATGTTGATTGCATTCCTCCAATCTACTCTCTTTCTTGTCTGCCTTGAGGACAAAGAAGAGTTTAGCTTGAGGGATTTTGATGAGTGTTTATTGTATATAGGTTTCCACTCTGTTTCATGCATGTTTTACATTGTTTCATTCTCCATTCCTCACTGTTTTCCCCGTTTCGTCTCTTCTTTTCCTTTTCTGGTCCCTCACATGCTTTGAAGGAAATATATACCGATTAAGGACCATATGACAAGATCTTAGTGCAAAGAAGCGAAAGGAGCGAAGCCGGAGAGTCAGTTGGTGCACAGGAGAGAATTTTGTGAAGAACTGAGACCCACACGGCCACGTCACCATATCTGACACGGCCGCGTCAATTACTACCAAATGGATGCGTCAGAAGACGTAAAGAGTGAAGAAAAAGATTGAATATCAGAGAATTTTACGGCCCGCGCGAGCAAAGATGACGCGGCCGGGAATTTACGGTGATGAGAGCAGAACGTCGTGGCAGCGAAACCGTTTTCGACGCGGTCACGTCTCTATTGACCCGATCGCGTCGCTGAAGCCCCAAGAGCCACTTGCACAAAGGATCGACATAACCGCATCGTTTCTTGATGTGATCGCGTCAGACCATTTTTTGTGGTAGCTAGGGAGAATCTGGGGGCTATTTTGGTCTTCTGGGCGTGCGTATATAAGCGCCCCTTCATCCTCCTACTAGAGGAATCCTTCTTTTAGCCATTTTTCTGTATTTCCTAGGGTTTTGGACAAGTTTGTAAGTATTGTAAACTCTTTTATTTTGTTTTTTCATTGTTCTAATTCCCTTTTAGTGTAATACTTTATCTTTGCTTAATAGAAATTTGCTCCCCTTGTTACTGTTGTCTTGTTTTATCATCTATTGTTATTCTAACCAGAATCTATGGCTTTGGATCTCTATCCATTGCTAGAAACCCCTTCTATGGTAATGGGTAGTGAGTAGTTTTCTTCTAGGGCAATGGGATGAACCCTATTGGATTAGGGCCATGGGTTGAACCAACTAATTGATTTAATTACTGGGCTAGTTAAGATTAGGGTACATTGGGATGATTATTATCGTTGTAGATTCGACCTCCTCCCTTCGGGGTGATCGGATTGGCCGTCGACCAAAAGTTGGGACCAATCCTAGGATTTGATCCCGACGAAAATCCATACTATCGATATGACTGACCACCAACGGGCAACGATTAAGAGCTCTCCAAATGAAGTTCTAATCCCCGAACGCCGATGTTGGCGGGAGGAAGATTGGGGATATTCGTCGAGTGTAATACGCCCAATGTACACTGATGAATCCGAGACCACTGACATCGGTGTAGGTTGGGTTGGCCTATCATTGCATCGCGACAGTGGGGGGGTAGGACAAGATATAAGGGAATAACATATCATGCATCACGACAGTGGGGGAAAAACTAATGCCCTAGGTCACACGACATCTTCTAAGTCCCAATGAACCCGGCAACCGGTTGATTACTAGTTTAACCCTAACCTTAGTCAAATGGCAGAGATTCCACATGCCCTGGAGATTTTACCGTTTGATCCACACTGTCTACCATTCAGCAACCAATCACCGACACTATCGCGTAGCTTTCATTCAAAGACCCATAAAACCGATACTCATTGACCGACTCCTCGTGTTCGACCCGTAAGCGACTACACATAATCCGTGTGCTGAGGTTTTATTAGCATCAACCCTTCGGGACTCGATCAGTGTTTTAGACCAATATTGTTTTGATGATGATCACAACATTATGTTGTTGCTAATGAATCTCATGTTTTAGTCTCATGATTATCAAATAAAGAATAGCATGATTTGGAGACTAATAGCTTGGTGCAAGGATGGACATCAAGAGGAGCATTTACAAAGCTTGGAAGATGATGGGGAGCATCAAGGCATCAAGTGCTTGAAGATTAGACTCAAAGGGAAGCAATGTAATCCATGTAGTTTCATTTACTTTCTTTTCTCTTTTTGAGTCTAGGTTAACTGTAATGCCTTGATAGATGGTCTACTCAAACATGCATATGCATATAACCATCTTAGTGAGCCTTAGGATTATCATAGAATCCAACCCAATAGGTTAATCTTATCAAATGACTCAATTGGAGTCTCTGGCTCTCCAACAGGCGACTTTGAAGGAAGGACAGGCGACTGGGTGATTTCAGACGCCTGGCAGGCCTTCTATAGCCAACTGTTGTGCACAACTCAAATCAACTTTTTATTGAATCTTTCTTGAGATTTTGGAACAGATGATTGACGTTCATTATTCAGGCGCTTGTTTTCCATCAGGCTCCTGGGAATTGTCCTATAGTCATCTGTGTGCCAAAGTATGTAATTTGAATTTTTCGGGCTTCAACCCACTTTGTGAGTCAGTCGACTGATGAAGAGTTTTCCGTCGCATGTCTTTTTAGACGCCTGAGCGATGTTCTTCAATCATCCGAATGCACAAGTACGTAAGTTGCATTTTCTCAGCTCCAGTCCATCCCATGTGACAATCGCCTGACGAAGTCTTTATAGGCGCCTGGACATAGTATAGGCGCCTGTGTAGTCTTCTACTGTCGCCTGTCCTGTCTCAGATTATAGCCGTTGGGAATAATATAGCCATTGATCAGTCGATTGTCCATCCTGCATCAGTCACCTGTCGATGCCGTAAAATCCCAGAATCTAGCCGTTGCAAAATTCTATCCTTGGCCTCTAGCTTGGGTTTTATGGGGTTTTTTGGCTTCTTATAATTAGGAATGAGCTTAGTTCATTTAGAACTTTTGGAACTATTGAAGATCATTAAGTTCATTAAGCCACACTCCTAATCTCTCATTTCCCTATTAGAGCTCACATTCCTCTTCATGCATTGAAGTCAAGCTCAAGGGAAATCATCCAAGTGCAATCAAGTTCTTCTCATCACTTGGAGATCCTCTTCCATGCCTTGCATTCATTATTGAGTAAGTTCATCTCATCAAGGCATATGTAAGAGAGTTTATTTTATCTTTGTGTATTGAAACCCTAGCTTTCTTTGTGAAAGCTAGTTACTCTGTTTGTGAGAGTTTAACCCTTATGTAGGGTTGGTTGCGTACTCTCTTTGTGAGAGTTAAAGTCTCTCTGTGTGAGAGCAAGAATTTCTCTGTGTGAGAATCCAAATCCTCCGTGTGAGGTATCTCTGTGTGAGATTGTATTCACTACCTTGTGTAGGATCATAGTGGATATTTGTGTGGTTGTATGTACCCAAGTTTGGGAAACTAAGGTAAACTCTTGTGTTAGCGTTTGCATTGATTGTGAGAATTATTCTCCTCTTGAATTTATAATTCCGCATTTGCAAGTTTAATTTTTAATTACGCAATTATTTCCATTACTCTATTCACCACCCTCTAGAGTGTTTGTTGTTAGTATTGCAAGGCATAGCCGGTCCTTACAGACCTCTGGCACTCGACCCAGGCCATAAACACTCATGCTTGTAAGACCTACTGTCTCAACACCGACCTCTGGACACTCGACCCACGATTGTGCCATGTACAAACTCAGCTGGAAAGGCCCACTTCCATAGCTTCGACCTCTGTCACTCGACCCAGGTTGTGCCACATCCAAACATAGTTGGCAAGGTCTACGGCCATAGTATTGACCTGAGGCACTCGACACACGTCATGCCATATCCAAACTTACACTGGCAAGGCCTACAGTCTTAGCGCCAACCTTTGGAATCGACCCATGGTCGTGCCACGTCCAAACTTAGTCGAGGAGGTCCACATCCATCGCTTCTACTTCTGGCACTTGACACGTGTTGTGCCACATCCAAACTTAGCTGAAGAGGCACATGGCTATAGCTTCGACCTTTGGAAATTGACCTAGGTCATACCACGTCCAAACTTAGCTGGTAAGGTCCATTGCCACAACTATGACCTCTGGAATTCGACCCCATAGGTCATGCCACATTTCCACAAAACCCTCAGCCATACTGTGACTACGGACCCGTCAGTCATTCTATCATGACAGTCAGAACCTGAATATTGGTACTTACCTCTCGTGAGAAAGCTCAAAACTGCTCCAAAGTCATAAATTATGTCTCGTGCATTCCACAATTAGAAGAATTAGGATCCACGGGGTGTGGCATAGTATATGATGCCCCTACGATAATGGGCCTTTCAGGCTCTTAGTTGGTGGGTCGAGTCATTGTTGACGTGGCTAATGATGTGGACATCGACTTGATTCCCATAAACAAAATGCCAATTGTTTTTGTGTGGTTTCACACCATGTATTTTATTACAATAGAGTACAGTTGTTGTTGGTGTCGCTGGACGACATTGGCAATGGACTGGATATTGGATGAGCTAGTCATGGGCTGAGTAGGCCTCAATCTGAGCAAACACGATTGATTGGGCCCTGGGAAAGCTGATCTTAAGTCGAGTTGAATGAGCCTATGTCCAGATTGGTGGAGCCACGTTCGAGCTATGTTCATTTGATCCAAGTATGTTCCTCTGATCTGAGCTATTCCGATCTACCTTCTACCTCCTGGGTACTCGAGGGAGTAGATCTTTGGCTAAGAAGTCCTCAGATCGAGCTGTTGGAGCCAAGCCCAAGTAATCTCTGCCACGTCTGAATTATATGTGCTCTAGTCTAAGCTTTGGCAGCCAAGTCTGAACTGCTTATGCTTTAGTACGAGCTGTTCATGAGCTTCCTTCTGTTTTTTGAAACACAAACAGTTCATTTGGAAGGATCGGATTTGGGGTCTGACTTAATCCCCTCCGATGCTTTAGTTAGTAGATGACTCAAGGAGGCTCGGGGTATCTATGTTCGACCTGTTGAGATGTCTTCTTCTAGTTATTGTGCGAAGCTATTGATGAAATGTAGAGTGTAAGGTTAGGACAGATCATGATTATAGGAGTACCTGAACATAGGTTGTCCCCGAAAGGAATGTCATGGAAACCCCTCTACGCTCCTGTTGTTCAAGAGGCTTTTTATAGGTGAGATGTAAGAAGGAAACGTCCGAGCATTTAGTTTGCTAAGTTTTCGTATTGATGAAGGGTGGAATGATTGGTTATTCATTGCCCCCATTATGAGCTGACACCCTGAATGCAGAACCCCAACAGTCAGATCGTCTGAGTTGGTGCTTTAAATGAAGGGGCAGTCGGCCTTTGGGATGTTAGGCCAGAGCTTTGGGCTTGACTGGGCTTGTCCATTTCAATAAGAAATAGAGTAGTTATTAAAGGTTGGCCGAATGTAGTATCATATCTTATGTCTGTTTGCTTTATTTATCATCCAGATGAGATTGTGTTATAAAAATTCATATTAGAATAATTCTATGTATGACACGATATGCTCATAATTCACCAAGCTTAAATTCTTTCTTTTGCACCTTGTTTAGTGAAGTTTGACCATTTATGATGAATGATTATCATGTCTTATAACACTTGGTATCACATTGTTGGCATAAGGCATGAATATTGCATATTGTGACATAAATATTTCATCTCATCATATGTGTATGTGTGCTTAATCTTTATAACTTATATCTTGTCACATACATACTAATATGACACGTGTACACAATGATTGTTAACACTTGAAATGTATGATTTTGTTATAAATCAACTACTGGGGGAGGAACCCCCAGCCCGTTTATGTATAGGCATGGTAGGAGAGTAGAAAGATAGAATACATAGATATGGGCATATCTCTAAGATACCCGCAATCCTAACCGACTCCGGTTATTTCCATTCACAACACTCCCCCTTATCCAGCCATAGGTATGGACTCTGCTCAAGAGTACTTCGGAATTCTGAGTGTAATAAGAGTCTCACATGGGGTGGATACTTCAGGATCCTGAGTTGGTGAGGTTTGCCTCGTTAAAACCTTTAGCTATGGAAAACCCTGTGGGAGAAACCATAGTTAAGGAAAAAGAGTACAAACGCTTTTTAACTCCCCCTGATTCGTACAAGTGACTCGCTCATGAATACTTCTGGATTCTGAGCGTCACAGAGGGGTGGATACTTCAGGATCCAGAGTTAATGTGATTTGCCTCGTTAAAACCTTTGGTTATGGAAAACCTAGTGGGAAAAACCATAGCTAAGGGAAAAGAGTACAAATTCCCTCAACTCCCCCTGATCTGTAAAAGCTCTTAGGCTTTCAGATCTATTAAGCTTATCTCATCACTCCTATTTACAACATTCCAAAAATATACACAGATTACAAAGTTATCACAATTAAGCAGCTGCTGAATCCAGAAACTCTGGAGAGGTGTGCTAAGTATCGTCGCCTCTGATGTGGTCTTCAGACTATGTGGTCAGCTCCACAATATCAGCCTCTATCCCAATCGTCACTGGGATACGATGTACCAGCAGGCGCCCTCAAATACACCATTGGTGTGGTGAGGATCTCAGAATGATAGGATGATGTCGCCTTCATAAATTGCTTTGCAGATCTGCAGTAGTTGGCCATCCCACTGTGGGTACCCATTCTGTGATTTCGCAGTATAGGGACTGGACCTGAAACCTGCATTTGCATGAACATTGGAGGATGATACTTCATTTTGTAAGTCCGAATCTTTTGACCCTTGGAGGAAGCGCAGAAGGCTTAACTCCGGTCTAATGGCCCTTTTAGGTGCCAACTAACTCTGGCTAATGAGTTTACTGCAACTGCTGTATCGGGACGCGTGCAGTTAGCCAGGAGTGCCTGATTGCACTGAGATAAGGGACTTTAGGACCAGTCATATCCTCCCCCTCTTCCAGCGATCGGAAGGGTTGTTTTTGTACATCCATTAAGTATACTAACATAGGTGTAATTTGGATGACAATGGTCCCTTTAATTTCTCCAACGCACTTCTGGGCGTTTGTAACAGGATTCTATGAGCCACGACTTTATACTTGCCTAGGTCTTTTTATTTCATGTTTAAACGTCAGGCTTGAACAGATATTTCGGTTTTCTCTTCAGGAGATCCTATGAGATTTTAGTTGTTTACAACTGTGATCTCAAATCTTGCTCTTTGCTTAGATGCAAAGACAAACCTCAGTAGGAATCATTGCTTTGTCAAGCGATTCTCTTGGTTGTACATTATTTTTATTGTTTTTCTTCAATAGAATAGACGTCCCGAAGTCTATTCAGGCATTTAAGGAAATTTGGCAATTATCTTTACCAAGATGTCCACGAAGGTATGTCGTCACAACATCCAATAACAGCATATCCAAAGTTTTCCTTCGTCAAATCGTAATGTATTCGCTTTTGATAACTTAGGGAGACTGATGCATCATTTATGAGACATGCTCATTTTGATTTGTTCGATCCCTAGTTTCAGCGAAATTTGCCTTGGGCTATAGGTTGTACCTTATAGCATACGATTTTGTATTTATTTTTCTTATGTGTGCAATACTTTATTTTATCCACAGGTTTGACACCTTTTGGTGTCTGGACTTCAGGTCCGAACATTTCACGTTTCATAAGTGAGTCCAGCTCATCTTTTATTGCCTCGTTCCACATTTTGGCCAATCTCTATGGTTGCCTTCTAGCAACGGAGTATGGAACGATAATTTATAAACATCATCGCTTTTGCGATGTATATGACAATATGATACGTGAATATTTTGTCGACAATTTATGTTCTATCTGTCCAACACCTCCCCAGTACGTACAACATTTACTTTCAATTTCACTTTTTCCCAGCAGTTCCTCTGCAGTGGATTCCGGGAAGGGTGAGGGTGTGGACATGAGCTCATTGTCCTGTGGTAGTATTGTCTTAAGGTCTCCAGGAGTTACTGTCCTTGGAGCCTGGTGGTCTGCCTCTTTTCTGTTGATGATCAGCCACTTCTGTTGCTGGTGGGTTGCATCCATTCTCGGGGATGTCAATCCTAGCTGGAGTTTTTGCAGCAGGGATGTGTGATTTGACAATCTTTTGGTTGTCAGTAAACGAATCAGGTAATCTATGAACTGTGTTCTGGATGTGTAAGATCTTCAGGATCTTATCATCACATTGTTTTGTTACCGGATCGTAGTGGGTCAGACTTTTTGTATCCCACTTTAACATTTGCTTCGCACCAGATTTTCCAGTATCTGGGCCTACTTTGGGAAAACTCGTCTCATCGAAATCACAGTCTTCAAGATGTGCCTTAAATGTGTCTCCCGTTTGGGGTTCTAGGTATCTTATAAGTGAGGGTGAGTCAAACCCTGCATGGATACCTAGGCGACGTTGAGTACCGTTTTGGTCCTCTTTGGTGGTGCAATGGGGATTTAAAACTGCGCGACCGAAGATTCTCAGATGAGAAATGTTCGGTGGCATTCCATATGCAAGTTGCATTGGAGACTCTAACCTCCAGAGGGTCTTATTTTCATTTACAATGCAGCATGCAAAATTTGCATGTCCCCATTCATCCGTAGGCAATCGGGATTTAATGGACGTTCAATCCATTGGAGTCTACTTATCAGTGACTCTGCCGACCCTATTTGGGTATGAACATGCGGCACTATGTGTTCATTTTCTATTCACGTTACTTGGCAGTACTCTTGAAATGACCGGGAGGTATATTTCCCAACATTAACCAGACTTATTTTCTTCATTTAATTGTCTGGGAAATGTGCCCGCAACATGTTTATTTTTGTGCCAATAGCTTTGAAAAAGCTAAGTTGCGGGTCTGTAGTAGACACACATACGAGTGTTCTGAGGATGCATTTGTCAGTACAATGAAGTACCGAAATAGACCACCAGGGGTGGTGGATTTTATCCACATCTATCTCCTTGTATTCTTTTTGAGGAAGCATGGAGATTCTTTTTCAACTTTTCGTGGAGATGGCCTTGCAATTAGTTTCCCTTATAGTAAGGGATGCGAGGGAATTCTCCCTTCTGAAGAATCTTCTGGTTCTTCAAGTCATACCCATAAGATAAGATGCAGTGCATCATTACTGATCCTGGGTGGCCAAATCTTATCATGCCAGAGTAAAAACTCGGCTAATGTCGGGCACTTCAGGTGCTCCGTTTAATTCCGCTTCCTTTCTCCGAATCTTTGTATGGTAGAGGCCTGTAAGGCTATCAAAACGTTCAAGTATGGATTTTACTCCTTTTTCTTGAGACGTTACATACAGTAATTTGTTTTTCATTTACATTTGCTGTTTCCAAATGGAAATCCGTTGAGACAGATATCCATGAAACTTAAAGAGTTTCTTTTGGAATTCGGAGGGATTAGAGCATCCTTTTATTTTTTTTTCTGTGTCATTTGGGGGCAACATTGTTGCGTTCCCTGGATCTTTAATATGGCCCTGATGTTTGGGCTTTGTATTGAAAAATCGTACGTGTTTATTGTCTACTAAACATTTATGAGAGCAGTTTCATCTAAAAGATGAATCGTATAGGCACATGCATATTGAGATAAACATTTATTGTCTACTAAAACATTTTCATTCAAAACCGATTGCGTAATTCAAATGCTCTCATAACATAAATTATTCTCAAAACAAATTGCTAAGATAAAAATAAAGGCTAATCAAGCAAGTCATCATTTTCGAAGTCGTCAGCTGAGAACTTGACTGGAGCATCAGATGTCACCAGGTTTGTTTCAGCTTTTATTTTTCTTGTTCTCTTTATACAAATCCTGGAGATGCTGCGGAGTTCGGCACACTCTGGACCAGTGGCCTTTCATGCCACTGCTATGGCACTGGTCTTCCCATTCCCTCTTGGGTGGGGGTGCATCATCTCTATTTTTGTCATTTCTGCGCCACGTGAACTTCCGCTTACTTTTATTTCTTTGTTGCTGGACTTGGCCCCTAGCCCTTTTGTTATGTCCCCCTTTCTGTGGTCTTTCTTTTCTTTTGTTGTCTCTCTTCTTTCGAGAAGAAGAGGCGTTATGAGCTTCTGGGATGGGGACAGTGCTAGAGGGGCGCATACTGTGAGTGTCGAGGAGGAGCTCTCTGTTTTGTTCAGCCATGAGTAAACATGACAGCAGCTCAGAATACTTGGTGAACTTGCATTCATGGTATTGCTGCATTAGTATCGCATCTTTTTCATGGAAGGACGTATACGTCTTTTCCAGCATGCGATCTTCTGAGACTTTTTCACCACACAACTTCAGGCGTGAGGTGATGCTAAAAAGTGCTGAGTTGTACTCAGCAATGGACTTAAAGTCATGTAGTCTCAGGTTCTCCCACTCATATCTTGCCCTTGGGAGTATAACATCTTTCTGATGTTTATACCTGTCCTCAAGGGTAGTCCATAGCTCAAGTGGATCATCGACCGTAAGGTATTCAGCCTTTAGGGTCTTGTCCATATGGCGGCGAATATAGATGATGGCTTGCGCCTTCTCTATATCGCTAACATTTTCTTTTTCTGTCACAGCAGTAATGAGGGACTTTGCCCGCAGGTGAAACTTTACATCTAGCTGCCAGCTTAGATAGTTTCTACCTGATGCTTCCAGCACTTCGAAAACAACGCTTGCAATTTTAGCCATTTATCTAGCAGAGCACAAACATGCATGAATTAATTTTAATCAAAGAAAACATTTTCATGCGGAGGCAATATTTAACGAAAAGCTAAATGTGTGGATCGGCCAGTCCCACAAGAAAAGTCCAAAGTCCAAAGTCCAAATTATACAAATTTGCAGCTTTAAAAAGGAAAATACAACTTTGGAAACCCCGTGGGTCCCATAAGATATCTCCAGCTTCAAGCGTGGCCTCCATTTCCATGGAAGTTGGTCTTCTTTCTTTGACATTTACATAAATTCCTCACTACAATTTCTCTCAAAAAAAAAAAGAAAAGTGCGGGAAATAAATTGTGGGACTTAAACAGCCGATCCAAAAACCACATTTAGCCATTCATGCAGAAATATTGTGCTCATCAACATTTTCATCAGACATTTTCATCACATGCATCACAGGCATTTAATATTCACAGATATGGATAAACAATTTAATCACTTAATAATTATTGGACCACTGGGCAACGTCATACACCGTTAGGTTAGGTGACTAACGGTAGAGCAGTCGCAGGATCTTCCTAATTATTAAGTTTTAAATATAATGCACAACCACGCATATAATATCCACAGAATAAGCCTAGTGATGTAAAGCATCTAAAGATGATTTTTACAGAAAAATCATTACGATGCAAGGGTTGTAATGAGTGGGTTTAATCAATAAAATTGAATAAGAGCCCAAAATTAACATTTTCCTTTTTGAATCATCCCAAACAGTCCCCAAAAGTCCCATAAGAGCCCCTAAATGCCTGATAATTGTCCCATAATTTGCCGTGATTTTTCACGAATTTATAGGCCCTATAACGCCCTTTAAAAATGATTTTTGGCCCGAAAAGTGCCATTAGAGGCATATTTATGGTCTTAGCTCCCTCCCCCTCCTCTCTTTTTCTTCTTTTTTTTCTGTTTTTTTTCGAATTCGGCCTGCGGGCCGAAGCCCGCAACCGGCTTGCGGGCTTCGGGCCGCAGGCAAAGAGGAATTTCCTTTTTTTGTTATAATTCGGCCTGCGGGCCAAAGCCCGCAGCCGGCCTGCGGGCTTCGGGCCGCAGGAAAAAAAACATTTTTTTTGTAATGGGCTGCGAAAAAGCCCGTTTTGGGCTTGGGGGCAGCGGCTAGGGTTTAGCCGCCGCCGCCGTCGCCCCCTTCTTCCGCCGGGGGCGGGATGAGAGGGGGGGCATCGCCGCCCCCTTTTCCGCCAGGGGCGGGATGAGAGGGGGGGTGACGTCGCCCCCCTGCAGGGGGGCGCGACGGGGGCCGCCGCCCCCCTCTGCAGGAGGGGACGCGGCGGTCGCCGCCCCCCCTCTCTCTGTGGGGGGAGCGGAGCGGGGGGTGGGGGAGCCGGCGGCAAAGCCGCCGGCGGGCAAAATCTAAGGTTTGTCTAACGAAGAACAACCATAAAAATTGATTTTTGGGATGAACAATTCGTCGTTTTCAAGGCGACAATCAAACCCCATACCGATCTTACGAGATCAAGGGGTAGCGCAATCATACGTATGATTAAAACCATCATTTTTAGTGTTTTTACATCTATATCCGTCCTCCGGATATAGAGACAGTTGCACGAAGCCCTACGCGGATGACGACGCTCGATTGAGGAAGCCTAACACCGCGCTCGTGGATCTCCCGTCTCGCCTTCACCTTCGCAACGAACGAAAAAAAATTTGTGGAAAAGAAAATTTTTTTAGAGGCTCGTGCTGATAACATGTTATAAATCAACTACTGGGGGAGGAACCCCCAGCCCTTTATTTATAGGCATTGTAGGAGAGTAGAAAGATAGAATACATAGATATGGGCGTATCTCTAAGATACCCGCAATCCTAACCGACTCCGATTATTTCCATTCACAACAGATTATATTATTTGTATCATAATTTATAGTACCACACCTTTTGAACTTCATTATGAGTGTTGAATATGTTCTTTCAAAAGGGAAATGAGATTTAAGACTCGCTTAAAAGAAAACAATGTGGAGAAATTGAGTCATCCCTCTTAGAGACTTTACATTCCTTAATGGATGACATGATTTGTGATATACAATAAGTTACGTTGGGCGCTCATCTAAGATTGATGGTAGTATTTTTTGAGCAAGATGAGTAATATGTATTTATGTGATGATTACTCTTATTCATATCTCTTATATACATATCTTTGTATGTCACGTGTGCTTTTATCTCAAAATTTATGCTAATCTACCTTTTGATACCCATAAGAGATATTATGTCATATAAATTCAATTTTAGATCTATCTCATAACACATTATGTTCACACTTCACTTAGCTAATATATGCAATATTTTTAGTGAAGTATGTGATCATTGATGACATATGTATTGATCTATTTTTATTCTCTTAAAATATGTCTTCTATATTATAACATTTGGTATCATGCCTTTCATTGATTTTTATGGATTTTGGATAGTTCAGTTTCTTCCACCCTTTTTGATTATACCAAAGGGGAAGAAAATTGGAAACAGATAACAAAAAAATATATGATGTATATGTGTTGTCATTTGATTTGATATCACATGATAGTTTGATATATATGCTTACATATTCAACATGTGATAGGTTGTTGCTTGAACTCTTTCACACTCGCCATTAGCACAAATGAGATATGTATGATGCATATATGATACATGACTGAAAGTTCTTATTCTAACATGCTTTGATGTAGATGGAGCTTAAGAATTGATTTCTAATTCTGCGAATCTATGCAGGTGGAGTAAGTATCTATTTTATGAATTTCATATTTTATGTGTCATTTGTTTGTTATCATCAAAAAATATGGGAAATTGTTGGATTTGAGTCCCCAGGTAGATTTCGATGATGTACAGACAATTATTGTGTGCTAATTAAATTTGTGAGTATACATAATCAAACATCATATTCAAGTATGTCAATAAGTTCAAATCTATGCTCAAAGTTGTATGTAGCCAAGATGTTGAAGAAAGCAAATGAAAAGATGATTCATGAAACATTGAGTCAATGAAGAGCAATTGTGGATCTCAATCAAGGCACCAAGCTTAAAGAGATCAAGAATCAATGGCAAGGCCATATACTCAAAGAAAATCTACATCAAAGAGCTTCAAGTGAAAAATCTATGTATTTTGATGTAAGTGTCTGTCTTGTCTATATTTTTGTATAAAGCATTGTTATTAAAGCTCACACACTTTGAAAAATGTTTTTAGTTGGTTTAAAATGTCTTAAATATATTCAAAATTTATTTTCCAAAGTTATAGATCAAACCCATGATGTACCACGACTTAGTTTAGGCATGTCAGGACAATAGTCGACTCCATGTAGTATTAGAGTCGACTCCCTGAGAATCCGTGTTCTCTGGAATCCTGATATTGCCTGACTACTCGACCAATGCATATTTACTAGTCGACTAGCTGGTGGCCTAGGTAGTCGACTAATGATTATATAATAGCCGACTAACTGTTGCCAGCTAGCCGACAACAGTCATATTTCTAGCCGTTTTTTCTATCCGTTAGGAAGGCTGTTTATCAATCTGTTTGTACAGATTCGGGGCTTATTTATATGGGTTTGATCTAAGGTTTTGATAAAGGTTTTAAGAGTTATTTTTCAAGAGAAAAGCAATATTTCAAAGCTCTCTTGTGCTTCAATGTTTTGACCAAAAACCTCTCGTTGGCCAAAAGTTTTGCTAATTTTTTCTAAAAGATGTTAAGCAATTCCTTAGCCATTTAGTTTTGTTCTTCTAAAGCTCGTATCCTCTATTTTATCAAGATCAACCCCCCCCCCCCCCCCCCCCCCCCCCCCAAACACCCCCACCCCCCACCCCCCCCCAAACACCACTAAAGCTTCACCTTTGCTATTTGAGATCAAAGAGATGAGGCTAAGATCTTCCAAAGCGTCATCTTTGCTATTTGAGATCAAAGAGATTAGCCTTAGCTTCATAATACACTTTGAGCTTTAAATTACAAGGTTATTGGCAAGGTTGTAAAAACTTCATCACCTTCAAGAGAAAGGTTTGTAAAATCCATATTAGGGTGTGGTGGTAAGATTTCTTGGTTGTAATTGTTAGTTGTGGAAAAGCCTCAAGTGTTGAGATCCTCTTTGTGAAGAGGTTGGGCTGTATTGGAAGACCACTTAGTGGAGAAGTGGCATTGGTTGTTGTAACCCTCTAAGAGAGAGTGTGTGTTGGTTATATAAGCCCTTAAGTTCAGGCAAGTGGCTCTCTAGTTTGAGAGTTGGTTAGTTGATTAAAACCCAACTAATTTGGAGACTGGACGTAGCCCACGGAAGGGTGAAGCATGATAAATTGATCTTGTCTGCTATTGTGCTTTATGGTATCTTTCCATCATTCTCTATTACATGCTTGTGTTTGTTATTCCGCTATGCATCATTACTTTGAAAGCTTGTACTAGAGATTTTGTGAAGAACCTAGAGTAGTAACTTCTTTAGGAGGCTTAAACAAAGCTAGAAGGATAATTCTTTTTGAGTGAAATTTTTTTTTAATCACATCTACATGATCACAGTATACTGGACAATATCCATTGGTAATATTCTTATTAGTTTGTTTTGATTTTTATTGTTCATCAACTTGTAAACCCTGTTTTTAAGATTTCTATAAATAGAAGACACCCACAAAATCAGTATGGTGAGATTTCTATCAACCTGCGTGTCTTTATAATCCATTAAAGAATTCTATCAACGTGCATTTCTCTATTTTCCCTCAGTATGATCCACTGTTAAACCTTGAAAACCGATTAAAATTTCCAAGCATCATTTTAAAAAAAAATCGAAGCACTCTATTTAATATGATATCAAATAGGATTTGTACAAAAAACAATGCAAAGCTCAATTAGACATCCAACCTGAGAAACCACTCAGAGCTATGAACTATCATCTTATATTTACATATGAATCAAAGTTAATACATCCAACAAAATGAACTATGTCATCTTCATATATAATAAATTAAACCATCCAGTTAGTAACGAGAGACCTAGGCGCAATAATCTTGGCTTTCTCTTCTCTTTCTTTCTGCCACCTTCTTCTTCGATTTCTCCCGTCTCCTCTCCCATAGACCCGACAAGCATCCAAACATGAGTGGCTGCTTCTCTCTGAACAAGCAAAATTTACAAACAATTTCAGCAAACCATGGCTAATTGATAATATTGTAGTAAAATAGTTATTATTCTAGACTATAAACGGAATTCAACATAAGTGTAGTCCATTCAAAGTTGCATAAGTCAATAGATCTTAGCATCCTGCAAGTCTCCATCCAGCTGAACTTTTCTAACGGACCATTTTAATATTCTGCCTTTTGTTATGAGCTCTTTCAAGTGTAGACTTTTTGGAGAAAAAAGCAATGATTTAGTCTTGTTATTATGTTTGAAAAGTTGCTACTTGGTGGAATGAACTTCATGTGCATAAAATCTTGAAGAAAATATAACAGAATTTAAATCCAATTTTAACATAGTGAAATAATCAACATAAGATCTAAAAGATTTGCTTGAATTTGTTACCTCTTTTCGCATGGAACTGCAGCCTTGGGACCGGCCGTCGTCCCTCGGCTTGCGCGAGACGCAGTCAGGCTCCGCGACAACGAAGACGGCATGTACATGTTCAGCAGCACACCATTGCTGCTGCTGCTGCTGCGACCGAGCCCGCCGCCGCTGTTCCTCCTCTGCTTCTTTCTCTCTTTCACTCCCACCCCTGATGCCCGATTCGCGTCCTTCTCTTCTGCTGGCAATTCTCTTCTCTCTTCGCATGTTGCTGCGTCACTGTCAGCGCTGGAATCTGATCTCTCGACTAGATCTGTGAAGGACAGCTCGAATTCGGACTCCGGCACGTCTTGCAGCAGGCCGAGGAGCTCCTCTCTGCTCTTGGCGATCTCTCGGGCCCTGGCCGATAACTGCGCAGCACCGAATCCTTCCAGTTTCTTGCCAGGGTACCAGAGAGTAGTGGGGTGGCTGGCCTGAATCATATTTGATTTTGCTTGACAGAGATACGAAGATGTCTTGGCCAGCTCTTTGGGTTTCGATATTGTGTGGGTTTATGTGAGTTTTTATATAATTGCTGTCAGGTTTGAATATTTGAAGGGGGCTGCTGGATAGAGAGAAAGGGAGAGGAAGAGGGGGAGAGGGATGTGGGGGCGGGTCTCCATCTAGAGGCGAAGACTTTTAAAAGATCTGGCAGTGGAAATTTAATGTTGGTGTGTGAGACGAAGTCATGGGCCAAAAACGTATTGCTCGGTGTCTTCATTTGTGGTTAAATTGGGGTTGATTGCGAGCCAAGCATCAGATTAATTAATTGTAATAGCATTAATTAGCATGAAAGAGGAATTCGCCCATCAGAAGCCAAGCAAATAGTTGGCTGTTCTTATTTTTATAGCATTGAGTATCACCATTGGTAGCATGTATTTATTTTAAAAAAACTAACTCATGGTAATATATAAAAAAAACCCCTCTGTTTTGTCAGCTGAAAATCATATGAATACTATGGGAGGCATCACCGCGCCAAAGTTTCCAAGATTCCCGTGATCTTTTTCTCCGCTCAGTCAGCATTATCACAGCATTGAAGGAATGTCTCCATTTGTCTAGCCTCTGATTAACCAACCGAAGCAACGAATTAACTACAAAATTCGATGCAGTTAATTAAAGAGTCCCTGCTCCTTTTCTTCCACTTCCCGTTGCTTCAGAGAATTGTCGGCAAGAAAGACAACAACGGTGCCTTCCAGATGGGAGTGGGTGCCCAAAGCTAAGAAATGGACCCTCGTTTGTTGCTGGTCTGTTGGGGTGCGTACAATCGCACAAGATTTTGTTTTATTGAAAAAAAAAACAGAACAAACAAAACGAAGAACGAAGAACGAGGAAAAGCATACAGTGTTTATTTCGGACTCTTTTGATTCTTCTAAGAAAATGGGAACACCGAATCAACTCTGACCCGAAAGTTACACCCTTATGTGTTACAGGCTTTGGCGTTCTGCTCTCAACCCGTTAAATTTGTAATTTTCGGGTCGATGGTCAAATAATGCTGGATTCGTTTGATTTTCGTTACAGTGATCATCACCTAATTTCATCAAGGCCCGTCAAGGAGGTTATACCTGTTCATGAGGTAATTGATGGGGTCACTAAAATGCCCCCAACCAATTCTAGAAATAATTCTCCTCGGACTTGCATTCGAGTTTGAACACTCAAATCGCTTTTAACTTCATATTATCACCCAGGTTATTTAGACTCCAAGTATCAAAAATGTTGAATTGATGAGCCTCATGTCTAACTCAGATTGGTTAATGCCTAATGGTCTTCTCATCTTTGATGTGCAGGCTGGCAAGTGAGAGCTCATTCTCATTGCATGTCTACTCAAATCAACCGAATATGAAATAGCTTGCCTACAAGATGCATCTGGCACTTGCAATATCATTAGCATATATGCGGGCGCATGTAATAGCATGACATCACGGTACATGAGAAGTTGCGTTATCCTATTACTGTTGTTAAGGCCAAAAATGGCCAAAACGGTAATTGGACCGACGAGGACGCTTCCGTTGGATCGATCCTTCGTCGGCCGAGAGATGGGACCCGTGAACAAGCATCTCCGGGTCGAGGGTTCTAGGGTTGGACTCCACGGAT
>CM061142.1:369477309-369519263 GCA_030789695.1 Scilla litardierei
AAACCACCAATCCAGTCTTTAGCTCGAAGTTCTTGTCAGCCGCCAACTCCGGCACGGCAATGGATGAGGTAGTAGAAGAAGTCTTAGGCCGAAGCCTATCGCGAATAGAAATTAGCCTCGCCATCCTTGCCACCAATTGTTCAGGAGTTTCCGGGTTGGTCATAAACCGCCCTTCCGGATTTTGTCTCCTTTCCGCTCTAAGTCTCCGCGCGGTACGTTCGATCTCGGGATCAAATAAGATAGCCGCATGGTCTGCCGTAGATCTCGTGTACATGCACAGGGGAAACAGAGTTTCAAAGAAATGATTAGTACCGTGGAAGGGTTAGGTAAGAAATAAGAAATAAAAATAATGATAATAATAATAAAAAAAAGAAATAGCTAGGGTGAGAAAGAATCAAACGCAATCGCCTCCCCGGCAACGGCGCCAAAAACTTGATCGCTCCGGGATGTGACCCAAAAGAACGGTTGTAGTTTTACCGCAAGTGCACGGTGTAGCAGCGAGCGGGATATCGAACACAGGGAGGACGAATGAACGTGCTTGTTCCAATCAACCTGGCTATTTAAGAGAGAAATTTGCCTTTGGCGATCCTGTCACAATCGTCAGACAAAAATGCAGAAATATCAAATCAAATAAAGAACGTCTAGGGAATGGGGAATCCCCGCTACTCACCGTATTTCATAAATGTGGTTTATCGGTATCAAAATTGCTTGAATGAGAATTTGGATGAACTAGTTGCAACTGAATGTAGAACCAAGTTCACGCTCTCGCGCTGTTGCCGGTCTATAGCTATCCTAGGTTTGGGTCCAATCTCTTGCAAACCCTAGCCTAGTAAAGCTAGCATTAGGATCAACATCATCATCCAATCGCGCACCGAACCCAATCTCTTGCAAACTCGGTCCACGACCTAGATTGGGATAGTTCCTACCCGTCCAATCTCTTGCAAACGAGTATCGGCATGGAATTGCAACCGGAAATCCTAGTATCGGTCCAATCTCTTGCAAACCGATACTTCGAAAATCCGACTCCAACCCAATTCGGATTTCTAGGGTTTCCTATCAAATTGGGATCCAATCTCTTGCAAATCCCAATTGATATGAATACCTAGCCATCAGTAGTAAATTGATCCCAATCTAATCCCTAATAACAATTCTAGCACAATTTCTACCAATTTATCACAAATATGAAAATGGGCTTGTAGGGTTCATCCCCACGCCCCAAGACGTGGAGACTACTCACAAATCATAGCAAAATCACAAAAATAATCGTTGAAATAGGTAATGGAATTCATCACAATATTGAGATAAGCAATAAAAATAGAATTTTTAAGGAAAAGAGATGCAAACCAATGGAGTTCTTCAATTAATCCAACAAAATTCCAATCTTTGTCTCCTCTCCAATCACAAATATAAAGCTAAAAATTAATCTAAAAAGCTGCAAAAAATCTAAGAGAGAGGCTCCCTAAACTAGGGTAAAAACAGGGTTTAAATAGCCCTCAAAATCGTCCAAAAACTGTGACCAAAATACCCCTGCACAGCCTGTTTTCCGCAGTTTTCGCTACAGGCAGCGCATCGCACTCGGCCGAGTGACAAAAGTCGCTCGGCCGAGTGAAAACCCTGTAATTTTCCAGTAAGTCGGGGCTTTCAGGGGTCTCTACTTCGGGGGCGGCTCGGCCGAGTGAGTTGTCGTCACTCGGCCGATGGCTTCATAGTACTCGGGCGGACGGGATTAACCACTCGGCCGAGTGGGTCTTCTGAAGTTCAGGCAGCCGAAAAACAGTAACTTGGATGTTTTGGAAGGGCTTCGTCTGGGCGCCACTCGGGCGGACGTGATGTCGTCACTCGGCCGATGTGGTCTTCGGTGCTCGGCCGAGTGCACACATAAATCGTGTCTGTTCTGGTCGGCCGAGCAGTGTCTCGCTGGTCGGCCGAGTGGCTCCTCCACTCGGCCGAGTGGGACACAAAAAATGCCCAATCTGCTTGTTTTGGCCTCCTCGTCGCTCCTGCGACGTCCGTTCTTCTTCCGCTCCTCTCCAACAGCAAAATACCCCTCGGGGAGGTCGTTGGTGACCGTCTAGAGTAAGCGCATCTCGAGATCACTCCAAATCGCGCCAAATCACCTGAAATGCGACAAAAACAACAAATCGTGAAAAGCATCGCAATATCGTCGATATATCGTGAAAAACATGATTTGGGTGATCTAAATGGCATGCAAACATGCGGAAAAAAGGGTGTAAAATAAGGAGTGATCACTAACGCGCCCGCGGTTTTCATGAATCTGATGAACCTGATTTTCTACGCCTTTTGGATAAGTTTTTCGTTATCTTTATTGACGACATTCTGATCTATTCGAAGTCAGAGGAAGAGCATGCCTCGCACTTAAGGACGGTGTTGGAGATCTTGAGGAAGCATCGTTTGTATGCTAAGTTTTCGAAGTGCGAGTTTTGGCTGGATAGAGTTGCTTTCCTCGGGCATGTGGTGACTGGAGATGGTATTTCAGTGGATCCCGAGAAGATTAGGGCCATCAGGGAGTGGCTTGTTCCGTCGTCAGCGTCTGAGATTCGGAGCTTCCTAGGACTTGCTGGTTATTATCGGCGTTTCATTAAGGACTTTTCTCGTATTGCTGAGCCGATGACCAGGTTGACGCGGAAGGATGTTGCTTTTGTTTGGTCGGGTGATTGTGAGGGTGCTTTTGGTATTCTGAAGGAGAGGTTGACGACTGCCCCTATTCTTGTTGTGCCTGATCGCAGCGGTGGATTTGAGATCTTTTGCGATGCTTCTGGCAAGGGTCTCGGTTGTGTGTTGCATCAGCATGGGCATGTTGTGGCGTATGCGTCTCGTCAGCTTAAGGTTCATGAGAAGAATTACCCGACGCATGATTTGGAGTTGGCTGCCGTTGTGTTTGCTCTTAAGATTTGGAGGCACTTCCTGCTGAGTGAGAAAGTGAAGATTTTCACCGATCACAAAAGCTTGAAGTATATTTTCACTCAGAAGGAGCTCAACATGCGACAGCGTCGATGGTTGGAGCTTATGGCGGATTATGATATTGATTTGCAGTTTCACCCTGGCAAGGTGAATGTGGTTCCTGATGCGCTGAGTAGGCTTCCAGCGGTGATGATTTTGACCACGCAGTGGAGATTGCGGCAGGATTTTTGTGAGTCTGGCGTGGAGATTGTTCTTCCTGGGGAGGCTTCGTCGTTGATGTATATGCAGGTACAGTCGACGATCGTGGATCGGATTAAGGCTGGCCAGGCCGAGGATCCGAAGCTGGTGAAGATTCGGGAGCAGGTGGAAGCCGGTCTGTGGACTGACTTTTTGATTCATGAGGATGGCTCGCTGAGGTTCGGAGCCAGGTTGTGTGTGCCGGCTGGGGATATCAGAGAGGAATTGATGGTGGAGGCACACAGTTCGCCGTATTCTGTGCATCCTGGTGGCACCAAGATGTACCAGGATCTTCGTCTGAATTATTGGTGGCATGGTATGAAGAGGAGCGTGGCTCGGAGTGTAGCCAAGTGCTTGGTTTGCCAGCAAGTGAAGGCGGAGCATCAGCGTACGGCCGGGTTGCTACAACCGCTTCCGATTCCGGAGTGGAAATGGCAACACATCACTATGGATTTCGTGACTGGACTACCTCGGAGTCCAAAGCAGAATGACGCGATTTGGGTGATCGTAGATCGATTGACCAAATCCGCGCACTTTATTCCGTTCCGAGTGGGACAGTCCACTGAGGCGCTAGCGAGGAGATACATGGAGGTAAAATTCTTTTTACTCTTCGTTTTATTTCCTTTTCCTAGCTTGGATAGTGATGTAACGTGAATCGTGCAGGAGGTTGTGCGACTTCATGGAGTCCCCGTGAGTATCGTGTCTGACAGAGACACGAGGTTCACATCTCAGTTCTGGCAGAGTTTGCAGAAGAGCTTGGGTACGTGTCTGAGTTTCAGCACGGCGTACCATCCGCAGACGGATGACCAGTCCGAGAGGACGATTCAAATTTTGGAAGACATGCTGAGGGCGTGCATGTTGGATTTCAAGGGTTCGTGGGAGGACCATCTACATTTGGTGGAGTTCTCTTACAACAACAGCTTCCAGGCGAGTATTGGCATGGCGCCTTTCGCCGCTCTTTATGGGAGGAAATGTCGATCGCCATTGAGTTGGGATGACGGTGGTGATCGGGAGTTGTTGGGACCTGAGATGATCGTGGAGGCCGTGGATATCGTCAGGAATATTCGGGAGAGGTTGAGGATTGCTCAGGACCGTTTTAAGCATTGGGCGGATGCTAAACGTCGTCCTTTGGAGTTTCAGCCGGGCGACCATGTGTTCTTGAAGATTTCCCCGAATCGTGGTGTGATTCGTTTCGGGAAGCGTGGGAAGTTGAGCCCGCGATACATTGGACCGTTTGACATTTTGGAGAGGGTTGGCGAGGTAGCTTATCGCTTGGCCTTGCCGCCATCTTTGGAAGGAGTTCACAATGTTTTCCATGTGTCGCAGCTTCGTCGATACATTAGCGATCCGTCTCATGCGGTAGATTTTTCGGAGATTACCGTTCGCCCCGATATGACGTATGACCAGCATCCAGTGCAGATTCTGGACAGGCGTCAGAAATCGCTTCGGAACAAGATTGTCAATCTTGTGAGGGTGATGTGGCGACACGGCTCACCTGGAGAATCTACTTGGGAGAATGAGGATGAGATGCGAGAGCGTTTCCCGCTTTTGTTTCCGGACTCGTGAGTATTTGGAAATTCCGAGGTCGGAATTTTTCTTAAGTTGGGGAGGATGTAACGATTGCTTTTCATGTATCTGGATTTATTATAATATAATATATGTTTTGGTGGATTTTCTCCTCTTGTGTGGTTTTCGTCTCCGTAGCTTTCATTTTCGATCGATTCGTCGTATTTTCTTGTTTCTTCCTTAGGATCGTCGATTTCGAAGTATGTCATTCGTGACGGGCTTCATAACGGTCGTATCTAACTATTAGATCAAGCCTAGGAGTCTTAGGAATCGATCCCGGAGCTCCGCGCTCCGTATCGGAACTTTTTCTGCTCATTAGCCGGTATAAGAAGGGGCACCGACCGACTAGATGACGATCCAGTCGGTCGGCAATCCTTCTTGGACCGACTAGTTGGCTTTCTAAATTTCTCAGGAGTTACTGTTTATCGTTAGTCGGTCTAAGAACGTTGGTTGACCGACTAGGTTGCAAACTAGTCGGTCAGCAATGCTTCTTTAACCGACTAACACATCATCTTAATTTTAGTTGAGTTACTGTTTACTCTTAGTCGGTCTAAGAACGTTCATCGACCGACTATATGCTAAACTAGTCGGTCAGTATTTGTTCATGGACCGACTAACTCTAAAATCCTATTTTCGTTCAGAAGTTATTGTTTGCACTTAGTCGGTCTGCGTTGGTCGACCGACCGACTAGTTGCCAAACTAGTCGGTCAGTGGTTGCTCTTTGACCGACTAACCTGTGTTAAAACCCTAATTTCTGGGCAGCCGCCAGCCCATCCTATTTAAACCCAACCCAAACGTTTTCTTCTTCCTCAACACGACCCAAAACCCTAAAATCTTCCCCTTTGAGCCCCCATCTTCCTCCAAGCTTCATTCCTTCATTCCAAGCCCTAGAATCATCATCCAAACCATCCATCCACTCTATCTACCTCTCATCTTCCCCAAAATCTCACCAAATCCATCAAAATCCCCAAATCCCCCAAAACCCTAATTCTCCCAAACTTCTCCAATCTTTTCCAGATCTGATCCTAGGGTTCTCCGGAGTGTTTCTTCCGCCTCCTCTCGGTAAGAAATCGATCTACCGTTGTTTTCATAACCTATTTATATTTTTATGAAACCCTAATAAAATTTCATGTTGTTTGATGAATGTTTCCACATAACAGCGATTTTCCCCGTAGATTGGCATCAGTGTGACGAAGTGGTCGTCATCCCCGGTGCTAGGCAAGTGAAACTTGCCACTTAGGGTTTAGGCCATGTTTTAGGACATTTAGCTCGTTGTAGGCGTAAAAGAGGCTAGGCGACGAAATGATACTCGCCTAGGCGCAAATTGGGGAACTAGCTTGACAACGAAGCTAGTTCCGACATTTAGCATGTTGCACAATTACCATGTCATGTTTACTTTCCATTAACGGTACGCAAATTAATTGTCATGTCATTGCATCCTTTAAGTATTTCTGTGAATGCGTAGCTTGCTACGATGCTTGTGTTCCTGGCTCGTGTTCCAGAAGCGGGCCATGTGTTGGTTGATAGCCAATGCCCGAATTGCGTGTTTCCGGCTAGGTGCACCCCTACGCCAAATGTTTAAGAATGCGAGCTCATGTACGGGGCAACCCCAGGCTCACTAGCTGAGCTTCATGTGCGGGGACACTGGCTCCATTACGTGTGGGTATTGGGGGTAAGAGTTAAGCGACCAATCAACTGGGAGTCTGCCCGATCAGCAACTGCATTAGTAAGGCGTAAACTCTGGGTTTGGGGTAGTTGTAAAGCGGCCAATCAGCGAATGCGAAACCATTCAGCTGTAAGGCGTAAACATCTACAAAACAACGTGAATAGTGAATCGATTGAGATTGATAGTAGCGTGGCTACTCTTGTCTTGTCTTGTCTTGTCTTGCCCCGATGATTGTTCTCTTGTACAAATTGTCTTGCCATGTCTTGATTGTGCACTCATGTTATAACTGCCATGTCATGCATACTAAACTGCTAGGTTGCTAGTTGCCTTACTTTCAGTTTCCTTGCCCAAGTCTTTTAGACTTGCTGACATGTGCCCCCTTTACTCTTTTGGGTGACACATGTTAGATCCTGAGCCTGAGTACCTTGTTGAGGACGAGGTGTTTGCTGACGCCAAGCCCAAGCTTGTGTTCGATGGGGAGTACGTGGACACTGGGGACCAGTCCTAGTGTCTTCGTTGTGGTTTACTTTTGTTTAGACAGTTGTTTTGTTATCGGTGCGTAGCACCTATACCTTGTCGTCGTTGCTTTTGTTGGCCTTGTTCTGGGCCTTGGACTCTTTTCTTTTAGCCTGGTGGCTTTTCTGGATGTTGGACTTATTTTGATGTTGGACAATTTATGAGATGTGAGATTTTATTTCAGTCTCTCCTTGTGTTATCATTGTTATTCCGTTGTGGTTACAGGGACCTGCTTATGTATTGTTGACGCTTATCGGGTTTGGGGTTTCACAGCTCCACTCCCGTGCGGACCTTTTCACGTCTCGCCTCCATTTTAGGGAAGCGGGTCGTGACACGTTCCTACCATATCTGTAATGGTAGGATACCCATTCTTGAAAAAGACAACGACTCGTTCATAGTTTCGACGGGGCGGCGGTTTGACCGGGGCAAACCCGTATGGCTCTGATACCAATGTAGGATCCTGTCAAAACAGCGTTAGGATCGATAAATAAAGTTGAGACTTACGCTTGCGTATGCGGCACGGTAGTCTCGGAACTTTGCCTTCGGATTCGCCACGACGGATCGAGTCTTCTCACGAACGGAGTAAGGCTACTAAATCCACAATCTAAATCTCTACTTTTAGATTAAGAACTTGGATAAAGAGAGAGGAAGGATTTCGGCAGAGCTTCGCTAGAATGAAATGCATGCAAGAATGCCATGCAAAAGTGTAAGGAAATGGCTTACCCTTGGGTCTTATTTATAGCCCCCAAGGTAGTTATTTTAGGAGTAATTGTTCCTTAGGAACAATTTAACTAAGGTGTACCATGATACATGGCACATTATAAGCTTAAGTTGTACCATATGCATGGTACAACATAAGCTTAAGATATTACCCCTTTATTAGCCATATGTCGCATGCACTTATGCATATATAATGCGACTTTCCCATCAATCTAGAGATCCTCTCCGCAAGGGAACATATTCCCTTTGCGCACGACTTCGTGTGCGCGACGTTCGAGGTCCGTATTCCCTCGTACATCCCCTACAAGGGTGTACTAATGTCTTACATATCCAACAGATACACCATTTCAAAATTTGTTAGCAGTAGATTCGGTAAGTGTAGAATTGTACTCTTTCATAGATAAAAGCAACAAGCTAATACTAAATACAATTATTATGTTCAAAGCAAAATTTTAAAATGGATGATGTGTAAAAATGAAAAAGTAAATTAAAATGTCAATACTTCCTTTTTCGGACAGCAGAAAAGATGAAGCTGATGCATCTTTCTTTTTATTTGGATGTGGAATAACATTATCAAAAGAAATAACAAGTACCTACATAATTCTAAAGGTTGCTATTATTATTATTATTATTATTATTATTATTATTATTATTATTATTATTATTATTATTATTATTTTATGAGTTGAGCTAGGCTACTTTCGGAAGCACCAAGAATGTGGATGGACCCACCTTAGTTTTGACTGCACACTTACCAAATGAAAAAATCAATCATGTTTAATGCTCTCATATGTTTTCTCGTCCAATGAAGTGGTTGATTTTAAGAGATTTTGTATTATTTTCTTCCAATGATGGTTGGTTACATTGTCATCAGCAAAGCATGTCGAAATCCTTTGAAATTTAGCTTCTAGATAGTTTTTAGATAACAGAATGATATCTACTGTGTTTGATTTTTCATTTGGTTGATTTAGGGGAAAAAGTGGAAACATCCACATGTTAGGTGTTTCCCTAGGTAGCCTAGCTCAGTTGTTGCCTATCTTAACTTATAAGTTGAGCTATGTTACTTATGGAAGCATGCATTTGGATGTTCCCATTTTATTTCCTACCCTACACTTACCAAATGAAAATCTGTAATTTTAGATATAATCTACTACCTAAAAGCTATATGAAAACCAAATTTCAAAGAAATTCGATGTTTTTGTCATCCATCAAGTGGCCAAGTGTTAAAGTGCTTTTGTATTATTTTAATTCATTGATTTTGGTTACATGTTTCATGAGCACTGCATGTCAAACACCGTTGAAATTTAGTTTCTTGATTGCTTTTAGGTAATAGAATGACATCTAATTAAAGTTCACAATATTGCTCGATTCCCTAATGTATTAATAGTTTTGTATCGATTTCAAACCTGACCGATACGATACTACGTGCTTTTCGGTTTTGATTGGAACAATGTCGTCTTGGTTCGTTTCGGATGACACTGGCCAAAACTGGCCAAAACAGATTAGTATTAGACATGTACGGCTGAAACAAAACTGAAGAAAGAGAAAAGAACGAAGAAATTTATTAAAATTAAAAAACATGTGGGGCAACAGAAAAGATAATTAAACTTTTTTCTTATAAACTCTTTTTGTATAGTTTTAAAAAAGGAAAATAATTAAAATTTTCATATTTTTAAAGTTGAGAGCTGGATATACGTTATGCAGCCAGATCTCCTTCGAACCCGTCGATGTCCTAAGATCTTCGTTGCTATCCTTTGATCTCCGACGAAAGTACCAAAACACTATCAATACCGAAGATTCATGTCGATAATTTTTTATCTTTGGCGGCGAGTGCGAGGCATCAGCGAAAGTAAATTGAAGAGGTGATAGGATTAAGAAAGAAATTAGGACAAAAATGAGATTTTTATTTGAAATTTTGAGGAACTACAAGATTTGGCCTCAATTTGAGGAGAATGACACACTCCCAATAACTTAGGGCTAACTAATCTGAATAATTACTATTCTTTCATAATTTTCCGTGTATCCCATTCATGACCATGGCCCTCTTATTTATAATAAAATCATTCTTAATTAGTCGTCACACCGAAATTACAAAATTGCAATTCCCTAGGGTTTTGAGACGTTCTCATAATTACAAAACTGCTCCTTTGCCTTATGTCGGTCTATCATTACTCCCCTCCCAATGTGACACCTTGTCCTCAAGGTGAAATTCTAGAAACTGATAGTGGATTCTGTCGATTGCCTTTACTTCGCGTCCTTATTCCAAAAGAGGATGCTCGCCCTTCTTCTTTCTCCATAACTGCTACGCTTTCGTGCTCGTTATCATCGATAGTTAAAACCTAGAGGGCGCGATCCTGGTAATGATGTCATGTGACAAACTTTTCATCACAGTGAAAACATAATCCATTTGTGTGTTTATTCTGTGTGTCTCTATGAGGTGATTAAATGTACTCTCGGATCGTGTGTTGTTCTTGTCCTGGCTTGTTTGAACCCACATGGCTGTGTTCTGTACTTCCATCATGGTATTGGTGCTGGAAGTGAACCGGCTCGATGCTCCCTTGGTACGATGCTCTGTTTTTTCTTGTCCTCGATCATCTGTATCATCTCCATTGTTTCAGCTCTTCCCACGGCCTCAGAAGACATAGCTCAGCTTTAATGTCAGTTTTGAGTCCCTTTATGAAGTTTCCTTCCAACCGCTTTCAATGTCCTTCGCACCCGGCCTAAGAGCCACTCAAATCTCTTCTTGTATTCTCTGACTGTCCCCTCTTGCTTGACTACAAAGAGCTGTTCGTGCAAATCACCATCCCGAGTCTCACGAAAGCAGTCTAGTACAGTCCAGCAAGCAATTTTTAAACTCCTCCAAAGAACGAATATGTTGTCTTTGCTCTCCACTAGAACCATACCAATGCATTCCTTTCCAGATATAGGGCCCCTGACATCAGCTTTTTTTATCTGTAAGTGTGTTCACTACGAAGTATCGTTCAGCGTAGTACACACATCCATAGGCATCCTCCATAAAAAAGATTAATATCTTCAGCTTTCGAATTCTTGCCTACTTCTTCTAAAAGCTCTTCTAAGGTCCCTCGCCTCCTCGGTGTCATCCTCATACTCATCTGATTCATTTGATATTTCCTCTGTATGCCTTGCCCTTATCTCCTCCTCCATCATCTTCTCAAATCTGGCCTGGACCCTTTCGGTCTTCTTCTGAAATATGTGTGCTCTCATCTCTTCACGCACTTCTTTGTGTGCCTCGGGGCATGTCAGCACATCCCTGGTAATTCCCGCCAAGTGTTCCTTAAGGCGAGACACGCCCACATGCATTTCTTTCCGGCAATAGTTGCACCTTATATGTCTAAGGTTTTCTGCGATCATATTACAGTGAGACCACCCAATATCCACCGTCTTCTCCTTTGGAGTTCTTCGAGACATCTTAATTACTGCACCATATAACAAAGGAATAATTGTAATTAAAACAATTTATTAATACTTAAATTTATGTTTCCTAATACCAAATATCGCATAACAATTTATGTTTCATAATACTTTAATTAATGGATATCCTAGTCAGGTATTATTAATATAAAGTATAAACAGTTATCACGTAATTAACTTAGATCATAGCAGTATTAATCGAATAATAATTATCATATTGTAATCAGTTATTACAGGTTGATGATTATTTTAATGTGTAACGTCGATTGTGTCATATATGCTATTGTAAAGAAAGAGATCTGTTTTTGATAAGTCCTAAAATATCCATGGGGTTAGCAATATTTAGTTCTCAAAATACCCTTTTTGATCAATCACTTTTGTTCAAAAATTACAATTTTTAATAGTTTCAATATGAAAAAAAACGTTTATTACCTTGTGTATTAACGTTCATTAACATGTTTATTAACAGTTATTAACATAGTTTCAGTATTAAAAAATGTTTATTAACATGTTTATTAACGTTTATTAACATGTTTATTAACATGTTTAATAGTTTCAGTATGAAAAAAACATTCAAAAAATTTTAGGTGGTCATGCATGCTTTGTGTTACTTAACAAGTTTATTGTTAATTATAAAAATAGTAGAATATGATTTTTTATTTTGCCTGATGATCATAATCATTAGCACCTTAGACTAATGTTTATTGCCTAATGTTTATTGCTAACGGAGTAACTTGTAAATGGCAAACCCACCATTTTACTCTGCATACATACCATTTATTTACAAGTTTGCCATTCTACCCAGCGATCAAAGGCTGTGAATGGCAAACTTGTAAATAAATGGCCGTGTGTGCACGGAGTAACTTGTAAATGGCAAACCCACCATTTTACTCTGCACACATACCATTTATTTACAAGTTTGCCATTCTACCTAGCGATCAAAGGATGTGAATGGCAAACTTGTAAATAAATGGCCGTGTGTGCGCGGAGTAACGTTGTGCGTTCGATGCTTCGCTTTGAAGCAATCAGCACTGAGCTGTCTCCCACTTGCGCGTAATATACGACGCAGCGCTTCGAAGGCTGTGCAAAACAGTGGGTTCGCTTCAAATCCCTTCGCGTCTCTTCGATTGCATCAAACTCACCTCGTCCCTTCGAATGCATCCTCTCAAAATTCAAAAACTCACCGCGTCCCTTCGAATGACGAAGTCTTCGAAGCTGCTACAGGAAGATGCCGCCGCTGCTGGAAGACGACGACGATGCGAGAGTCGAGAGGCCGCCGACTATGCGAGAGTCGAGAGGAGGCACCGACGCTTCGAGACTGAGACGACGAAGTCGACGACACCGGCAAAGCTGCGAGCTGAAGCTGCGCCTTCTGCGATCTAGGGCGAGATCAGGAGGAAGACCGAGGGCTGTGAGGTATGTATCGGGCTCTGAGATCTAGCTGCGCCTTCTGCACTCATTTTAAAGGTTTTTTTTCATTTTCTGCGAGCTCGTACATCCTAAATTTCACTCACGGGTGGGGTTGCTGTAGGATCATGGGTGGGTTTGCTGTAGGATCACGAGTGGGGTTGCTGTAGGGCTGTAGGATAACGTCAATTTTTCGGTGTGTCGTCTTTCTCCTCTGATTTTCCCCTTGTCTTCTTCCCTAGGGTTGCCGAAACCCTAGGGTTTCGCCTAGTATCGCCTAAAACTGGGCGATACTGACCTGGTTCCGCCCGATACCGATAAAATGGGGGGTTTCGTATCGGTTACGGGCGAAACCGAGCCGATACGGCCGATACCAACTGGTATCGGCCGAAACCTAGAACCATGCCCCAGCCTGCCCCCCATTGTTTTATTAATATAAAAGAATAACAATAAAAAAATGATGATGCACAAATATGACCTCATATTAAAAAATAAATAATGATGCATAAATGTGACCTTATATTACAAAAATGAATAAAATAAAGATCAAGACAAATTAAACTTTGTTAAGTCAAATTATGTGCGAATCTAATAAAAAGATGTCATAATTATATACAGAGGCTTGAAATATCTTTTATATGTGATAATCTTTCATCCCTTCAATTCAAAAGAAGAATTTCCGTTGGAGGCTTCCAGAAGCCAATAATACAATAAAAATGGCCATTATGAAGCGTATAGACAACAGAATTCTGCAGCATGCAATCTGTAGTTTGAATCAAGCTTGCACATGGATTGATGAAGTGCTTATGATACTGGTCTTTAACCTGATTAATCAACATCGGTTGATTTCTACATTAATCAAGTTAACGACCAGTATCATAAGCACGACATCAGTCCACATGGACTGCATCAGTCCACATAAATTTTCCTACCAATTTCTATTAACATTACACTTTTTTTATTTTACATGTATTTTACTATATTTTCCGATATTTTTTTCCATTTTTTATTTTCTGTATTTTCCTGTATGTTTTCCTGTATTTTTCCTGTATTTTTCTGTTTGCATTACCATTTGTAACAAAAATTAACTAATCAATTAATATAAAAGAATAAAAAAAATGATGAGGTATAAATCACACATCATAATACAAAAATGAATAAAATACATCAAAACTACAAAAAATAAATCAAAAGGTACAAAAATCTCATTCTAAGTTAGTATCATCTGGTTGTGGTGCAGAGTAGTATGATAGATAGAAATATTGCATCTGTTCCGGTCCTTAAAATGATATCATCATGTTATTATATGTGAAGGGCCTACTCGGCTCTATGAAAGGCGTGTCATGACTACCTTGACTGCTAGACTACATAGTCGCTTTCGAACCGTACCTGTATTGATTATCATAATCCACATAGACATCAAAGTGGCTATACGTCGCGAAATAATCATTATGATTACCTGAGTATTCACCAGAATATGATTCATGAATGTCATGAATTTCATAACATCCATAATAATCAGAAGCACGTTGATACACATGATATTCAGACTGTCCACCGTAGGTATCATTCCTCCATTATTCACTTTGATGCTGTCTATCATGATTTCTGTACTTATGCGAATGTATTGTATCATAAGCATAGTCCATACTTCTTTCCGTAGGGCGACAGTATTCTGAAGCACCACAACATCCATCTGTAGGAGCTTGGTCATCAGGAGCTGAATCAGTATTGCTTTTGTGCCAAGTGACTGCCTTCTTTTTCTTGTATATTTTCTTCTATATGAGATTCATTGGGTTGTGACATTGTCGCGACTGATTGCTTCTTGTACGTTCTGCTTCCACAAGTGCCTCGTCAACCAAGGATTATCTCTGCCATCAAGCTCTCTGTCTTCTACGTCACAGTTCCATTCCTGCAATGGATCATCCTTATGGAAATTTGATCCAAGTCAATCGGTTGGTGGTTAACCTTCGTTCCCCTCCATGCATGTTTTTGTCTCAACCTCCTATTATAATGCACATAGACCAGCTTTTTGTATGTTCCTTTAGCGTGTTCATGGTCTTAGTGTGAATGAGTGAGAAAGTGGTCCAGTTTCGTTCACAGTTGGAAGAAGAGACCGTTAGGCTTAAAACACGCACAGCTAAACGTGTAAGAGTTGGAGCGTGCTTTATCCCAATGCTTAAACACCATTGAGCTACCAAAGTTCTCTTGGTAAGAAAATATAGAGCAGTTTATATGGACATATATGTATCTAAGATTCTATTAGATACCTGTGTGATATTTTTTATTGACATTTTAGCCTACTGGAGCTGAAATAACCAACACTCATACTATATGGCTCCAGCTGTAATTATCATTCATAATATCAGAATGTGAACAACTTCATCGAATCATATATCAAAATAAAAATATACGAAATCCATTGACTCTGTCTATATCAATTTGCTTCGAGATGTCTGGTTCCAACCTCTCGATCACATGTCTAAGTCCAACCGGCACGTCATTGTCATTTGTTACAGTGAAATACTAAAAACTAGGATTCAGAAAATAAAGTGTGATATGAATATCTTGATGCAGTTGCTTATCCCATCTTTTGTCGATCGTGTCTCACCATTTTCTGTATTCTCTACCAATATTCTTTGGAATTTCTTCTTTCACCTGGTCCATGGTCCGTATGGATAACCCATTTTGGCCTTATCATCGTTGTCGACCATTCGTAAAATTTTCACCTGCGACTCAAATACGACGATAACATTAGAGATTTCTTGCCAGAAGGCATACTCATGAATCAGATTGTACATGTTTCCAACGGTCTTATCTTTTGGTTTGAGCTTAAGAAAGTTCTCGGACCATTTCCTTGAGGTGAATATTCTCAGTAGATTATCTTGATGCACGTACAAAGAGGCCAAAGCAATAAAATGAGTTGCAAATCTTGTGATTGTAGGCCTGATCAACTCTTTTCCACTTGTCCCTATTCTTATCAAGATGGCAATCATCCTTTGTTGTATATAAAGCCTATACCATCTTGTTGAGTATTGGACTCCCCGGATTTGGTTTTGGATGATGAGCAAACATAAATATATCATGAACTAACAATTTGTGAGCGCAGTTATGGAGATCGTCGCCAAATTCACGAGAACATCCAAAGCGACGTCTCAAGACTTCTCAAAGCGCGTGATCGCATGCCTAAAGCTTCGTTGAAGCTTTTGTACCTTCTTTGAAGTCAAGAATGAAGATTGAAGCTTTGAAGACGGATCGCTAAGGTTTATTTTATAGTCTTTTAGCTTCGATTTATAGAATGTTAAGCCTTGAGTTATTCTTACATTTCTATCTTCATTACGCTTATATCGTAGCTCTAGGATCTTCGTACAAGTTCATTCTAACTTCCTCGAAGCGTCGCGCTTCGATTCGGATTTGTATGTGCATGTTAGTTGGTACAAGAACAAGTACTGACCGACTAGATGGTGATCTAGTCGGTCGGCAACTGTTCTTGGACCGACTAGTTTGATTCCTTAATTTCTTGGACTTTACTGTTTACAGTTAGTCGGTCTACGTTGACTCACCGACCGACTAGTTTGTGAACTAGTCGGTCAGTGATGCTTCTTTGACCGACTAGTTGTGACTTACTGTTCATGCTAAATTTCTCCTAAGCTACTGTTTATCGTTAGTCGGTCTAAGAACGTTTGGTGACCGACTAGTTGTTGATCTAGTCGGTCAACATTTGTTCTTGGACCGACTAAATCATTTGTTTTCAGACTATTTGTTTTTGACTCTTAGTCGGTCTAAGTTTACTGACCGACCGACTAGTTGTGAAACTAGTCGGTCAGAAAGTCTTCTTGGACCGACTAGTTATCTAGGTCTGAAATCTTCAACTGTTCACTGTTCACCTCTTAGTCGGTCCATGTTGTCTCACCGACCGACTAGTTGATGAACTAGTCGGTCAGTGGTTGTTCTTTGACCGACTAGTCTGCTTCAGATTTAGATCCGTTGGAGTTTTGAAAGCGACGTTTCTCTCTCCATTTTCCCTTGATCCTTTAAATACCTGAAGGGGTTATTTCATAGGATCCAAGGCTGCTATTTCAGAGTTCTATTGATTCAAAGAGAAGCTTTCAACTCTCATCTTCAAGCTCTCCCATTCTCAAGAATCTCTCCCTCACTCTTATTCCTCAAGAGAGATTCATTGATTGTGAGCCTTCCAAGCCAAGGGCTTGATTCTAGGTCATCCATCTCATCCCTAGGCTTCCATTGCTGGTCATCTTCTTGAAGCTAGGGTTTGGTGACTCTTCCTCCATCAAAATCCTCTTTGCCCTAATTTGGTAAGAAATCTCAAGGCATAGGTATTTTGTTGGTAAGCATTTCATTTCAGTTATATTTGAATTGTATACTCTCGGTTGTGAGAGGTTTTGTGTGATCCCGGGTTGTGGGAGTCACGGTCATCGATTGTAGGTCGATTGCACTTGTGAGGTTTTCGCAAGTGTTCATATTGGAAATCTTGAGTTAGGGTTTCTAACTCAAGTATCTGGAAGGGATCCGGGTGGTTGGGACGTAGGATCACCGGGAACAAGTCGGGGAGACTTGGGTGGATCCGAACCCATTAATCCATTGTGTTTGCGTTTGCATTATTTCTTGATTGTTGTTATTCCGCATTGTTGTTTGTTAATTGCACGATAATTAGGAATAACACTCCTTATTATTTACAAGTACTATTCACCCCCCCCCCCCCCTCTAGTACATGTGCAGTAGCTTCCCAGGGCACCACAATTGGTATCAGAGCCAAGTTCAAAGCTACACATAGCCAAATTTCAAAGCTATGACGAACAACGACTACAACGTCTTCAAGAATCGCGATGGAGCTTCTTCAGTTATGGAAGGACTATCCTCAGTCAGGCCTCCACACTTCAACGGTACCAACTATGGGTACTGGAAATGCCGGATGCAAATTTTCCTCCGGAGCGCTTCACTATGGAGAGCCACCATGACGGAGTATGTCGAGCCTTCCGAAGAAGATTTTGCGAAGTGGACTCCCGCGGAGGTCGCCGCGGAAGTAGCCAATGCCAAGGCAATGAATGCCTTGAATTGTGCGTTGGAGCCCGAGGACTTCAACAAGATATGCACATGTAAGAGTGCATATCAAATATGGAACCAACTCCTCATATTGCACGAAGGATCGAGTACGGTAAAAGATTCTAAACTCGTCGTTGCTAATAAAGAATTTGAGTTGTTTCATATGGAGCAGGGCGAAACCATGAAGGAATATTACGCTCGCTTTGTGGATATATCAAACGACTTGGAAGCTCTTGGGAAGGTCTATACCCAAAAGGAGAAAGTCGCGAAGAATATCGACGGTCTTCCATCATGTTGGGAAAAGCGTACCTTCGCCATCGAGGAAGGTAATGACATGAATAAATATACCGTCGTACAACTAATGGGTACCTTGTTGTCTTACGAGGTACGCAAGGATAGTAAGATCCGAATGAAGGAAAAGATGAAAGCGTACTTGAAGCAAGATGAGCCAAAGAAAAAGGGGATTGCCTTCAAGGCCGCTCCATCTACCGATGATGAAGAATCGGAAGACGAATTGGACATAGAATCCATTGCCCGTATGGCAAGGAAGTTCGATCGATTCCTCCGAGAAGGTATATCTTTGAATAAATTTAAAGTTAGTTCGACTAATGCTTCTACTCCCGTGTGTTATAAATGCAACAAGCCAGGACACATCAAACCGGATTGTCCACTCTACAAACACAAGGAAAAGGGGAAAGCATCGAAGTACGACAAGTCAAGAAAGTACAAGAAAGGACTTGTTGGCACATTCACCGACTCCGAAGAGGATTTCTCAAGTGGAGAGTCGGATGATGGAAGAGTGGAGAAAGCAAAACTTTGCTTCATGGCTAATGAGGCAAAAGATCGAAAGTCCTCCTTCGATGATAGCGAGGATGAAAGTGAGGATGGTAGCGAGGAGGAAAGCGGAGAACCTACTATTGATGAAATGAGGTTAGCAAACCAAGAAATTTGGTCTAAATTTACTAAATTAGTAGATAGATATAATAAGACCAAAGATGAACTTGTTAGCCTCCAAACCTCTCCTAAGTCTACCATCACCAACAATGACACCATTGTTGAGACACTCGCCAATGAGAAAGCAAGTTTGCTTACTCATAATGGCTTGTTGAGAAATGAGGTGAAGTCCCTCAAATCTCAACTTGAGCATGTTCTTGTTGAGGATTCGGATGAACATGTGATAGCCGATTTGACGTCTCAAAACTCAACTTTGAGTATTGAGAATAAGAATCTCAAATCACGTGTTTATGTACTCACATCGCAAGTATCCACTTTGGATGCTTCTTTGCATTCCCTCAAAGAGAAGTATGAGTGCACGGTAGGCCGTATCAATGATTTCAATAAAGGTAAGGGCCATTTGGATAATATCCTAAATGACTTACTTCCGGCCAAACACCACATTGGCTTGGGGTATAAGATGGGAGACTCATCCAAATCGCCTACCACCTTTGTTAGGCCGACATCCGATGCCTCGACGAGTGGGAGCAAACACCCCATTGGTAGTTCTCCTACCAATAGTGCTTCCACTTCGTACACACCCCCGATTGGAAAGAAACCCACTTTGGGTAGACCTCCAAAGAGGGGTCATGCATTTTTGTACTCACATGCTATTCCACGTAGGAACACACATCCTACTCCACCGGTGCATGCTAATATTAATGATGATTTTTATGGTCCGCACCCACGAGCACGTGCTAACACTCATATGAGACACCCACATGCACGTAATCATGCTCATGCACATCCTAATGCTTATGTTCAAACATCTCATCCACATGTGCATGCTTTCTCTCATAATCATCCTCATGCTCATCATAATGTTATTGCTAGATCTCATGCTCCTAGGGCACATGCACCACATAGAAATCAACCTTTTGTGCATGCAACCACTAGGAAGAGGATTCCCAAAATTTACACTATTTGGGGTCCCAAGAACACTAGCAATCATGATATGAATGTTTATGTGCAATCCTATATTAATGATGTTATTTTGAATGATGATTATGTTGGGAAGTCAAGTTCCTCTTGGACTTGGTTTCCGAAGGGTTAGTTTCTTTAACTCTTCATTACTTGGTACCATGAGTTTATGATCATGTTATGGGTACCAAGGCATTTGTTTATAAATTTGATTTTGACTACATTAACTCATGGGTTACAATTATTTTAATTTCGTACTTCAAATTTGTGCCTAACCCATTGGATCCAAAAGGATTTTTGGATACCAAAATGAAGTTTTCTAGGTTCAATCCACCGTGGGATACCAACCCTACCAACTCCTCGATTTGCGAAGACTTTCATTCAAACGGAGTTGATGGTGCTTAGGTAATGCACCAATGTAGGGGGAGCTTAATGTTGTAAGTATTATATTACATTTGGTATCCATGAGGGTTGAATGCATGCTTGGTTAGAATCTATTTCGTTACATTGATATCATTTTGTTTCTCCTAGCATGATAGAATTGTGAATGCCATAAATGCTTTGAAATTCATATCTATTTTTGGCATGACATGTTTTAAAAATTATAATGATAATTTTCGTATTACTTTTATCACATTGTCACTTCTCATCGCACACTTCACTTAGTTTTGATGTGCTTTCACTTTATGTTCATTTTCGATCGATATTGTGTCATTTGATATCCTATAATGTGCACCACTCTTCTGATGGTTCATTCCTTTGTGCACATTTTATGTATGTCTCTGATATTGATTTCTTCGCTCGACGATTTATTTTGATTCAATAGCTTTAGTTGTATGAAAACATAGAATTGTTTTCCATGCACTAAAATAGCTATAAATGTTGATATTGGAGAGTAAATTCATTTCTTCAATAAGTGAATTTACATTTGATATTTCGATGATTTTAGTTTTTCGATTTTCGACTATGGTCTCATTGACACGCTTTGATTTTATTCGAATTTTATTTTGGTGTCATATGAAACGTGGTCGTATTCTTAGACTCCCATGCTTAATGAATTATTTGGCCATGATTTATTGTCATTGACTTCCTCACGCTGTTTTTGGATTATGCCAAAGGGGGAGAGATATAATAATGGCATAATAATGGCATGTGCTAAATGATAATTTACCATGAATCTAATTTGATATGTTAGATTCAGGGGGAGTTAAGATATAAAAATGGATTTCAAATCCTAACTCTCAAATATTGGATTTGAATTTTTACTTTCCTCGTCTGCTTGATGTATGTGCTTATTATTTCATATGGAACTAATGTGTCATCAATGCAGGGGGAGTAAGTATATGTGCATTTAGTTCATTATTTTTTATTATTATATATGTTGGTTTGTCATCACCAAAAAGGGGGAGAATGTTGAGTATTGGACTCCCCGGATTTGGTTTTAAATGATGAGCAAACATAAATATATCATGAACTAACAATTTGTGAGCGCAGTTATGGAGATCGTCGCCAAATTCACGAGAACATCCAAAGCGACGTCTCAAGACTTCTCAAAGCGCGTGATCGCATGCCTAAAGCTTCGTTGAAGCTTTTGTACCTTCTTTGAAGTCAAGAATGAAGATTGAAGCTTTGAAGACAGATCGCTAAGGTTTATTTTATAGTCTTTTAGCTTCGATTTATAGAATGTTAAGCCTTGAGTTATTCTTACATTTCTATCTTCATTACGCTCATATCGTAGCTCTAGGATCTTCGTACAAGTTCATTCTAACTTCCTCGAAGCGTCGCGCTTCGATTCGGATTTGTATGTGCATGTTAGTTGGTACAAGAACAAGTACTGACTGACTAGATGGTGATCTAGTCGGTCGGCAACTGTTCTTGGACCGACTAGTTTGATTCCTTAATTTCTTGGACTTTACTGTTTACAGTTAGTCGGTCTACGTTGACTCACCAACCGACTAGTTTGTGAACTAGTCGGTCAGTGATGCTTCTTTGACCGACTAGTTGTGACTTACTGTTCATGCTAAATTTCTCCTAAGCTACTGTTTATCGTTAGTCGGTCTAAGAACGTTTGGTGACCGACTAGTTGTTGATCTAGTCGGTCAACATTTGTTCTTGGACCGACTAAATCATTTGTTTTCAGACTATTTGTTTTTGACTCTTAGTCGGTCTAAGTTTACTGACCGACCGACTAGTTGTGAAACTAGTCGGTCAGAAAGTCTTCTTGGACCGACTAGTTATCTAGGTCTGAAATCTTCAACTGTTCACTGTTCACCTCTTAGTCGGTCCATGTTGTCTCACCGACCGACTAGTTGATGAACTAGTCGGTCAGTGGTTGTTCTTTGACCGACTAGTCTGCTTCAGATTTAGATCCGTTGGAGTTTTGAAAGCGACGTTTCTCTCTCCATTTTCCCTTGATCCTTTAAATACCTGAAGGGGTTATTTCATAGGATCCAAGGCTGCTATTTCAGAGTTCTATTGATTCAAAGAGAAGCTTTCAACTCTCATCTTCAAGCTCTCCCATTCTCAAGAATCTCTCCCTCACTCTTATTCCTCAAGAGAGATTCATTGATTGTGAGCCTTCCAAGCCAAGGGCTTGATTCTAGGTCATCCATCTCATCCCTAGGCTTCCATTGCTGGTCATCTTCTTGAAGCTAGGGTTTGGTGACTCTTCCTCCATCAAAATCCTCTTTGCCCTAATTTGGTAAGAAATCTCAAGGCATAGGTATTTTGTTGGTAAGCATTTCATTTCAGTTATATTTGAATTGTATACTCTCGGTTGTGAGAGGTTTTGCGTGATCCCGGGTTGTGGGAGTCACGGTCATCGATTGTAGGTCGATTGCACTTGTGAGGTTTTCGCAAGTGTTCATATTGGAAATCTTGAGTTAGGGTTTCTAACTCAAGTATCCGGAAGGGATCCGGGTGGTTGGGACGTAGGATCACCGGGAATAAGTCGGGGAGACTTGGGTGGATCCGAACCCATTAATCCATTGTGTTTGCGTTTGCATTATTTCTTGATTGTTGTTATTCCGCATTGTTGTTTGTTAATTGCACGATAATTAGGAATAACACTCCTTATTATTTACAAGTACTATTCACCCCCCCTCTAGTACATGTGCAGTAGCTTCCCAGGGCACCACACATCTAACTTTGTGCGATGTTATTTTTGACTTCATCTTCTTTTGTCATATCAGATAATATCAAGTCAATACATTACGTCGCATACGGAGTCCAATACATATGCTGTCTCTTTCGTATCAGTACCTGCCTAGCTGATTTGTAATTTGCTCTGTTATCGGTAACTACTTAGACTACTATATGCTCTTTAATTATTTCTACATATTTGTCCATAAGATCAAATATGTATGGACCTTTCTGGAAGTTTTCGGTTGCATCCATCGAGTTCAGGAACACTGTCACGTGAGTCGAATACATACAGAAATCCACCGAGTTCAGAACATTGTCCTGTGGGTCGAATACATACGGAAATTAATAATTTCCTTCTGTATTGTGTTGTCCAATTATCACATATTAGTGTGTAACTATACTCATTCCAATGACTACGAAAAGTTTCAACATATTTTTTGAAATCTTCACGCTCCATATACAAATTATATGTGACAGCTCTCAAGTCTCAAGCAGTGGGTGGAGCAACGCCACGACCTGCTTCCGCAATAGCATGTACCATGGGCTTGTAGTATGGAGTCTGGACTATTGGTCACATTGTATGGAATGTGATTGAAGTAAAAATATTTGTCCATAGTTCAACCGACAAAGGACTTGGCAATTTTTATGAATGAATTCTTTATGTTTGGCCGGGTTTTATCCTTCTTTGTTAAAGAAAAAGGGTCGGCACTGGGCCTGAGAACACCGGCCGATCTAACGGTTGGTTTAACATCGCGAGCAGATCCACATGCGAACATATTGACAATTTTGCTAGAACGACTATGATGAGTGTTTATTTTACTCATTTTTAGTATAGTTTATCCTATCCATGCATTTCATTTCATAAAATCATGTCTTCTACGTCGTTTCATCCACTTTTTGTTTCTTTTTACTTTTTGGCTTCTTCTCTGCTTTTTAGGTGAAAATGATGTAATTTGGGATTCTGCTGCGATAACGGGAGCGTAAAAGACGATCAGGGAAGCAAAGGGAATCAATTACTAAGGAGTGAAAAAAAGACATCACACATTCGTGTGTGACACTTCACATGACCGTAGCAACCCAACAAAAGAAATAAGATGGCATATGGTTGTGTAGAATGTCTCGCATGACCGTGTCAGAAATCACACATTGAAGATCCCACACTGCTAGCTGACATCGTCGTGTGTGCTATGTTGTAAAGGCTGGCTGGAGATTGAACACGATAGTGTATGACCCTACACGGCCATGTCACTGAAGACTATAGAAGGCTGTTCTGTAACACTCAGCACACGGTCATGTAGGGTTGCTACATGACCATGTCAGGTCGGTTTTTTTTTGACTTGATGGGCTTACTTATGACACTTGTTTTGACCCGTTTAAGGAAGAACTTAAAATAGTTTTGTTTTAGTTCTTGGGGGGATCTGGACTGCGGGTTTTAGAGAGTTTTTAGGGTTTTATTCCTTGTAGCCGTCCACTTTTTGGTGAAAGACTCAACCTTTGATACATTTCTTTGATGCAAATTTGGATTTTTACTACTGCTTTTCACGTGAACTTTGTTTGATAAGTATCCCTATCTCTTTATTTTCAATTTTCACGCTTTCATATATGAATACCATAATGTTAATTGCAATGTCTTGTGAGTAATTCCCTATCTAGGGCAAGGGTTGAACACTACTATGTTTGAATCATGAATTGATTTATTTTATGTAGTTATTGAATTTGTCAAATTAGGGTTTTGGCTTGGATGAATTATTATCAATAAATATTGGTTTCCCCCTTTATGGTTAATTAGATCTAACGGTCAATTACAATCCCGAGCGCCGGAGACACCCCCTCCTCCGTCGATAACGAACAGCGACGGTAAAAAGCCCCCGATGGCAAAAGCGTAATTACGAGGAAATTCCGTATTTTCGTATTTTTAAATAATTAATAATAGGGTTTAAGGGTTATAAATCTATAACTAAATATACCGGGCCCAGAAAAATGTGTGGATAACTCTGGAAAATCCGAAACGATATTTCGGACCCAATGGCGCTGGTCTCATCTCGATCGGACGTCTAGTTTTTCCAGAATTAATTTTTAAGCCTAAAGATTAAATAGGTATAATTCATTCTAAAAATCGTAACTAGCTGTTTTCACTCACAATAATACGTGATAAAATTATATGTGAAAGTAAACCTCGAGACGGTCATTTTGACTGTTCATTCAAGTAATTCCGACGAGTATTACTCCCGGAACAAATTACGGAAGATACGCGCTAGTAGAATAAATCAGGTTTTTAAACTAGTTTTGAGTTTCTAAAAATTATAAAAATTACTATAGACTTCAGAAAAATATTCTATCCTGCAGTAAAACTATTTTTATCATATATAGTCTATATAAAAATTTAGGACCTTTTTCATCACCGTTTCAACCAGTTTTAAAATCAGACACTCAACTTAAATAAAAAAAATACGGTATTCTCTAACTAGTTATCTCTTGTGTTTACAGGTAGCAAATCTCGTGCATCAGCACTAGATCCAGTCCTGGATCACTACGACCACCTCGAAGATGGTAAGTCACAGTAAATTCTATCCTTAGAAATTTAGATAGTGTACTCGTATGAACATAGGACTTGACATCTAGTCTCAGAACAGTTATTGACCTGAACAGATTATTGGCATGCTTGACAAAAAGATTGTAACTGGAAATGTGAGAATGGTAAATGACTCGTAAAATTGCAAAGAACGGTAACCTGCACAGACACTGGGTTTTGGGGTAACTTATAATTGCGGAAGTGCGGGAGCGACCAGTCCGATCTTCGTATTGAACAGTATTGAATAGTATCGATTTGTTGAACAGTATCGTTTTGATTGTAACCCGGGATATCAGGTGGACTCTTGGTTGCTTACCGTACTACCCGTTATAAGTCACGAACTAGACTAGGCACAATTACTCTCATTATTGCTATTGTCATTACTATCGTCATGGTTATTGCTATTGTCATTGCTCGGACACCTTTACTTTACTTGTCACCCTTGCATGCTTGACAGATGTACTTTACTTAGCGCACTTGCATGCTTGTCTGTCCCTACTTTACTTTCCGCACTTGTTTACTATAGACTGCTCCATATTTGTGCACTCCTCTTTTTCTATCGCTAGAATTGTTGTGACTTACCTTCGGTTCCATTTATGGCACCGGCAGACGAAGACCTGATCGAGGAGATTGCCCCAGAGATCGAGGAGCCTACATTGACCCAGAGGCTGCAGAGTTTCAGTTACTATTCTGTTGGTGTGTGTGTTGTACAGTGTATTTCCTTTTCCGTGTTCCCTTTCAGTGCTTCCTTTATGTATTTGTGAGAGTGTGTGCTGGTTGTTGTTGTACTTTAATCTGGACTGTAATAACGTCTGTACGCTGGTTTGAGTATTGTGGTACATCTCTGAGTTGTGGCTATGCTGATTTCACTGGTAAACTGCGGAACCTGCGAATAAACCAAATAAGTAACGGGCCCCCGAGAGCGGGTCGTTACAGCTTTTGGCGGCCCACGCAGGTCCATGCAAAATACCTCGTGAACAGTATAGTGAAACCAGGATGTATCGTACACGATACTCGACTAAGCTAACATTTTCTATGAATGCAGGTTTGACACCCGAATGATGGACGGAAACACCTCAGAGAGCCCAATAGAGCTGACCTAGCTGGACTTAATAAAAGCCATTAACAAAACCTAAATTTTGATAGGCTTAATTAGTTATTAATAAAAATCTTTTGTATCGGTGGCACTCGTATGAATGATAATCTTCCTTCAATGGACCATGATACCGGTCAATGTGCTTGGCTAAAGTCTGTGGATCGAACTGGCTAGACTGGTCATAAGTGATTCTAGCTTAGTCACTTCCCTGACCGTGTCCGCTGGACCGCAAGGACGTGAATCATGATTATGTAACGCCATCGATCTTCATCACTATCACCCTTCTTTTAGCTTGATGACCTTTCGATTGACCTTCTTAGAATCTTTCTACGCTTGAGCTCTGGCTACGGAGAGTAGCGTTCGAATTTTCGACCACCAGAAGTTCGAGTTCCACAACGGAAGCGACCACCATCATCTGCTCAGCAACGTCAACTACTCCCTCCTCAGCAGCAAGTGTACCAGCAGACTCCACGACAGGCGCCCCAGAGACGCCAAGCTTATACCACGACAATAGAAGAGGCCGAGACTACGGACCAAGTAATCACAGGTACGAGATATCTCACTAATCTATACCCTCTATTACTTAGAAATCGTAAGCTTAGACTTGATTCTCATCACGGTAGGTACCGTCTTAATAGCCGGTAAACCTGCCCTCACACTGTTCAACTCGGGCGCTACACATTGCTTCTTGGCGAGTCGATTTGTCCTAACACATGCCATCTCTGTTCAACCTCTGACTTCTCGTTGGAAGGTCGAGACCACTGGCGATTCCCTACCGGTAACCAGCAGATGCCTCCAATGTTCTGTTGTGATTTGTAGACGAGATCTCTTTGCCGACTTCATGGTGATAGAGATGCCAACTTTTGATGTTGTTCTTTGGAATGGATTGGTTGGGAGCATTTCATGCCACCATTGACTATCGTCAAAGGAGGGTAGAATTCGAAATACCCAACCATCCAAAGTTCGAGTTCTTCAGTGGAAGACGATCGGAAGGACCAGTGAAATATCGAGCCAGACCCGACATATATGCTGTTGCATTGTTACATTCTTCATGAACTCGTATTTCTTTTCTAACCCCCACTTTCGTCTTGTACCCAAATTTCCATGTGTTTGTATCCTTTTCCCACCTACCACCTCCTCCGCAATGACGGGCCTACACGATGATCGCACAAAATGTCGAAGCTATCGACCAGGTGATTGGAGGTATGAATTATTGCTTTTGATATTATACTCGTTCATTTGCAATCAATATATCATCGTAGCTATTATAATAGCTATTGTGATGTCAATAGTAAGTATTCATGTATTCATCTCTAGTTTTCTTAATGATGTGATATCACGTTTTATTTCATGCTATTAACAACTTATTTTCCTATGTCGTGGTCGTTCGTCAAACCTTCCGCTCGATCGTTTGAATTGCTTAGGCGATTACCGATCTTCTGAATTCCGATGACGGAATTATTTTAAGGAGGGTAGGATGTAACGGCCTGTATTTTTCAAACACTTCAAATACGCATTTAACGTATTTTTCAACAATTTTAAATTCTCTTTATAATTGTTAGTCCAGAGTTTTATAACAAAACTAGTTTCAAAAATTCTTATAAAAATATTTTGAAACACTAGACTTATTATATTGTATTTCAGCAATTTCAGATTTCCTCAAATGCCCAAAACATTCCCGTTAAAATTCATCTCCCAAAATTACCGTTTTGATTCGACGAATTTATTTTCTATTCAAACGTCTTCAAAACGTTTTCAAACTTCTACAGTAGCCTCCTATGATCATTTAGGGCTCCCCACATTAATTTCATAATTTTCTGATATCATTTCAACCTAGAACTTGCAAACCCGCTTTCTAAATGTTTTGGCCAAAAACTAGTATTTCCGTAGCGCAAATCCCAGAACGGATCATGTATTCGCGATCCTCGCATCGATACGATCCCGTGGGTATGTTTTCGTAATTTTTCGGAGTCATTTGTGAAAACGAGCATGTACTCCTCCGCTTTTGCTAATTACATTCACTAATGATCTTTTTACCTTTACTAATTACTCTTACTAATTGACTTTTACCCCTAATAAAACCTAGATCTACCCCGAATAAACCCATCCCCTAAGTTGGTGAGATCCAACCGTATTGGATCTGAAATAATGTCATCATTATTTGTTGTTGTTGTTGTTGTTATTATTATTATTATTATTATTAACATTTTTCTATTCTATATATCATCTCCCCCCTCCCTTCGTTTCTAAAACCCAACCCAGGCTCAGCTCACACACAACACAGGCCCCCTTCTCCTTTCTTTTTCAAACGAAACCCAGGAATCCCGCTCGCATCTCTCTTCTCCCTCTCTCACTCACGCTCTCACCCTCGCCGACGAGGCCACACCCAGGCACAGCCCGACGCCGCCGCTCCGCCTGTCCTCGCCGATGATCGTAGCCGCGTCACCGTTCGGCGATGCCCGGAGCTGAGTACGCCGTGACCCCCGCCCCGAGCAGCGCCGAGCCCCCGCTCTCTCTCGCCGGCGCATCGGAGGCCGCTGCTGCCCCTCCGCCCTCTCACCGACCATCCACCTCCGCCGCCCGCCCTCCGAGAGCCCGCCTCCTTGACGCCGCAGTGCCCGGAGCTCCCCCGAACAGCGACGAGGCTTCTCGCCCAAGCTCAAGACGCCGCTCGCCCAGCCTCCGGCCCCCCGCCTGCGTCCCCGAGCCCCGCCTCGCCGTGAGCTCCGCCCGTCAGCTCACCCCCGACGCCAACGAGGCCACCGGAGGTCACTCCGCCGCCGTGCTCGCGCTGCAACCGCCCGCCGCCGCCGCCGCTACCATCCCCCGCGTCGCCCCTCGCCGTCGGCCACCGCCCACCGTCGACTTTCGCCGTCGCTCAGCCCCCTCGCCGCCGCCGAGCGCCGGAGACACCCCCTCCTCCGTCGATAACGAACAGCGACGGTAAAAAGCCCCTGATGGCAAAAGCGTAATTACGAGGAAATTCCGTATTTTCGTATTTTTAAATAATTAATAATAGGGTTTAAGGGTTATAAATCCATAACTAAATATACCGGGCCCAGAAAAATGTGTGGATAACTCTGGAAAATCCGAAACGATATTTCGGACCCAATGGCGCTGGTCTCATCTCGATCGGACGTCTAGTTTTTCTAGAATTAATTTTTAAGCCTAAAGATTAAATAGGTATAATTCATTCTAAAAATCGTAACTAGCTGTTGTCACTCACAATAATACGTGATAAAATTATATGTGAAAGTAAACCTCGAGACGGTCATTTTGACTGTTCATTCGAGTAATTCCGACGAGTATTACTCCCGGAACAAATTACGGAAGATACGCGCTAGTAGAATAAATCAGGTTTTTAAACTAGTTTTGAGTTTCTAAAAATTATAAAAATTACTATAGACTTCAGAAAAATATTCTATCCTGCAGTAAAACTATTTTTATCATATATAGTCTATATAAAAATTTAGGACCTTTTTCATCACCGTTTCAACCAGTTTTAAAATCAGACACTCAACTTAAATAAAAAAAATACGGTATTCTCTAACTAGTTATCTCTTGTGTTTACAGGTAGCAAATCTCGTGCATCAGCACTAGATCCAGTCCTAGATCACTACGACCACCTCGAAGATGGTAAGTCACAGTAAATTCTATCCTTAGAAATTTAGATAGTGTACTCGTATGAACATAGGACTTGACATCTAGTCTCGGAACAGTTATTGACCTGAACAGATTATTGGCATGCTTGACAAAAAGATTGTAACTGGAAATGTGAGAATGGTAAATGACTCGTAAAATTGCAAAGAACGGTAACCTGCACAGACACTGGGTTTTGGGGTAACTTATAATTGCGGAAGTGCGGGAGCGACCAGTCCGATCTTCGTATTGAATAGTATTGAATAGTATCGATTTATTGAACAGTATCGTTTTGATTGTAACCCGGGATATCAGGTGGACTCTTGGTTGCTTACCGTACTACCCGTTATAAGTCACGAACTAGACTAGGCACAATTACTCTCATTATTGCTATTGTCATTGCTATCGTCATGGTTATTGCTATTGTCATTGCTCGGACACCTTTACTTTACTTGTCACCCTTGCATGCTTGACAGATGTACTTTACTTAGCGCACTTGCATGCTTGTCTGTCCCTACTTTACTTTCCGCACTTGTTTACTATAGACTGCTCCATATTTGTGCACTCCTCTTTTTCTATCGCTAGAATTGTTGTGACTTACCTTCGGTTCCATTTATGGCACCGGCAGACGAAGACCTGATCGAGGAGATTGCCCCAGAGATCGAGGAGCCTACATTGACCCAGAGGCTGCAGAGTTTCAGTTACTATTCTGTTGGTGTGTGTGTTGTATAGTGTATTTCCTTTTCCGCGTTCCCTTTCAGTGATTCCTTTATGTATTTGTGAGAGTGTGTGCTGGTTGTTGTTGTACTTTAATCTGGACTGTAATAACGTCTGTACGCTGGTTTGAGTATTGTGATACATCTCTGAGTTGTGGCTATGCTGATTTCACTGGTAAACTGCGGAACCTGCGAATAAACCAAATAAGTAACGGGCCCCCGAGAGCGGGTCGTTACAAGCGCTCTCTAACTCCCCCTGATTTGTATAAGCGACTTTGCTCATGAACACTTCGGGATTCTGAGCGTTACAAAAGGGGTGTATACTTCAGGATCTAGAGTTGATGTGATTTGTCTCATTAAAACCTTTGGCTATAGAAAACCCTGTGGGAAAAACCATAGCTAAGGGAAAAGAGTACAAATTCCCTCAACTCCCCCTAATTTGTAAAAGCTCTTAGTCTTTCAGATCTCTTAGACTTATCTCATCCCTCCTATTTACAACAATCCGAAAATATACACAGATTACAAATCTTATCACCATTAAGCAGCTGCTGAATCCAGAAACTCTGGAGGGGTGTGCTAAGTTTCGTTGCCTCTGATGTGGTCTTCAGACTATGTGGTCAGCTCCATAATACCAGCCTCTATCCCAGTCGTCACTAGGATGTGATGTACAACCAGTCGCCCTTAAATACACCATTGGTGTGTTTCTGGAATGGTGAGGATCTCGGAATGATAGGATGATGTTGCCTTCATAATTTGCTTTTCAGATCTGCAGTAGATGGCCATCCCACTGTGGATACCCAGTTTGTGATTTCTCAGTTTAGGGATCGGACCTGTAACCTGCATTTGCATAAACATGGAGGATGATACTTTATAATATAAGCCCAAATCTTTCGACCCTTGGAGGAAGCACAGAAGGCTTAACTCGGGTCTAATGGCCCTTTTAGGTGTCAACTATCTCTGGCTAATGAGTTTACTGCAACTGCTATATCTGGACGCATGCAGTTAGTCAGGAGTGCTTGATTGCACTTAGATAAGGGACTTTAGGACCAATTATATCATCCCCCTCTTCCAGCGATCGGAACGGGTCTTTTTGTACATCCATAGAGTGTACTACCATAGGTGTACTTTGGATGACAATGATCCTTATAATTTCTTCAACGCACTTTTGGGCGTATGTAACAGGATTCTATTAAGATAATAAATCTGTGAGCCACGCACTTTTGGGCGTATGACAATGATCCTGCAGTCTCAGGTTCTCCCACTAATATCGTGCCCTCGGTAGTATAACATCTTTCTGATGTTTATACATATCCTCAAAAGCAGTCCACAGCTTAAATGGATCTTCGACCGTAAGGTATTCAGCCTTTAGGGTCTTGTCTACATATCGGCGAATATAGATAATGGCTTGCGTCTTTTCTATATCGCTTACATTTTCATTATTAGTCATAGCATAAATGAGGGACTTAGCCCGCAGATGAAACTTCACATCGAGCTGCCAGCTCAGATAGTTTCTTCCTGATGCATCCAGCACTTCGAAATCGACACTTGCGATTTTAGCCATTTTATATAGCAGAGCACAAATTTGCATGAATTAATAATTTAAACAATAAACATTTTCATGCGGAGGCAATTTTTATATGAAGAGCTAATTGCGTGGATCGGCCAGTCCCACATAAATAAAAAGTCCAAAGTCCCATTACCGTCCATATTACACAAATGAAAGCTTTAAAAAGAAATTACAACTTTAGAAACCCCGTGGGTCCCATATAAGATCTTCAGCTTGAAGTGTGGCCTCCATCTTCATGGAAAGTAGTATTCGGTCTTGGTCATTACATAAATTCCTCACTACAATTTCTCTCAAAAAATAAAAGAAAAGTGCAGAAAATAAAAGTGGGCTTAAATAGCCGATCCAAAAAATTGCAATTAGCCATCCATGCAAAAATATGTGCTCATCAAACATTTTCAGCAGACATTTTCATCGGACATTTTCATCACAGGCATCACATGCATCATATTCATAGAAGGATAAATAATTTGAATACTTAATAATTATTGGACCACTGGACAACTTCATACACCGTTAGGTTAGGTGACTAACGGCAGAGCGGTCGTAGGTTCTTCCTAATTATTAAGTTTAGTATTGCACAACAAAATATCAGTTTATCCACATAATAAGCCATTAAAAGCGATGCAGAGCATAAAATTATGATCCTAAACAGGCATCATATAATCCAAAAAGTTGTGCTAGTTGGAATTATTCAAAAGAGTTTGAAAAGAGCCCAAAATGACATGTTCTTCAAGAAAGGAAGAAGTTTTCCTTTTAATTATCCCCAATTTATCCCCAAATGTCCCCAAATATGCACTTAACATCCCATAAATGTTCCATAATTTTTCAAGATTTTTCATGAATTTTTAGGCTCACTGAATCCTTTTTAAACTTATTTTATCCTCCAAAAGCCTTTTAAAGCTTATTTTAGCCCCCAAAGGCCCCATTCTTTAAAAGAGTAAAACGTTTTGTTGTTTTCAGTAAAACAGCCTGCAGGCCTGAAGCACGCAGTGTGGCTGCAGGCTGCAGGCTCGCAGTCTCATTTTTAAGAGGAAAATGAATGCTTGTAGGCATGAGGCTTGTAGTTTGGTTGCGGGCTTCAGGCACGCAGTCTATTTTTGTGTTTTTTGTTTTTTTCCCGTTTTGTTTATGGGCTCTAGGCCCATGAAACTAGATGGGGGTAGCGGCTAGGGTTGCCGCTGACGCCCCCGAGATCTCATCCGGTAGGGAAAACCCCACCGGTGATCAGGAGTCCCCCCGCTGCTGGTGGCGAGGGGGGAAGGGAGATGGGGTAGTCCCCCTGCTGCCATGCGGGGGGGATCGACAAGCTCCCCCTCCGCCGTTCAGGCGGGGGGGTCGACATGCGCCCCCTCTGCCGTTCAGGCAGGGGGAACAGGTGGTAGCCCCCCGCTTCAGTCAGGGGGGAGGGAGCGGGTGACAGTGCCAACGGGGCGGCAAAAATAGCGACGGCCGGCGGCAAGGCCGCCGGCGGTGCCGAGGGGTTGCAAAATAATTTTATTATACAATTTCTGATTGAATCACGTTAAAAACATGATTTTTGGACGATAAAAATCGTCGATTTAGGCGATTTGCCCTAATTCCACTTCGATCTTGCGAGATCTATGGAAAAAATTATCTTACGTATGATAAAAATAACATTTTTAGCGAGATTTACCTCTATATCCGTCCTCCGGATATAGCGATGGTTGAACGAAGCCTACACGGATGACGATGCTTGTTTGATGTGGATGACGCCGCACGCGTGGATCTCCCGCCTTCATTCTCTTTCACAACGATCGATTTTTGTGTGGAAATATTTAATTAGAGGCTCGTGCTGATAACGTGTTATGAATCATCATCCGGGGGAGGAACCCCCAGCTCTTTATTTATATCATATAGAGGAGTGTATACAGATAAGATACAATAGATACGGTCTTATCTATAAGATAAGCCATGATCCCAACCGACTAACCAACTCGGTATTATCCCTTCACAACAAATACTATTATGAATAGTCCTTGTGACCTTTGGTATTAGGACCTTTGGTACCCACCATGATTGTAAATGACCCTTGGTATCCCCACACCCACACACACACACACACACACACACACACACACACACACACACACACACACACACACACACACATAAGGATTAATGTAGAGCAGGTGGCACCTGATCCATTGGATCAGTTGCAAGACACAAAAAGGTGGGGCCCTACGAGTACAAGCCCATGTGGGAGCTTGTACTTCCCACCTTTTTTGTTTCTAAGCACCTGATCCAATGGATCAGGTACCACCTTTTCTACATTAAATCCATATAAATATATAAATATATATATATATATATATATATATATATATATATATATATATCTATGTATGTATATGTATGTGTATATATATATATATATATATATATATATATACTAGTCATAACCCGTGCCCAAAGGGCACGGTTCATTTAAGATATTACCCCTTAAAAATCTTAGTTCTCCCCAAAATGAAAGCACAATAATTGTTTTTAAATTTCTCCAAAAATTTTAGCCCCTAGAGAATTTAGTGCCCCCAAAAATTTTAGTTCCCCCAAAAATTTAGTTTCTTCCCGATTTAACATACATATTGTCCCCACGGACATTGTTCATTTAAAATATTCTCCCTCAAAATCATAATCGCCTGATTTTAAACTAATAACAATAAGTGAATCACAATAACTGTTATTTAGTTCCAGACAAAATTTTAGGTCCCCTCAAAATTTAGTTCTCACCAGAGAATTTAGTTCCATAAAAAATTTAGTTACACCTGCAAAATTTAGTTGCCTCAAGATTCAACATATGCACGAAGGAAGGTTCATTTAAAATATTTCCCCCTTCAAAAGATTGGATCCTTTAATTTTCAATGAACCATAATTAAAGCACAATTATTTTTATTTAGTTCACCAAAAAAATTTAGTCCTTCCAAAATTTAGTTCACTCGTTCTTTTAAAATATTTCTTCCTTAAAGCCTTGGATCCCCTAAATTATAAAAGAACAATAATAATTAAAGTGCAATAATTGTAATTTATTTTATTCCAAAAATTTTAGTTTCTTCCAAAAATTTAATTCGATTCAGATTCACTTCCCACCCAAATTTAGATTCTATATGGAATTTAGGTCAAGGGTTTTTATTTATGGTTGCTCAAAAATTTGTCAATGTTCACCCTGGATATTTTAATATCAAAAATTTTTCTTATGCATATAGTGTTCAAGATGGATCCCTCAATCAGCATGATCATGCACATCGTTTTGGCAATTCTGTATCGGATTGGATCAATGCAATTGTGTTAGCATTTTATGTCAGATTATTAGACAATTGTAAAAATTGGTGGAATAGATTCTCTAGAGAACCTTCATGTGATACTCTCAGCACTTGTATTGGAATTATTTTAAACCCTTATTACGTCGCAAAAGAATGCTAGAAAAAATGTCAATAAAAGAAATGATAATAATTGAACCAGAGCCCTCTCAAGTAGAAGTCCCTACACAGAACATTCAAGCTTGAAATAGATCTAAAAATATAAAGAAGTGGAAAGGTAAAAAAACATACAACAAAGACAAAACAAAACTGAAAAGCAGAGATGTTCATATTAAGCGAGCAAAATCTGTGAAATGTTCATCTTCTTATTAATTTAAATACATGTTACATCATTCATAGCCACTACAAAGTTGCATCAATATACAATTAACAGTACAAATTTTGCAACTACTAATTTCAAATTTAGCTTAAATACAGTCTCCGGTACTGATAGCACTATCATGAGTTCCACCAAGCAAAGGCACATGGCCAACAACTCCCTTCTTGATCCCCAGCAGCCTATCACACCTCATATACAATAGCATAACACTTTCACGACTGGTCATAAAATAAGGTATAATCAAATTAATATTAGCGAGAGAACCAAAAAAAGCAAGCATACTTGAAAAATAAAATACAGAGTATATAGTATAAACTGTGCAATTGTAAACCAGATCATAAATGACTGAGGGGAACCTGTTACATAAGTTCTTCATGTGAATAGAATTATGAACAGAATCTAATATTTTTATTTAAGCTTTCCTTCCATGTTTCATACTCAGGCATGGTGTAGAATGGTGTAAAATTTCATTCCAAGACTTTTTTTCATGCACTAAAATTTTTTAGAAATGCACATAAAAATTACAGGCGTATACAAAGAGGCATACAAACAACTGCAATTACATGCTCATAAATTTTTTGGAACTGCATTGACTTGTAAGTAGAAATTTGATGGATTCAATTTACACGCCCATATGAAAGAATCATAGGAAGAATGCATGGTCAAAAAAGATAACGTGCTACTGATATGGTAGAATTTGCATGAAACAAAGCTCACCGCTTTGCCCTCTTTTCGGTCACATTGGAAGCATCCTGAAATGTTACATGCTCTGTAAATGTTACATGCATACTGATATGCAAGAAATGTTGCTTGAAATGATACATGTAATTTTCGAATGCTCGGTATACATGCATGTAATTTTAAGAGCATTCGAAGCATGCTCCGTATACATGCATGTAATTTTAAGAGCATTCGAAGCATGCTCCGTATACATGCTTGTAATTTTCAGGATGAAACATTACATGCTTGATATGATATGAAATGTTACACGCTTCATATCAGTATGCACGTAGCATGTCATTATGCAGTAACATATTTCATCCCAAAATAATTTGAAGCATGTAATTCTCAGAGCAGTCAAGTGATTCCATCAACATTCGAAGAAGCGCGTAATTTTCAGCGTTAACAAAAATAAACTTGGTTTGCAAATAACAAAGAAGCATACAGTTTTTATTCATAGACACATTTCTCATTAATTAGAAATTACATGCTCATAAAAACATTCAATTTCTCTCTCTTTACATGCTTATAGAAATTACATGCTCATAGAAATTACATGCTTGATATGATATGAAATGTTACATGCTTCATATCAATAAATTACATGCTCAAAGGAATGGACAACGGAAGCATGATATTAGCCTTTGCATAATGTACATGAAGTTTTCAATCAACTCATTTTAAAGTGTAGAAATAATCTCAGCTATAGCTACATAGATTACTTTTAGAAAATAATCAGTCTTAATCTCATACCACTGGATCTGGGGCATCATCTTCCTTGCACATCACCCAGGGGACACCGGTTCCACTCCGACCGCCATCTTGGCAGCCCAATTCACATAAGAATGGCCGGCAGCCCCAAATTATCCACTCTCCGGCCCGTACTCATTCTCAATCTGCATCCAAGCTCAACCCAATTAGCACTCAATCTTCCATAAACATACAATTAAAAAAATTTCCCATTAAGTTTTTTAAGATGGCAAGAGGATTACTGCCTGTGAGAGGATGATTGGACCACCCTGCGACTCGAAGAGTGATTCACTCTTCATCATCCGAACTATTTTTTAGGTGAACCCTTGCATAGCATCCTGCAACAAAAACAATAACATAAACAAACCTTGCTTTTGATGTCGATGGCGGAAAAAAATCAAAAAAAAACAGGGGGAAACCTAGCTTTTGCCAAAAAAGAAACGGGTTGAAAAACATCAAAACAGAGAGGGTAGAAGCTCTAATAAAACAACAAAGAAATAAACCTTGCTTTTGATGTTCAGGGCTGAAAAACATCAAAAAAACATAGAGGTGAGAAGAAGTTAGAAACTCTCACAGTGACTCCAGGATGAACTAAACAATAACTACTTGATGAAACAACAATTTACATGCAAATTTGACTCTAGGATTTATACGACAGGATCTTACGAAATACAGAGAACATCAAACAATTACTTGATGTAATATGAGATTAGTTCTATTCCAACTGGACCCAGAAGTCTATTTAAACATCAAACAATAACATAAATTACGGCATGTAAACATGATTTTTTTCATCAAGTGAAATTTTTACATGCATGTAAACAAAAAATTAGGCTGATTGTTTACATGCAGTAATTTATGCATGACCCAATCATCAAGTGAAGTCCATTATTTAACATGACCCAATAACTGCTTGTAAACAAAAAATTCCCAACTGGATTAATCTATTGTAACTGGAGCTTACATGACCATGGCAGAAAAAATATATTGTAACTGGATTAATCTGGATTAATCGACATATTATACATTCCCAACTTTGTTTTTCATGTTGGCATACTTTGTAGGTTCTAGCCGTTATACATGAACATTATGTTGTACATGGACAATAAAATATGCCCACAACTCTACTCTGCCCAAAACACTATGTTATATCATGAACATTATGCTAACAGTATGATATACACAGACAATAAAATGTTTTGGGCAATAAAATGTTAATTGATTTTGGGGCAATAAAATGCTTTTAGCATTTTGGGCAATAAAATGATTTATTGTTTTAATGTTAACTGATTTATTGTTATGGGCAATAAAATGATAAAACCAATTAACAAAAATCAATTATCAAGCAAGCACCTGATGCAAAATCCATTATAAAGTACATCAGCAAAATAAAACTAAATTTCTAAAAACATCCAAAAAGCAAAAGCAAAAGAAAACAAGCAAGCGTGCATACTTCTCTGATTTGTGGCATGAACACCGATCTGATTCGTGGTTGCCTGAATCACTATGATGGGGACAGTGACAACCTACGCCAACCCAAATGCAAACAACATCCTCCACCACGGAGGCTAGAACTGCTCTTTCCAAATGAAAGACACTACTTTGCCTATAACATCTTCGTGTGAATGTCCTCCTTTATTAAGTTCACCCTCGACATAGTTTGCTAAAGTTTATGTATAACTGATGGATTATAAAAAACGAAAAAAATCAATCGAGAATAGAACTTGGGACCTCTCACGCCAAACATGACAATCATACCACTTTCGGGAAATTTAATATCTAAACTTCTAAGTTCAAAAGATATATTATCAATTTACAAATAAGAAGCATTTAATTATTGATTACATACTACTTTTAGTATTCATATGTGTTTCAGAGTGTTTTCTCACTACAAAGCGTTGACCGTGGATAACCCGGTCAACGTGGTCAAGGGGCCCGTTTGGGTCCCTCGGGCGAGTCGAGTTGGTGCAGTTGAGGCTCGAGTCGGACCAGCAGACGACGTAGAGCGCGTCGACTGGATTGAATCGGGGTCCTCGGCCGTTGGTAGGGCGAGGGGTAGCCTCGGCCCGGGTCGAGACGCTCGGCCTCGGTCGGTTGCACTCGGCCTCGGCGGTCGGACGACGAGGGGAAGCCTCAATCGTCCAGCTGGTTGCGTGGTCGGCAAGGGGCGGAGGGGAAGTCTCGGCCCGTGGATCTGATGCCCTCCTGCGTAGATGAGAACACTCGTCAAGGGGCCGGACCTTGGTTCCGGCCAAATCCCCTCCGATGCCTAAGTTAGACAGAGATCTGAAAGAGGAGGCCCGGCGGAGACGGTTCGACTCGTGAGGAGATTGGAACGGCGTCTCACGGCGCGAGCGGGGGAGGAAGGAGATGAAATGGGGGAACTAGGTCGTTGTTGGAGTACCTTAGGTTCTAGATACCTGAGAGGCGGTCCCTTGTCCTGTCGTCCTCATAGCCCCTTTATAGACCTCCGCCGTGATTGTCCCCGACCCACGTCGCTCGTCCGCCCTCAATCGTGCCCCCTCAATCCGCCCCCCCGTCGCCGCTCCCTGCGCCATGCCAGCACCTCCCTATAACTGCCATTAAGTGGTAGCGGGATCGAGGGGGCGGTTATCGCAGGAGTGGGCGAGTGATCGGTGTCTTACCGGGGCCGGGTCGGATCGACATTTGGGGGGGTCCCCCTAGGGCCTTATCGAGTGGGCCTGAGTGCACAGATGGGCTTTTGACCGGCGGTCGGGTCTCTGGGCTCGTGTCTTTCGGGCCTCGGGCAAATAGGCGTAACAATTGCCCCCATCGGTCGGGTTGATCGGCTTCGGTCGGTTCGGCTCGGCCGATGCGACTTCCGCCGACTTTGATAGGCTCGTCAGTCGATGCCTACTCATTTATTAGTCGTCATCATGAGTTGGTCCGTTTGATACTTTTAAGGCACGGGCTCCGAAGCGTCGTCGGTCCTCTTATGCTGCCACGTGTAGCTGCGAGCTTATCCCCCTTGCTCGCGGGGTCGTCTTAAGTTGAGAAGCCGAGGGGTTCGTGAGCCGCCCTCGGTGGGGTCGATCGGCCTTGGCTTGCTCGGTTCGACCGCTGTGCCTCCTGGGATTCCGAGTGGCGCTTTAATCGAGGCGTGGTCATAAATGTAGGTCATGATGAGGCGGATCGATTGGACTTCCCTTGGCGCCGATTTCGAAACGCCGCCGGTTCTTCGAGTCCTGCCACGCGTTCTTGTCAGGCGCTTCGAATTCGTCCCTGTGTCCGGTATATAAGATCCCCAGCTGCGTTGATCTCCACTTCTTTCTTGCTCTTCCCATTGTTCTAGGTTTTCCATAACTCGGAGTTTCCCGTCGCCCTCGCTTCCTCGTCTCCCCAAACTAGTTAAAAGGTAATTCCTTTCTCCCACTCGTATTATGGCTGCTCTTAGGATAGGCGGTTCTGGTCGAGGGGCGAGGGATTCTCCAGAGTCCAGGCGGGGCAGGCCTCGGCTAGTGGGATCAGGTTCCTCCTCTGGGAGTCGTCCCCTCCGAGATAAGGGGAAGGGGAAGCTATTCCCAGACTACGCCTGTGATGACGTGGCGTCGGCTGCCGTGCGTCTTAACGTGCCCCCGGTTGTCCTCCGTACGCCGTCGAGGACCGTTCCTTCGGCGGTCACGGAGATCCGGGAAAGGTATCTCTGCTTCCCGTACGATGTCCGAGTTCCATTCGTCGACGAGCGGATTTGCCTTCTGAGGAGCAATGAAGTCGGCGTCTACGTCGAAATGTTTCGCCTGGGTCTTCGTTTCCCGCTCAATCCCTTCCTTATCCAGGTCATGGAATATCTCATGGTGCCGCTTTGCCAGTTCACCCCTTGCTCGATTGCGGTACTGACGGGCTTCGCCACGCTCTAATGTACCCGCGGTCTGGAGCCGTCTCTCCCCCTTCTCTTCCATTTTTACCAGATCCAGACGGTCGGCCCGGGGTCATGGCTGCAGCTCCGAGCCCGCTCGAGGAGGGAATGCCTGATCGGGCTGCCCCGCTGGTCGGGGGATTGGAGTTCGGATTACGTCTTTGTGGTCTTCCTAGGGGATGCCCAGATTTTGACAAGTTGGGGCGGGTCTGTCCAGCCTCGCCCGCCGCTAGCTCTCTCAGACGTCGACCGGGTAGCCGCCGCGCTGCTGTCGACCCTCCCCTTGGAATCGAAGTCCATCTGGTCCTTGTTGGATGACCTACTCCTGAAGGCCGTCTTGTGGTCTCCGGGTAGGTCGCCTTTTCAGTCTTGAATCGCCCTGTGACTCATCCTGATTTTGGTTTCCCTTGCAGGGATGGCTGGTCGCGAGTTCGTCCGTGACGTCGATGAACTGATCCGCCGTGGAGCTGCTCGGAGCCGAGGTAGTACCTCTGGAAGGGTGCCTCGGCGTACCGTTGAGGAGGAAGTGCGACGAGCCGAGCCTTCCGTGGGTAAGGTGGTGGCCGCGCCTCCCGCCTCTTCTTCTGGCGATCCCCTTCCCGGGGGGTCACAAGGGCCGGACCCGCCCCATCAGCCCAAGAGGCAGGGGATAATGACGGGTCTGGTGCAGTCCCTCCTGCCCTTGGCATGCCCCCTCAGGTTCCCGAGGGTGGGGATGGTGCGAGGCAGAAGCGCTCCCCTCGGGCGCCTTCGGAGCCCCACGGAGGAAAGAAGA